>NW_019091358.1:3465435-3525260 GCF_001949145.1 Acanthaster planci
AATCCTAGAGAGTTTACATGTATGTCCAGTTGAGACTTTTTTTTGACTGAGTTTTGGTAATCCATAGAGTGCCTTTGTTTGTGGGCTTCAGTCAGACGACAGCCATTTTGGATAATGTTCCCTAAATTTGCTTATATTTGTTGAACTCTGAAATGGATGGAGCCTGACTATTTTACCGGGAATAAAAGCATAGGCCGCGACCGAAATGGGGTTCCAGAGCTCCGGCTATTGTCTGCACGTCTCCACATATTTCCGGAGCAAAGACCTACATGTGGACCCAACAGGTTGGGGTGCAGCCACAGCCCCACTGTGTCAAATATTTTTCATTTGGCTGAAAAAAAGTTGACTTTTTTTTTTTTTTATCCATTATTTGGAACGATCCATCGGAGTGCAAGGAGGATATTCTACTGCGTTTCCCTATTGATTCAAGATGGCTGACTCATGAATTTCCAAATTAAATCCATTAGGATGGGTTTTTCTGTATTGGACGTTTGCATTTTTTTTTGACAAGCCCCTTCTTACCCAGGCCTTGAAAAACAAAACTTGTTCTATGTCCCTTCATCTTCTTTTTCTCTAATACATACGTGTACATGAGTACTCAGAATAGTAAAATACAATGTAAAAAGCCACTTGAGGCATTGCTTGATAGCCATCAGTTTTATGGAAAGGTTTTACGTCTTTGACAGTGTAGTCCCTACATGTAGGTCCAAACTCTTTATGTACATGCACATGTACGTTGAAAACCAACCAGATTTCACAATAGGTGGGAAAAATTAGGGGCCTGGTGACTATGTGATCATGCACATTAGTCGTTCACTTTGAATTTCTCCTTTGGACGTGAAAATGATGGAGAGAAAATAATGGAGTAAGACTGCCCAGCTTGCGGAGTTTCAAAACACCAAAACTATGCCTGTGCCATGATTGTAGCACATGTAACAGTATTGAAATGTTGGTGTGTTCTACATGTACTTTATGTTACAGAAAGTACATGTATAGAATATTTCGGAGCTGTTTCATGGTCATTGGCCCAAAATAACAATTCAGAGAAAGAGAATTCAGATTTTATTGAAACTAAGGCTCACAATGCCCTGCTTTATAGCGGAGTGGGTGGGGGGGTGGGTTGAGGAAAGTGACTCAATTGAGGCATTAGGTACATGACCGGCCCAGGCTCCACTGTGATCATAACGGCTCTATACAAATACAGCGTGGACTTGATTACGCCAGGTTCCTGTGCTAGTGTTGGAGACGGGAAGTGAATGCGATCCAGGAGGTTTGCTGGATTTGATGGCACGATGCCTTGCCGGGCAATGTCGTCAGTATGTTATCAATTATTGAGTTGTCA
This sequence comes from Acanthaster planci, assembly GCF_001949145.1. Next base: position 3,466,778 of record NW_019091358.1, read on the forward strand.
ACGAGGTGCATGATGGATTGAACACTTATTCACCTGGGGGGGGGGAGACACAAGAGTATTAAAGTCTCATGCATTTTGTTTTGCATTCAATTTGGCAGTTCCAGTTTTTGGTTACCTTCGGAAGAATCGAAGATGAACACCCATGCCTAACAAGCACAAAACGTAACTGGTTTCAAACATACATGTGCATGAAGATCTGTTCACTTCTAACAACGAAAACCAAGACTTATTAATTAATAACATCTTACATGTTATGAAACAAATACCATCAACCAGTTTGAACTTCAGCGCCAACAAGTATATAAACACTGCAGTCTTGCACAAGAACTATTCCCAAGTTTGCAGTAAACCATCTACAGCTGAATAAAAGCCAGCTTCCTTGTGAACTTGAATACACATGTGCGTGTATGGCCTCAAGTTTTGCAGTTGCGACCGATAAATAAACGCCTCAAGGATATACAGGTATGCAGGCTGTATATTACAGATGAGCATTACACAAGTTAATGTGATCAAACAAGATGGTTAGTTATACCCGTTGAAATATTATGGGCAGAGTTAGTGCACTGATGTGGATAACATCCTCGTTTTCTTCTATAAACAGCTGAATTTTTGTAACACCTAAGTCCCCACAAAATTGAGCTGGCAGACACGACCTCTCACCCCTGCCAACCTTTTCCCATAAAACTCCCCCGGCTGATAGACACAAAATACCTGATATTTATTCCACTTGCCAGTTTATTTCAGCCGAGTGGGACATTATTAATGCCCCATGTCTAGCAGATATTTTGGCGGGACTATAAATTTACGGATACAAAACCCATCCAAAATCTCTGGTATGCTCATAGATTTATCACCCTTCTATGAGGGAGGGGTGAAATGGATAGAAAGACCTAGTTGAATGCCATTTAAGAAAAAAACAAAATGGCCAATTTGATGGGTAAAGCAGTGAACAGTTTTGAAATGCTTGGAGCTTGAACAGTGTGACATGTACATGTACATCAAGTTTGATACTGAAGTTCCATTTTGCTTGGTAAATCAACATGAATGGCATCATGAAATCATGCACCGACATGATGTTAACCTGGATCTTTCCATAAATTACAAGTATGGTTTCCTTACCTTAACAAACAGTTTAATACAGATTTTCTGTCAGAGATACAGAAATTCTAGGTTTGCAGTTACAGTGGCTATAGCACCCACACGGGTAATTCCAGAAATTAGGGGTCCAAAAGTGTGACATTTTTTTGTCCATGTTACATCTGACCTTTGTCATTTGACATGGAAATATCACTGGAATTGATTTCAAACTATTACTATTTGTGTGGCAGGTGCATGTAATTTGCATTAATTCATCACTCTTGGAAATTAGAAAATGTGTTCTGAACTTACAAAATCGTACGTCGGATGTGACCTGGACACACACAAAAAAAATGGACCCCTAATTTCTGGAATTACCCATACGAATGAAAGTGTTTTTTAACTCAAATTTTAAGAGAGTTTAAAGGGCAGGTTTGTTGTGTCATTTATGATTTGGATTTTGTTGGTACTTTGTTTTGTTTTTGTTCACCCTTTCCCCACATTGGGCTTTTATAACTTGGGTGTAAGTCAGGACTGTGATTTTTATTTACTGTCAGTTTATTTGCCGTCTTCATTCAAATATATCAGCAGCATGAACGAGATTGTATTGTACCTCGTGGTCATCCTGGCCTCACCCTCACATGCTTAATTTAACCCTAACACTCCTCAATCCTTCACCTGTTGGAGGACTGAGGACCCTGACACTCCTCAATCCTTCACCTGTTGGAGGACTGAGGACCCTAACACTCCTCAATCCTTCGCCTGTTGGAGGACTGAGGACTGTTAGCGTTAAAACAGCAGTACACCACGGCCTGATGTCAAACATGTGAAAATATCGTGGGCATGTGTTGTACGTACAATCACATAAGCATTGTCTTTTGGACGTGTAAGTGTAATCCGTCAATATCATGTTGAATGCGTTTGATTAAAACCCTCCTATGCAAAGACACATTCTTGACACAGTTGTCGTATCACTCAAAAGCAGTCAGATTTCCCATATGTGTCTGTGTACTGGAGGAAATCAAGTGGAAGGAATGTTGGACTGTTTTTGGCGGTTACAGCAAAAGGAGGGATCTATCATAGTCAATGTCAACATTTACATATACCGGTACATGTGCATGTACCATATATACCTACAATATGCAACCGTTAGTCATTCTTACATACCAAATTGTTGCCAGTCTACAATAACAAGCATAATAGTCCCTGCATCACCTTTTTCAGATTCCCTCATATTTCTTCTTCATTTGTTTTCTTCTTCCGTTCATTTTTGTTTTTTTACTCTCGCTTTGTTTTTTTTCTGGCTGTTCCGTTGGACTTAATCCTTTGTTCTTACTCCCACATCTCTGTGTACACACATCAAAAAAATGTTTTTTCGTTCTTGTCTTTCAAAGGATTTCCTGGAATGTTGTAATGCTGAACTCTGCTCCCATTACAAGGCGTGTGGTTTCCTTGCCATGAACTATTTTGAATGAAAATTTGAAGGAGTAAAGGAAACATTGACACTGCTGGTTTTGATCTGCCCTGCTCGTTTTGTAAAAATTGCAAATCACAATGACGCGTTTCTCTCCTGATGGGCAACCCAAGCAAGAGACAAAACACATCTTCTGAGAGAGCCGAGAAGAGAAAGGTAAGGCTGGCTCTGGTAATGCAAATCCCTGATTAATGGAAGGCCCGCCAGTCATCAATTGGCTGTGAGGTTTCAACAGTCCCACCTTATTTATCACCCTACTTGGGTCAGCCCGATGAAGACCGAGCTCAAGTTACGCGGGCAGGGCCCCTGCTTGATGCGAGGAACTCGTCTTTCCTCTTCTTCTTCTTTTACAGTCAGTCCAGGGAGATCTTCGAACTCGAAATGACTGTCTCCGTCTCTCACTCATGCAGGGCTTGAAATCTGAAGATTGAGCTCTATTCCCCGGGACTGGAATTTTTGTAAGGAAATACAGGCATGATGTATCGGGGAGATGGAGTTAGGAATTTAAAGCTGCGTGCCCGCCATCATCCCGATATAATGGAAATGCACATATGTAGATGCTCCATTTTTTTTTTCCCCGTTTTTTGTTTGTAATTTGACCTAAATTTCAAACATCGCTCCTGTGCCTCAAAGCAGAAGGCCTGGATTCGTTTGGATAGTCTCTGGGGAAAAAAAACCTTGTGATGGCTTTATTGGTTCTTAAACATCCCACCTTTTTTTAGAAATGAATATAGTTTCTGACAGGCCTCAAACCTCTAAGATATCAGCTTTCAAAACAGTACATGAATATGATCCTTGTAGATGTACTCGGTACAAATACATGTAATATGTACGCTAGTTTGCTATATTTTAGAGCAAAATATTGTACAAATATATTAAGTTGGAACAGTTGTCCGATGATGCACTTGAAACGTGTCTTGGCCAGACTTGCAAATGTGCAGAGCCTGAAATCAGTTCAACAGTGCCCCCAATTTTTTTCCCGTAGTCATCCTGCCTCTCAACTTTGTTATTTGTCATTTCCCAGCTGTGCTGCTGTCCCAGTGTGTTAATAGTCTGTCAGATGAGATGAAGTCTGTGTGAAATGTGCATGCTCATGTAAATACTCTTTTATTACAAGTGTGGTGAGGCGTTGGCGTCCTCAAGTGTCTCCTGTTTTTGATAATCTGAGTCGGTTTCTGTCAGAGGACATTTAGTGAGGGAGAAAAACTCATCAGGTTGTGTCATGGTTGGAATGTTCAATGAGATTCGCTGAATTCAGTTGATCAGAATTTATTTTTTGTCAGGGGCTCACTAAAATTTTGTTTTCTTCAAAAGTGTTATTTTATTTGCAACTGGGAAACGATGTTGACTTTGTCCACTTTCACCAAAACAGAGTACAGGCCCAGCATTTGGATGAAGCCAAAATCAAAGAAAAAAATGTTATGCAACATTTTCTCCTTTTTCTGCCTTCCATGTGGCTGGGCTGACCAGAGAGTGATGCTGTTGCTTTCCAATTGATATAGGACAAATTGTATTTTCAACCAGGCAGGCTGGTTTCACCTGGAAGTGTCAAACTGTGATTCCCAAAGATTCATTTGCAATAAATCCCTCGCGGGTACACCTAGTAGGCCGACCTCTCCAGTTTTTGTACTGTGTTGAGGTGGCCAGTGTTTGCATTTATGGATATGAGGCAGCTTTACTGTCACAGTGTACATGTAACCTGATATTTTCGATGTACTGGTACATGTATACATACATGTATACAAAATGCACTTTCCACTCAGATTGAGGCTTTATTTACTTCAGTCTTGACTCTGGCTGCTTTTGTTTGTGGGAGTGTGTTGTTGTTTGTTTTGCATTTTTTTTTCTTTTCTCTTATTAGCCATTTATTATTTGGAATGTGAAGAAAAATACTACAGGGTCTACGCCAAATGTTCCCAAGCAGTGTTGGAGTTGGATTATGTTATTCAAGGGTCGCATTGCCCCCTCATACATGTACACAGTGTAGGTATTGGTTGTCATTGGTATTCTCATCTCTCTGTGTGTGTACGTACGGACGCTCCAGGTTGATGCAAATTTCTTTGGAAGCATCCCCAGAGAGGCTTTCTGTGTGAGGGAAAAAACTGATATTTACATTGAATAACAGACAGTGGAGATTGCAACTTGAACAAAATTGGAAAGCAATCCTGTGTGCACGTGCAAACCATGGCATTGTTCGCTTATGTGTCCCCCCCCCACCCTGGATGAGTCGCGGAGCAAGAGTTGCAATCGGACCAGTGAGTGGACCTGCTTGTTCTCTCGCTCCCTCGCTCGCTCACATGCTATTCAACCCCTGGGCCAGTCGGTTGGAGTGGCATCTTGGGGGATGTCTCTACCGCTGTCGCCGGCAATGCTGTTCTTGCAATCATGCGGCACTCTGGGATTCGCACTTGGGGCTTTCTGAATTTCTAGTGAGGACGACAGCAACGCAGAATACTGGAATGGCCTGATCTTGGCTTTTTGTCTGCGCCTTGTGCATAAATGTTTCTCAATGTTACTTCAAAGCTTTCTAACAATCTCTGGTTAGATAGTCAATGAGGATTCATATATTTCTTTCCCAAAAGGCTACCCTGAAGCCAATAATCTTAGCTTTGCAAAGATTGAGCTGCAATTTTGCTGGAGTTTTTATCAGTGGAGCAACGGAGTAGTCCCCTGATCTTCACTTGTTGTCTGTACCTCATGCATAAATTTTTTTTCAAAGGGGAAAAAAAAAATCATAAGCCTCCAGTGCCGGTAGTTCGACAATCAAGGATGATTCATGTATTTTTTCCCCTGAAGACAGCCCTAAAAGTCAATAATCTGGCTTCGCGGAGAGTAAGAAGTTAGTTTGTTAGAATTCTTATCGAGAGGTGACTGAATAAATTTAGCAATATGCTTACAATTGCTGAAATCTACACAAGACAGACAGAATTCATGATTGGAGAGATAAGAAGCAGCTTTCTGTGATCTGCTCCGAGTGGAACAAAAGAGGGCGGGGTTTTTTTGGTACTCACTGCATAGGTTCACCATGAGGCACGCAGTTATATGCGTAATTAATTTATTCCGGCTTGCATGGTCTGCGTACACGCAGAACTTGTGCAAGAACCCACTTGTAACCACCTGTCTTTCTTTCGCCGATTGGGGGTGCACTTCAGCTCGGGGCGGATTACTCGGTACGCTTGTAACTTTCACAAGAGAACCCGTGAGATTTATACTCCACAGTATAACTTGTTATATAAGTGACTTTTGGTGAACTGTAAGGATCAGCAGCAGAGGGAAAATTAATCCCTCATGAAATATGCTGCAGTGGATATATTAAAAGTCAATTTGCTGCGAGTTTTGCTGAGTTTATTTTGATGTTATTGCTGAATCAAGTTAATCATGCAGATGTGCTCTGTACGTGTTTGGACAGATGCTTTGTGTAATCTGGCCACGGCCCTTGGACACTAGTAATAAATACCCTCAGACTGCACCAGGCCATGGTGCACTATTCAGGCCTAAGCAGCTTTTAAATGGCAACAGTACTGCTTTTCAGCAGGCAGTGAACAACGTAAGGAGTGAAGAATTTCGCTCTCGGCGACCCAGTCTTTTGTGTTTGTTGATAGGTCTGGTGCTATTTGCATACACTGTTTGGGATGGTCGCACTAGGTTGGGGAGGTAGAGAACGGAGAGCAAAAGGACACATCCTTTCAATAATGCATACACAGAGTCATTTCCATGAGAAGCTTTTTGGAGGGAAATTGAAGCCCAGGCCTAGCATCTAGAGTTTCCTGTGTGCCTGGCATAATGCATTGGCTCCTGGCTAATACTTGCAACAGCGGGATGGAGAGTGAGCCGGGGGGGGGGGGGAAGATGGGGTTTAAAAAGAAAAAATCCCAACTTCATGTACATGTACATGCAAGTATTTTGGGAGCGCTGATTTACGAAGAGCAATCTGGGGAGGATTCTGCATTCTGACATGGTAATTTACAATGAGAACATCTAAAGAGGGTTTTAGTGACGGGGAAAGAGTTGATTTAAGCACTGATCCTGGACTAAAGCTGAACACTGGATGGGGTGTTTAGAATGATAAAGGCAGTCTCACTCTGCTCTTTTTGTTTGATTTAAATTTTTAATAAGACAGTAACTTGAATTTTATTTTGGCAACTTCCATAACAGTGCTTTGCCAGTTGGTGAACTAGCAATCTACATGTATTTGTTTGTGTCATTCATGTGTAGGGTCAGACAACATGTTGTTTTCTTTATTTTTAGTATCTGACATTGTACATGTAAGTTTAAGTTTTCCAAAGTATTAGCAATCTGAAGTTTTGAGCAGCTTTTATTCACCCGATGTCATGGCCAGTATTTGTCCCAAATTTCAAATTAGACAAATTGTCCGCAAACATTGGTAAGTTTTCTCCAGAATTTGAGATCATTCCACACCATGTTAGGTAACACCATCCCAAATTTTTAATTCCCTTTTTTTTTAAGGTACCCCTTAGTGCAGATAATCAGTTCCATTTGAAGACAGCCTCTCGGATGAGCCGCACATGTAGAAAGCATTATCACCTTCAGGGTCCACTGCATGCAGTGCAATAATCAGGTCAAACCTTTTCAGTCTAGTAGCTGTCAAGGGCGCGACGGCTAATAATCTGGAGGTCTATTGAGCATTATTAGTATTTTTTCCCCCAGATTTTGGCAACATTGTGGCGTGTTTCACTTAATTAAAGACGCATGCGTCTTTTGTCTTGCTTGTGATATCCTTTGAATAATCTGTGGTTTCCCTCGATGGGAAGAAGGGGAGGGCCCAACCACACTTCAGGAGTGCAAGTAGTTCCTTAGTTGCAGAATCTCAAGCTTTGAATTTAAATTTGATATGCAATGAGGAATGTTTGCTGGTGAGTTTGAGTCCCGTTGGTAGACTTAATTTCGGAAAGTACACTTGTGTCTTTAATATTTGAAGAAATAAGGTTTTAATCATTTGTAATGTAACCAGAGGGAAAATTGTATGTGCTCTAAGTGATGGCGATACTGGCTGAAAGGACTGTCAGTCTTGTTGAAAGTGCTTCAGTTTTTGGTGAGCAGTCATACGCTGTATGCGCTGTGCTGCAGAGAAATGGATGAAAAAAAGGACGACATTTAGTAAAATTCCAGGGGCAGTTTTCGGGTGAGAAGAAATGATGCAGTGCGGGGAATCGATAAACTGAAGTGGTGTCGAAACTTTTTGATTTGCAGTTCAATAGGTTTCAAAGTTAAGGGCTTATCTGAAAGGGGGGGAGGGGAATTACGTGCTAGTGTGAGGACCACAGGCCAATTAATCATTGCCTGGCAACTGGAAGGCTGTTATCTTTGCCCACGGGAAAATAAGAAAATAGGCTGAAAGGCTAAAGGCTGGTCCAGTTTTTTTGCGAAGTGATTCCTCGCACCATTGAAATAGATGCTGGTAGCCAAGCCTAATTTTGCATGGAGTGGCCATGATCTAAATTTAGGGGTGTGCTATAAAAATGGGAACTTATCTATTTCAAGGGGCTATTTATAGAAAGAGACCATTAACAGCACATTGAATGGATTAACAAAGTGTTCTTATCTGCTTGATTACCCAGACAAAAAATATCAGTTGGTGTTATCTTATATAGAACAGGATGGATTAATTGTGTTTATCATAGTAGCTAAAAATTTGAACGACCAAGTCTAGACTCATTTTGCTGTGTCCATGTACCCCCAATGTCCAGGATTGGACGCACTTTCAGTGGGCAACTGGGGCATGGGCTTTGACAGCAGTTGTGGCTGGTGGTTTATTTTACCCATAGGCCTGATGTTATGGTAGCCATAACCCAGCTTCCGAACACTGTTTTTACCGCATTACTCAGGAAGCATTGCCAATGTACATGTACGTGTGCATAAGGTTTTGGATTCCACATGGCTGGCAGTTGAGGCACTATGGTACATTATGTAGCTTGTTAATATGAACCCTGCCCAGCAAGCGTGTGGACCCGAGCACGGCGAGCTCCACAGCGATCATTATTTTTTTTTAATTTGGTTTCGTTTTCTAATTTTTTTTTTTCAGTCAAGTCCCTTGTTTACTTTCCATAGGGTTCCCCCTTTTTTTGGTAGGGTCGTACCCATGGAGGAGTTATGTTTTAATTAAGGAAAATAACGTCTGAGATCCATTACAGACCGGCCTGGCATACTTTACAATGGGAATGAACTGAAGAAAAAAGGAAACAATTGTCAAATTGTGCATTGTTAGGAAAGGTACCTTTTGGTCGGCATTCATATGCCCAAAGTACATCATTTACGTATTTGTTATAATTATGCTTGCTGGATTGAGTACTGTATGATAAGCAAGGGATTGGAGATCTTTTTATGGTATATATTAACAGTTATTAAAACTTGAAACATGCAAGCTTTCAAAAGGGTCGGACTTTCCCCCATGAAAAGTGCACACATCAGGCTGCATGGCAATTAGTTGGGTTTTTTTTCTGTGAGAACCATGGCGTATCAGTCAGTTGTTAAGGAGCTCAGAGCTCACCAGTGGCTGAAAATTTTGCAGGGCATTTCTCATTGAAAACTGCTGGCCACCATAGTTGCAATGTTTGGTTTTCCTGTAGGGCCTACATGTACCACATGCAAAGGAAGCTGATCGGCTTTCCTGGGACTTGAGTTTTTGAGTGTAGAGGTTCATGTAGATGATTTGATGTAGGCATACATGTATCTTCCCAATGTTCAAATGTGCAGTGCAAGATTCTTGCCTAATATTCTCAACCCCCCCCCCCACCACCCTCTGTTTTATTTCATTAGTCATTTGGCTGCCCCGTTACTATTGAGCGCTTGTGTCAAGGGCTGCAGTCAATATGCCATTGATTGAAGCTAGGCTCTTCCTGCACGGTGCAGTGAGGCCGTTTTCCAGATCTCTCTGTCTGCCTCATCTTGTCTCAGGACACTCCCTCCTCCCCCCCCCCCGGAGACACCGTACACCGCCAGCAGTTTTTTGTCCAGGTTTCTGCATTATATACAGGCCCCCCCCCTGCTGTTGGCCCCCTGAGAAAGAGTCCACCATGCATTGCATAATTATTTCTGAACGTCTTCACTGTCTTTGTTGTGCCCCCTGCTAGAGGGGGGGTGATGTATTGGATGTCTCGTGCAGGCTTACTGCACTGGGCTGTATGTATGCATATTATTCATCTGCATGTGTGGCATCCCAGCAAGAATTCAGCGAGCTACAATTAATTGCATAGTGCAGGTCTCTCCCGTTTTACTGCATAATGTCCTCCAACTACCGTTTTCCCCCAAGTCCCAATAAGAGAGGCAATCAAAATGTATACATATGTGGTCTTACGGACGAGAAGAAATGCCGTAGTAACAATTCTTACGTGCTGTATATGAAGTTCCTGTTTATGTAGTCTTTCCTGTGAAAATAATTTCACTGCCAATTGAAGAGGACAATAAGTAAATTGAGTAAAAAAGTAATGATTGAATTCTTGAAATCTAACTGAATAAAAAATTGAGCCAGAGCACTTTGCTTTTGTACCAGAGTAAAAAAACCAAACTCATGTTCATAAATTGACAATAGACACAAAGACATTATACATGGACATGCACATTCACATTTCACCCCTTCCGGGTACTTCTTAATTATTTTTTCACATCAAGTTTGGCAATGACTGCTTAGCTGATAATAAACAGGAACTGTTTTTTTAATCATTATGATTGCTATTATTATCTTATTATAGCTACATGTAAATGTATACCCAGCAGTGAAATGAAAACTCTATATTATGGCCTCAACAGTGTTGGTAATGGTTTGATTCAGGGGCCTTTTATGATTGTAATCACCAGTTGGTTCTCTTGGTCACAGGTCAAAAGTCAAACTCGGGTGTAAATGCTCGCCACCCGGCCGTCGTCGCTGAAGCATGTACATGTACTTGTTCACCGCGCCCAATAAGGCACAAATCAAATAATAGTCATGTCTCGACTGCCACTCCGTAATTATTTTTATTGCACGGAATAAACCTGCCATGAGTCGGGGCTCAGCCTTCCCCGATTCTGAAACAGCAGCCCTTGGAAAAAAAAAAGACAGAGAGAGGGGAAGAAAGGTAACAGGTTTATCTCCAGTCTCCCAGATGGAGTGAGTCAGTGGGCTCCCTCCAATTGAAGGTTTTTTTTCCTTCTCTTCTCTGCCGTCTGTCACCTGGCATATAAAGAGCCGGTTTAGTGACATTTATCTTCTCTTTTGCCCCAGGTTCCAGCGTTTCCCATGAATCAAGGCCCGTAATCTCGAGGAAAGGCCAAGTTGGAATTTGCTTTCACTGTAAATACGTAGGGAACCGAGAGTATCGATGGATTAAAGTGCATGAATAATTCTCGGGGCCGGCTGTTTATTTTCATTGCTTCTCGGCCATTTGCCCCAACACTCGAATCTCTTTCCTTCTATCTCTTATTATTTTTCTTCATCCTCTTTTAAGTAGGGATACAAATCGTGCAGATAACATACCAGTGCCATGCATGAAAACGCATGTTATTAATTGCTGTTGTCCTGCCGTATGTCAGTATGTATTGAAATCGATGTTGCCATCATCATGACTGATTGTGGTGAGGTTTAATACAGCAGGGTGACCTGCCACCCGATGTCAGAATCTCTTCATTCCCGTTGCCCATTTTGTGTCATGTGTTGTCAACCAGCAAGGAATAGACCCTCCCCACTCAGGACCTTTTTCACACGGATGTGTCTCTCTACCAGTGGTCCCAGTGCTGGTTCACACCATCAGTAAGGCAGGTTCTGGTGACAGATAGGTACAGGAACTGATACGAGATTTGGATCCCTGTGAAACAGACAGAGCCCCAGTGTACTTCCATTTCCTCCCCATCCATCAATTCCCGTCATCAACCCTGTTAACAGGGCTACATGTAATTCTGCCGATTTCAGTTTTTACACACTCATTCTTTTCTTAATGCAATACTGATAAATGAAGTGCATAGCTACCCTTCCATTGTGTGGGTGTCAGACATATTCATTGGTGAACTCTTTTTTGGTGGAAATAAGGTCATTCAGTATATGGTAAAAATTAGGAGCATGCAATCCGCTCCGAGCGGAACAAAAGAGGGCATGTTATTTGGTATTCACTGCATAGGCGTGCCATGAGGCGCGCAAGTATATACGTGTTTGACACGAAGCACGCTGAGTACGCGTAACTAATTTATTCCAGCGTGTATGGTCTTTGCGCACACGCAGATCGCGTGCAAGAACCCGCTTGTAACCACCTGCCTTTCTTTCGCTGATGGGGGTGCACTTCAGCTCGGGGCGAATTAGAAACGATTTTATTCTGTTATTCCTAATGTCAAGAAATTTCAATTTCTCTTAATGTTACATTAAGTACAATATACATGTACATGTACTTACTCCGTATTCAGGCATTCAGTTGATGATTCATTTTTACTTTCTTTTATTTCTCCCTTCCCCCCAGTTTCTAGCCTGAATACGGGCAATTCACAACAGTGCGTCTCCAAGCGTTTGCAACAAGTTGGCCAATCACAACACGTGAAATCCGTCGACCCTTTCCAACACACATTGGGTCGACAGATTTCGCGCATTGTGATTTGCCAACGCGTTGCAAACTCTTGGAGGCACACTATTGTGAATCGCCCGTATTATCAATCAATAGAATATACAAAGAATGAAGAGCTTATTCCCAATGTTTCTTTCCTTTCAGCATTCCCTTCCAGGAACCAGAAATTCATTTGAAAGAGTGGACACGTTTGCAGGATTATCATTTGCATGACACATCCACTGAGCTTGATCAAGTACAAATGTTTAAATCTCAGTGCATTTATCTGTTTCCAGTGGTGTTAAGTTTTAAGTTTTGATAAACAGTCCAGGAAATAAGGTTTTAACGTGATGAATAACATCACCCACAGAAGTCCGTGCAAGGATTTCCTGATCGGTAAATCCATGAAATCCTCCTCCCTTATTTGGTTTTGGTTTCTCGGGCATTCAAGCTCATGGAAGTACATCTGTGTTTAATTTTAGCACATACATAATCCCGAGCACATCAAAAGGATTAAGATGTTTTGTTACATTTCAGGAGTCAATTTCCTAGGGTACCAGTTAAGGTAGTTGGGAAAACCAAAATTTGTGATGGCCACATCCAATTAATTGGCTCAGTTGGCTGTGGCGTGAAATTTCACATGGTGTTATGGTAAGTGGCTGGATAGCCACAACCACTTGTCTGTGATTTCAAGCCATATACATGTATAGCCAAGTAATTTGGACACAGCCATTACACACAGATCAAGACGTGCAGAGTCTGGGTACCAACCAGACTGTTAGGCACTGTGACTGGTACTCAGTCTAGTTTTGCTCATTACTATTAACAGTAGGGCATTGATGAGTCCCAGGGAATGCGGCACCGACTAAAACTGATGGGTAGTAGGTTGTCAATTCACTGGTAAATCAAGAGGGAGGGCTACAAGAGTCTATGGCCTACTCCAAATTCCCCTCTCTAAAAAAAAAACAAAAAAAAACCTGCCCCACATTTTCCACCCCCCCCCAAATTCAGATCAGTTACAGGAAGTTCTATGCAAAAGTGAACCTCGGTCGTACTGTTACATCATTAACCCTAACAGTCCTCAATCCTTCACCTGTTGGAGGACTGAGGACCCTAACAGTCCTCAATCCTTCACCTGTTGGAGGACTGAGGACTGTTAAGGTTAAGAGGTTGTGGTAGTACTTACCATTACCTCTCATTTCTACTTTCAGTTTTTGTAACGTGTATATAATTACGAATAATGAGTTCAGTATAACAGTGTGACTTATTTGCACTTTTTGCTTGGAACTGCCCATACATCAAAGCAGTCTTTGCTAGTCACCAGAAAAATGTCTGTCGGAAAATGAAGCACACCTTTTTGTCGATAAAACTGGGGGAAAACTGCAGCAAAGGGATGCCTCCAATGTGATTCATTGTTTGGTTTTTGAGAGCATTGCACAGCAGTGTGGCTTGCAACACTTTACAGAGAATGGCTCGGTGACAAAAGCTGAATGTTAGACTTAAAGTTTCTAATAGCAATCGGAATTCCGCTAGCACGTGAAGTTGACTATCCAGCAATAGTTTTGTCCATCAGAACCGTAAAAAGTAAACCCTTGCTAAGACCACTTGGCAGGTGGATATTCACTCCAGGCTACATGTACATGTACAAGTACCTTGCAGCTCAAGACAAGTGCCAGTCGGCCCAATCTGATTCAAAGTATTTATAGCATTTGGTGAATGTCAAGCTGTGAAACAGACCATGATAGGGGTGGATGGTCGTAGTTCACCATGCTTATTTTTTAACCACTCATTCTTTGATAGGAGTCCTTGGTCTTTGTTATTTAAAAAAAAGGTATGTTTGTATTATTCATTGTTAAACGAAAAACTGTATTGATTGGAAAACTGAATCATTCAATGATAGGAAAATTATGTTCTTGTCTTACTTTGTCATTTTTTCATCTTCCCATTTTAATGCATTTTTTGTATGTTCTTTTAAGGCCAGGCAAAAAGCAGTTGTGTTTTTATTTCATGGAACATATCACGGTACCGAATGCGTACATGATTATAACCTTTTTGGTTTATATTTTTAGCCTACAATGTTGCCCTCCATACAATGTGTGTGGTTATTAGCACAGAATGTACATGCAGATCCTTCTCATTGGATGCCATCTTTGCAGGAAAACCGTACAAACGGTGTATACAACGTCAACATGGGTGTGTGTTTGCACAGTGTACAAATGTTCTATACCTGAGCGCATGTTGATTGAAATAGCTTTTAAATATAGTTCAGCAGATGTGTGTCACAAAAATCAAAGTAAAAAATGCTGAAAAGCACGTAGCAGTCTGTAGGAAGAGACGCTGTTGGAGAGAGACCTGCATATCCTCACCACTTTCAGAAAGAGACAAAAGTCTCGCTGCAGTGTAAAAACTACTCTAGGTTTTGAGAAAATCGCATCTGAAGCTGGTGTCTTTTGTAACTGTCTCTAGTATATACATTCAAGAAAGAAGGGTTGTTCAATGATACAAAATACAAAATAATATTTATAGAAATCAATTAGATTTGTTGATTTTGTAAACAATACTTTTGTCTGTTCATGAAAATGCTAAAATTTGTGTGAATTTTGTCTCTTATGAAAACGGCATGCACAGTACATGTGTGTACATGCTTTTGCAATAGCATGTGCCAGGTGCAAAATGTTACATCTGTGCGCATTTCTGGAGTCAACTTTGTCTCTTCGTGAAAACGGTAATACAAGTTTTTATTTATTTATTTATTTATTCACCACATCCAACAGCAGAAGAACTGCCACTTACAGGAATGGTATCAATTAACAAAAGTATTAAAAAGACTAATTACAATTAAATACTTAAATTACTAAAAATTACAAATTATGCATACATAAATAAAGCATTCGCAAACAATAAAAAATAAAACAAGGTGGTTTTGACCTTTATTGCAAATGCTAGACCTGTGGAAGACAAGTTTGTCTCCTCTTAAAAATGACATGTGGTTTAGATTAACTTTGCCCTGTGGAGATCATCCTGATTTGTCTGATTTCAGTAGATTTGGTTTTAAAGTAATGGTTACACGAGGTTCTAGGCCTCACATAGACCAGTTGATTTTAAAAACAAAGAACCAGGAATTTGAAAAAAAATCCTAATTTGGAGCCACTTTGTCTCTTGTGGAAGATTCTTATGAAATGTACACAGATTGAGTGGTTGAGGAATGGCAGAATGCCCCATGTTGAAAACATATGGTTTATTTATTTATTTCAACCACATCCAACAGCGACCAAATCGCAAATTACAGGATGGTATATGAAAATTAATTAATATAAGACATTTAATTAACAAATAAATAATCAACACCAAAAATTCCAAAATAAAAAAAGACATTACAATTAAATAATACAATTAAATTGCATAGAAAGCGCAAAAGATGCACATTCATAATATATTTCACATAAAATTGGATTCATTACAGTAGATGAGACTGCGTGGTAGAGCTGCTTACGAAAACTTCCCAGGCTTGCAAAACCGAACACATCACACCTCCCGTGGAGTCGGTTGTAGGTCGAGGAGATTCTGGAGACAAAGCCACGCTTTATGACCTCAACACGACTCCATGGGACATGTAAGATGTGCTCGTTAGCAAGCCATGTCCGTCTGGTAGGTACATGTAAGCTAAATGGATTAGCATCGGTGACATTGAGAAGATTGTGAAAGTGTTTGTACACAACACACAAGAACAAGTCAGTTATTTCAAGCCATCTTTCTATAAATGAATTTAAAAACTGTAAAAGAATCACAAAGATCAAGTGCTGGGTCAGCTTCATGACTTTTAATGATTAATGTGTTAAAATAAAAAAGACATGTGTCCAGTTGGGTAAAGTACATGTAATTGGAAACACACCCGTGGGGGTTTGCTTATCTTTTTGGTGAAGTGAAATACAAGGATAGAACAAATAAAGAAACACCCATACAGTAGGGATACTTTAAAAACACACATGCAGATTAATATCTCACTTTGGAGTCATCCACACACCTGTTTGTAATTTCTCTACAGCTGGCTTGCAGGGCCCCACATTCTGTCTTTTCCTGTCCCAGCAAGGCAAAGAAAAATTGAAACGTGAAGTCAAGGAACCTGTGATGTGTAGTTATTCCTGATGTGAACAACAACCATTCGTCATTTCCCCCCCACACTCTGTCCTTTCAGATCAAGTTAGATTGCCTCAGAAATTGACGTGACTTGTGGCTTTGAAAGCATGTACATGTACTTACAACAGTGCATTGACAGCTCAAGTAAAAATAAAGCTTTGAAATGTGTGTGTAAGCTGACATTTCATCCACGTTTAATGTCTTCAAGAGCAAGATTGCTCTTGAAGATATTAAACGTGGATGAAACGTTGACAGTTACCATATGAAGACATTATGAAGCCCAGTGGAAGTTGTTTGAAGGGGGACCAGGAGCAGGCAACTTGTAATCCAGTTGGGACATGTGAAAGTCAGTCATCCGAGCAGTCATTATGCCCAATACACTCACGTTTTCAGGTACCTGTATTAGAAAGTAAGTTGCTTAAGTAACTTACATGTAGTGAGAAAGGCATTCATGAAGCGTCATTCTGAGAACAATGATTTTCATTTTAGCATTGCATCTGGGATGTGGGTTTGAATCCCACTTGAGCAAGCTTGCAATTTTTGGGCAATTCTTTGGTCCCATTTACTGTGGTATTATGGTATAAAGAAACACCTGGTATAAAATTTTGGAGAACAGTTTTGAAAGAGCTGAGAGGGGGATACCAGTCGGGATGGTTAAATTGACCAAACAAGGCTATTCATGCATGTGGTTTTGGTGTTCACAGCAAATCCGTTGTCAATCCATTCAGTGCCAACCTGTGATTTCCAATTACCCTGACAGTTTTACTAAAGCCTTCGGGAAGACTGCTGTGAGTTGTATGTCCCAGCACTTGCACTGGCCAGCGCTGGGAATTAAACGAGGGTATTTGGAGCACGCAGTTTATTACAGTCCAGGAGATTGCCGCAGCACAAGCACACACAGGGTATGTGTATTGGAAGGCTTGGATCTTGCCCTGTGGTCTGTTCATGCTCCGTAAGGTGCACTCAGAGAAAGCAGATTGAACTCCAGTTTGTGAGGCGCGGCAGATGGAACCACGACTAGGATCGAATGTTAACACTGGGGGAAGGGAATGAAATTGAAGTTTCAAAGGCGTCGTCGTCGACTGTGAGGTACATGTATGTGCGTGGGACTGATGTGTCATCGGAGCCATTATAGTTGGCCGCGGGAGCCGGAGGATGGAGGAGATGACCCAGATGCATTGAACATCTTGAGCTCGGGAGAACGATCCCCTCTTGCAGACCTGGCCGATTTTCTGATTGAGTTGGGTCCTTTAGTCATTGTAACTGCATACCTCCGTTGCATTTTGATAGCCCGCATGGTGGTCATTTTCGCAATCATCTACAATTTAAAAAAAAAAGAGTCCTTGGGCACATATGCATCTCTCGAAACAGACTGGTCACAATGAGGAGACATGTTGGGTGATTCCTCACCCTCCCATCACTGAGGAAGAGTTCATCAAACCAGCTTTTGTCACCGTGCACTTGATTGAACGGATGTTTGCAATCGTGATCTGGGAGTCTTTTGTTACAAGAGAGCCTGGGCCTGCAGACCATATGTGTCTCTTACAGATACTTCAGATTTCAACAGCAAGCCCAGGGTTGAACTCAAAAGTGGCTGCGCGCGTGGTGGCGGTTACTCATGCTTGCTGTATCAATCAATCAATCAGAACCAAATTCCTGGTTGGCCATCACTGAGCAATTAAGGCAGTTCATGTACCATTTATCTTGCTCAATACAAAACACACTGGGCACACAGCACAGATTGAATCCCTTTTTTTCTTATTGTGCCATTAAAGGAGCAACCCCTTGTTTTGCAGGATGGGTTTGTTTAGGAAGAATGAAAGACAAAACTATCGAACTAAGGCCAGATGAGGGAGCTTTGTCAGTCATTGCTGTGCACGTTGATTGGCATTTTGACCTGAGCTTGATGAACATGTATATTTTATCAGCGCGCACATCTTTTTGGCAGATATGAAATCACAGTTTCACATTCAGTTAATGATGTGCATCGGATTGGTTTGACCAGGCCAAACCGATCCAAACATTAAAACCATAAACTGAAACCGATCTGAACTCTCTAAACTGACCCGTCCCAACCCGACAAGAAATCAGGGAAAAACTGACCCGAACTGACAAAAATATAACCGAATCCTAAAAATCCGAACATCTAGTTAGGGCTAGTCAGTAATCATCCTTTCTTCTATACAAATTGTATCCATTTTGTGCCTGAACTTATGCCAGTATTATATAAATATATGTATGAATATACTTGTCAGATGTACCGGCAGTTGTATTGTCCTGTGTCCTGACGAGGTGACCTGTGCTATAAAGGTCCTGCAAGTCTGCAAACCATGCACATTGTTTGGTATTGCAACTGCCTATTTGCACATTTCACGATTTTTCATCGTATGCATGCAAGCATCCGGGGTACCAGGAAATATAAAGAGATGGCTGTTTTCTGAAATAACCTTTTCAAAAAGTTTGAACAGCTAAGTATTTTCAGATGTTTGTGCATTCAAACTTTTGTTTGAACAAGATTTGTAATCGTCTCTTCAATTGCACGAAACAAAATATGTACACAGTATGCAGAATCGGTTACTACATTTGGTTACTACATTCCCTGCCTTGTTTTTTCTGAAAGAATCGTCCAGTCTTGTGAAAATGCGTAGTTGGCTGAACTGGTTTGAATTGTGCGTGCGGCTGTGCGCGACCACGTTTCCAGTGTAGTCAGAATAGTACATGCAGTACAGTTCATGTTTGCTTTTTTATTTTGATGTGCTGCATCTACAAACATATAAATTTGGCTTTGTGATCTGAAGCTCTTAAAAGTAAAATCGTCACTTGAATTTCCCGGTTCAGTTTTTCGATTATTTTTGGTTAGTTTCGTTTTTTTTTTAATATAAAGCTTAACCGACCCGCAAACCACCCACACAAAACCGAAACCAACCTGATCCAACTGAAATGTTGGAAAAAACCGACCCGGTCTGAAGTCGGTTTTGAGTCGGGTTCGGTTTGGGGTCGGTTTTGCATAACATTACATACAGTCATACCATTAATTGACTCTTTGGGGATGGAAGAAAACACCTTGATAGTAGAGCAAGCTTGTTGGCCTCTAGACCAAGAGTCAATGTTTACCTGAAGGTGGAATATATGTTTACAGAAGTACACATATTTTTTGTTACATGTATGGTATGTTGTGTTTTTTTCCCCCATTATCAGAGTGTAAATGGAATGTGACTTCATCTGTTCATTAGGCTGTACACCAACTGCCAATTATGCCCCCTAATGAGTGTGAGTGGTATCAGTTACAGTCATGTCAATTTAAAGAGGTATTTAATCTGATTAATGTGGTTTATTATTCTCTATCCAAGGGGGGGTAGTATGGTGAACTGATGACTGATTTGGTATGCTGCTCCTCAGTTGTTCATTCTTGTGGTCAGTGATTAATTGCAACTCCTAGGCAGTGTTGACAGACGGCCTGTGGTTTTATGCATTGTATTCAACATGGTGGTTAGTTGTGAACTGCTGTTGCCCTATCTTTCACGTTTCCTGCATAATCTCCCTCTCTGAAGTGATGGCCTCCACAACTGCTCTTATATGTGGCATTGGCTTTTATCTTTTCCAGGAAATGCTTCACACTTCAGTTTTTCTGAAACTTGCTGTTTGAGCCAGCCGGCCCGTGTCGTCCTAAATCTCAGTAGCCTCTACGCAAAACCTGTATTTGTCTTCACTGCGCTTGCGGATTGGGTAAGTACATTAATATGTACCCTGTGTAACACGATGTTGTCGTGATTCATCCTCACTTGCTTTGTTCCTGTCCCCCAGGTTTCACTCTCGGCCAGATTGGAATGTTTCTCTACATGTGCGTTTATTCCATTGTCTTTCATTTCACAATTGTATCCCTTGCAGAGATCTATCATGTTACAATTTTGTTTTGAATCAAATGATAAAATATAATGCGTCCCGAGAAAGTTTCATGCATAGATTTTTACTTTCAGAACCATCAGTGTATATGGTACAGGTCACAGGGCTAAATTTCCTGGTAGGGTCTGGTGTACAACAATGCTTATCTTTATGTGAGCACTGATTCAGTTTTGATCTTTGTGGTGTTCGGTTTCTATTCTCAAGCTATTGTTTATTGTAGGATTATGTAATTTTTTTACCTGTTCCTGGGTCAGTGACATTCTACAGAAACAGTAGGAAACATGATCCCCTTCTTGTAAGGCCTTTGATATTCAATATTAGAAAGTTCAGCGTGTATGTGGCCTTTTTTTATTACGTTTATGTCAGTGGTGTAGTCACTGGGAAGCCTTGGGGACACGTGCCCCCTCCCACAAATTTCCAGTGCCCCCCCAGGTTCCCCCCACTAAAAACAACGGATGAATGGATATTGAACAATGCCGATGAAAACTTGCCCCCAAAAGCAACACCACTGAAAGCTGGTGCCCCCCCATAAGATACTGATGCCCCCCACTAGTAAAATCCTAGTTACACCACTGGGACTTTTTATAAAAAATTACACAGTAGGTCTATTGGCTCCTAACTGGAACAAGAAAACGATGGTCATTTTGGTGAAAACTCATCACGTAGGTAAGCAAATTTATGCACGTTTGGTGCACGGTGCTTTGAGTTGGAATGCATAGTCTTCGCATGTCTGCCGAGTGTGTGGATGAACCGAGTTGAAAAACTTCCCACCGGCCTGTCTCTTCCTTGTCAGTGAGGGCGCACTTCAACTCAGGGCGGATGTACATGTACACATATTGCGTTCCTTTCTTTGCATATGAGATTCATTCTTTGACTCTTCGCCCATGATGGGCTGATTTCATCGGCTTGAAATGACCCAGTGGTACCATAGTCAGAAACTTTTGTCTCTGGGCCAAATGCATCATAGATTGCTCCATCATAGATTGCTGTTCTCCACCTCTGGTTTATCGATCCTCACCAATCAAGTGTCCGTAATAACTGTTGACCCATTTTGGACCTTACAAGCATTGATCTTACCATGGGATTCCAAAACAAGTTGGTAATATTCAGCAAAAGCATCAAGTTTAGCAAAAGCATAGACTTTCACCCAGGAATTTCAGCCGGTACCCCCGTGTGAATGATTGTACATGTAGTGAACAATCCCAAAAGACCTTAATGCAAAAGAAGCAAGACTCTGAACCTTTGTTTTATAGCAGTCTTTTGTTCTCAATGACACAAACCAACCTTTGTTCAGTAACCTGACATCAGTGAATCCCTGTGTCTTTCAATTTAATGAGTTACAGTAGCTGAATGCTGTAATTTGCATTCACCGGCGTATTATGCAAATCCAAATTTGAATTTTTATCAAGCTTGACTCAAGTTTACCCCGTTTCACTTTCATATTTAACTTTTGAAGAGTGGAGCAAATGCTATTCAGTGTTATAAAATAATCGTTGAGCGATCAATCCAGTCGAACAAAAGCCGTTATCTGTGTTGATTGAAGAATTGTTGCAAGACAGGTATTTTTCTTTCTCTAAACCTTGGAACACATTTACTTCTTTCAAGTTTGTTTGTTTTTTTTTCAGAATATTTCTAAGTGCAACTGGCACGAACCTGTGGAGTTGCCCCTGTGCACTCTCTGTTTCGGTTTCTGTCACTGCTAACAGTCTTGCTGTGTTTGAAAAACCATGCCAGCCTTTATGTCAACATTTACCCATCGGGGCCACAACAGACATCCTGTTTGCTTTTTTCTTTTTCTCATGCTGCATTTTGTCATGTCAACCTCACCGAAATTGAAAAATTATTTTACGGCGCACAGATGGAACACGCTCAAACGGTGAAGCGATGGGGCAAGACCCCCCCCCTTGCATCATTGAATACTCAGTGTGTATGTGTTCGGGTACCGGATGTACTGGTGGGTGGTTCATCATGATGGCATATTCCAGTCTGCATGGGGGGGGGGAGGGGGGGAGAATTGGAGGGGCAGAAATCAATGGAGTAACTGCTTCAAGTCTCCCTTTAAAGGAGTTATTGGTGACAAGTTGACATCCTGATCTCCAACCCTTCCTCCCCAAAACAGCAACAGGGCAGGACTCACATGAGTGATGGATACCTACTTGAATACCACACATACATATGTGTGGGACCAATTTGTTGTCTGCAAAAATAATATGGATGATGGTAAATGGAGCCCCGTACACATATTGTGCGGTTTAACACCCAGTTGGGGCTGGTGTTTGTGCAGGGCTGATCAGCCAATAATCACACAAAATGCTTGTTGGCTACAACAGGTTCTTAATTGTCCAGTCCTGGAGTTTTGACTGAGCAGATTTTTGTTCTCAGCACATGTAGGCCAGGTGCACGTGTGCACAGTTGAGCAATGCGTTCTTGCAGTTCTTGAAGTTTGTAGGAATGGCATTAACTGCTCTCTTACAGTCGAGAATCCTTTTGGGGGGGGTTTCACCTGCCAGGGATAAGAGCTTGTGCAGAAAGTGTGAATGTGCATGTACAATGTATGAGGTGGTCCTGTTTGTCCATCTGTTGGCCTTCGCAGAGGTTTATCTGTCTGATTAGCTTTGTGTCAGTCCAGTGGATCTGTCTGTTGCTGCGTGGCACACCTTTGGAGCTCGTTGAAAATGACCGTACAAGCCCTGAACTGGACCAAGAGAAGACCCAATTTTCCTAGCAATGCTAGAGCTATGTTCAGAGAGAAGAGGAGTGTCGGGCTTTACATTTTGGAAACAGAATGGCTTCTCGTTATGAGTACAGCAGAGCATGCAGCTACGTGTATTGTGTGCCAACTGTCCATGTGCACTGGCACCTATACCAGCCAGTTTGTTTCCATCAATGGTGACACTCATGTGGCAATTCTCTCTATACACGGCTCTGAGCAATGCAGGCTCCTTTGGTGGGAACTGTACTTAACCTGGTTCACTAACAAATACGAAATGCACACGTTACGGTCGCATTGCTACCGAAAAATGAGCCCTTCTCACCAACATGGCTCTTTTCAATTGATAAAGGGGTGCTTCTGCTCAAGGTGGATACGTGTATATGTGCAACTCAAGCCTCGTGCCGAAGTTTTTTTTTTAACTAGCCCACAGGCTAGTTAAAAGGATTATGAATAAATTTAGTGCAAACGCGTGCCTCGCTAGTCTTGTATACGTGCGCAATCCACACTGCAACCAATATCCAACAAATCATAGCGGCGCATTCATATCTACCTATTCATATCTACTCTCATTCGGAGTCCAGCAGTATGAATCTGATTCCATAACGCAAACATATGCTGGCATTGGGTCAGGGAGCCGACTGTGATGACCCGTACATTGAACGTTGGTCATGCATATGCATAATGCAGTGCATTCATTGTTCACACGTACATGTGCGGTGCGTACGATATACATCCATACAGAAGCGCAAGCATGGCGTATAGGTAACTTACATACATGCATGTACATATACCATACGCTACATGCACAGTGTACAGTCAGCTCGACGGCGCAGCGTGTGTGCTGCAGGCACCGCATACCGCTGTCTACTTTTTACGAGTCCGCCGGGCTAGTTAAGTGGTGCATTTTACTAGCCTGTGGCTGTTTTTACTAGACAATGACCGTGGGGCCAGTGCCAAGGTCGAGCCCTGCAACTAATACTAACTTACTGGTACTGCTGTACATGACTAGCTTGAAAATGGCTGTATCATGGTTTTAGCCTGATGCCATCCTCCAAAACACCCATCTGATTTGCACAATATCACAGGCTAACAACTTTTTTTCCTCTGATAAGCAAATCTTCTTGTTTCTTTAATTCTCGTGTATATTTATGCTATTGTAGATTGAAAAATTATGAACAAAATCTCGTACAGTTTGGAATTTCTTTGTTTTTTTGTGTGTGTTCAAGATTTCCCAGTCATTTACCTACAGTGTAGTCTTAGAATCACTCCAAGCAATGCTTTGTTCTCCCACTTTCCATCTGAGCAGTTCCTTCATTTCACAAATAACTATCCAGGAAATGCGTACCATCTATCCAAAATACTATTGAGAATTGCCATACATTAATCTGTTTGGCCTATGTTATAATGGGGCTCATAGCCTTATCCCCCAAGAAGAAAAAGCCTTTTGAAGGAGTTGATTTATTTTCTAGAGCACAGCGTTGTTGGGAGCCACTCTCCATTTGTCCATAGGATTGCCAACAAGTTGACATTTTACCCAGGAACCACCCTTCGTCTGCTTAGTGCTCACACAGCCACACAGTCCAAATCCTCCCGTACCATAGTTGTGGGGACATACACGCCTTCAATCGTGGACTCCCTATTGTTCCTCTTTTGTTCACACTTTAACTTTTTCGGAAGACCTCCCATATGTTTTGTACACTTTTTCCCAACCGTAGACTCTTCAGCAACCGTGGACCCTATTGTCCCCTGTTGTTATAGGTCCACGATTGAAGGCGTTTACAAAATTACACACTCATTCATACACACTGCTCATCTCCCTCGACGTAGCACTTTTTTCTATTCTGAAAAAAAAAATGCTTGCTCAAAATTAAAAAAATAAATGGTGATGTCAGCGGGGGGGAAGTGCGTGTATGATCAATCTATTTGTGCAGTGGGTGAAGGATAAATGGTCCATTAGTTCTCTCAATCTTCCAATCAATAGCACATACCCTGTGACCACAGAGCTTTAATTAATGTCATGTATACTGTGCATGTACATGCCAATACGCTAGTTGTGTGTTTATTTGATACATGTATTGTACATGCACCCCATCCAGCTATGTGTACATGTACATGTTATTCAACTTTGCATACAATGTACGTAGGATCTATACACGTGTGCATACATGTTGTTGGGTACACCTGTTGCGTGGTGTCAAAAAAAAATGGTGTAAACTTGTGGTGAGGTTGCACATGAATCAGTCATCCAGGTGTATGTTAACTAAAAACAGAAAGTGTTTTTAGTTCGGCAACTCCTAACACTGTGAAGAGGTGTTGCACATTGCCTCCCCATTCTGTGGAGTCACAGTCCCATCGTAACAAAGTGTGCACCCGGGGTTGTGGCTGTGCACAAATGTACATGTACGTGTACATGTACATGTACATATACAAACACGCACGTAATGCATGGTTCAATCAAAGAGCAAGGAATTAATCCAGTGTTGGCCCAGCTCCAGCCAAGCCTTCTTTCTTGTCTTTCATTCTGTTTGAACATTCTTGTGCTTGGTATTCCACCCTCCAATAGAGCAATCACCCTGCTTGCTCCCCATTTTAGCCTGACATACTCATATTTACCCACAGCGGGTTTATCCACAGTGTACACATACCTCATGCATGGGCAAAGCCTCCTTGGTACCAGGGCATTTGTGCAAATTGGTACCATCAGAAAAGGGAAAGGAACTCAACCTTGCAAACCAGCAAAAAAACAGTTGGCCTGAGGTTTAAAGGGACATGCCCCCCACTCAGCCCTCTGCATCTCAGAAACGAATCGATTTTGGACTAATTTTTAAATTTCCTTCTCACAGAGTGGCGGTCTGTGAGCCAAATGAGGTCAGTGGACCAACAAGCTAAAAGGAATGTGATTGAAAATTCGCAGAAAAATTTAAATGAAAACGCATGTCACAGCACAATCATGCAAATGAATTTCTCTCAGTCTGAAAACAATTTAATGGAACATATGGCAAAACACTGAGGCAGTGAAGTTTTATTACTTGAATTATGTTCGACATGTTATTACTTGAATTGATAATCAACATTTCATTGAATTGGACCAACAAGTTAAAAGGAATGTGATTGAAAATTCGCAGAAAAATTTAAATGAAAACGCATGTCACAGCACAATCATGCAAATGAATTTCTCTCAGTCTGAAAACAATTTAATGGAACATATGGCAAAACACTGAGGCAGTGAAGTTTTATTACTTGAATTATGTTCGACATGTTATTACTTGAATTGATAATCAACATTTCATTGAATTGTTTTTCAACAAAAGATGAAGTATCATTAATTATTTCCAGCTGTACAAAACTATGAATTTGATAGCCAGAAACAGGATGAATGTCGAGTAGTGTATTTGTACAGTTATGTTCATGTGCCGCACATGGACGATCTTATGTGTAAATGAGCAGAAGTTCTGCATGATCTTGAGAAACCGAAATAAACCCCTTTGAGTTGAACTTGGAATGTTAACTGGCGTCCGAACACTTGGATCATTTTAATTTTTCAACAGACCTCCCCTGGCGAGCCACTGTTTCAGATAAGACACTGTCTGAATGCAGTCACAGTTGTACATGTACATGTCACTAGTTGACTGATTCCAATTTATTTCCTGAAGATATACCGGTATGTCTGTTGTGACCGCAATCATGTTCGGGGGGGGTCACAGAATACAGTGTCAGTGGCTGTTAATTGTGCTTTGAGGATCCCCCCCAAAAAAGCCTCATTTTTCAACCAACCAATAAGGAAAGAACCACACAGACGACTTTAGTATTTGAACCGAATTATTTTGCTCACCGTTGGTAATTAGCTGCTTCTTAAAAAGTTATTCTGTAATATGCAGTATGGTCAAGAATACATTATAACTTCACCACCTTATTTTTTATTTTTTGTTTTTTGTTTTGATGATTTAAGAACGTATTGAAAAACCTTTTGCAGTCCCTCAAACCATGCCCAAACAGTTAACTTCCATAAGCTACAGTGCATGTACATGTACATGTACCACAGTGTGTGTACAGTTGTATTTAACTTTGTATGCAGGTTTAGGGACAAGCTCCTTTAAACATGCCATCCCAAGCACTCCAGTGAAATAACAGGATATGATGAAGCACATGTGTGTACACAGCCTCGTTAGTACATGTACATGGCGGGGCACACTGATGTCAAATAGGACTGCTCCTACCAGACAGCATTCGTACGTCCACTGGGTCTCCCAAGGACTTGATGCATGCCTGTTTTCTGCATGCATCATCAGCATGCACTGGCAATGGTGGTGCAGCGATGCTCTTCCCCTTCTGGGTTTGAAGGTGCACATATGACGTCCTATGGTACGGTTATGCGTACCGATAGACTCAAAGGACAACAAATAAGGGGTGTACCTTTCTTCTAATGTTGGAATTAAAGGGAGTCGATTCAAATAATGGAATATTCGAATATTCAACACTTCACTTGGTCGAGTATTTGAATATTCGGCAAATTCCCACAAAATCAGAAACAGCACATTCATAATTTTTCAAAAAGTAAAAAAAGAACAAGTGAAAGATAAGTATTTTTTGTACTGGGCATTCAGCTGCCCTGTAGTTTACTCACAACACCTTGAAGTGTGCCTTTAGAATAGAACGTTTTCCCTTTTTTTATGGATTTTGACCTTCGAATATTTTTATTTTGAAAATAACTACATGTATTCCAATATACAACAGCCCTGACAGTGATGAATGCTTTGGATAAAGGGAACAAGTACATGTAAGTCTAGCTATTTTTTAGGGGAATTGCGTTTCCTCAAGCAACAATTATCATTTTGTTAAATAAATACCGTTAGTTATGTCTTATTACAGTACATTGGAATGAAGAGCCCTACTTCCATGAATTTAGTTCCTGAGCAGTCAGGGAAGTTGTACCTTCAAGAGATTATAATTCAAATGACTTGGTGTATTTATCTGTGATTTAAAAAACCAACAAACTAAGGCTATATATAGATTTTTTGGGGGGTGGTTGTAAATAAATGATGCTTACAGATTACATCACAGGAAAAAGAACCCATTTACATCCGTGTCATTTGTTTCTTCCTCTTCTGAAAAAAAAAACCAAGAAAAGATGTCAGCAGTCTTCACCCCCTGCAGTGGTTGCCAGAGATCCTCGGTCCTTGTCTTCCTGTCACCGAAGCCTCCATCCCCAGATTCCCCCCCCCCCCGGTTCTTCTGTTACTCCTTCTTTCTTTCTTATCCGTTCTCTTCTTCTCCCCCCCCCGTCCTCTTCTGGCTCTATCTGCTTGAGTGAGTTAGTCAGTCAATTATTATTGATTGTCACCTATTGTGCGCTAGACGCTCCCCGTGTACATGTAAACATTATACTGCCGTGCGCATGCAGGCTGAGCGAGTTAGACATTGCAGCAGCCGGCCTGCTGCCCAGTGTTAGCATATTGATATCGTCTGTGGTACATGTATGTGTGGGGGAGGGGGGAAGTGGCAGCATATTTTGTAGTACGTGGAGCATTTTAAATGGTGCACGTCAGGTTTATTTGTTTGGGTTTGTTTTTAAGTGTTTTCATGAAGTCAATTTTATTATGCTGGTAGTTTTTATCAGGAACTGCAGTAGCAAAATAAAAGAGATCTCTTTTTCAACTGTGTAAGGCAACTGAAGTGGTTGCTTTATGCTACCACTTTAGAGGTCAGTAAATTTTATAGTGAAATTTTCTCTGCTCATTTTTTTTTTTTTTGGTTGGGGATTTTCAGTGATACCAGTACTGTGGCAAGTTTAATTGTTTTGGGCTTTTGGTATTTTTTTCAGATTATAATCAGTAACAAAAGGCATCTCCCTACTTGGTCATCGTAACTGCTGAATTTGGCATTGTAAGTAAACCATTCAGGAAATTTTTTACATGTACATGTACACGCAGGATGTTTTCAGTTTGTTCAAGGAAATTGCTGCAAGCGGTTTGAGCGCACTTTGTGAATTTTTGGGGGCGATCCAACTTCCTCCTGGATATTTTGAAGGGATAGGAGCCGAGTTCAAAGTTGACTTTCATGAATTAAGTGTTGGTTAAATTAAAAACTTCCCATCCCTGCAAGCCAGTTTTGATTCTGCAGCCAAACCACTATAACCCTTGCCACTTGTACCAGGTAGCTTATCAGGGTAATCCCAGAAATTAGGGGTCCATTTTTTTCGTGTCCTTGTCACATAATTATGATTTTTCACATTCAGAGCACATTTTCTGATATTTCTAAATAGGTCACTTGGGAGACATTTTGTGGTAAATTTTTCAACATTAGGGAGACATCGGTCATTAGGGAGACATTTCAATGTCTCCCTAATGCTCCAACTACCAAAAGGAGGAAAATTTTTACTGTCCACATTTTGAGAGATGATAGATTAGGGTCTGAAAGGAAAACATGATCAGATTAGGGAATATTGAATTATAAGACGGTAAAGTTTGAAAAATTTTGTGCACATTCCTATGGGAATGTCTCCCAAGTGACCCATTCTCAGTAAAATAAATTTCCAGGAGTGATGAATTAATGCAAATTACCTGTCAAACAAATAATAGTTTGAAATCAATTCCGGTGATATTTCCATGTCGAATAACAAAGGTCAGATGTAACAGGGACACCAAAATGCCACACCCCTAATTTCTGGAATTACCCATCATCAAGGTTTAGTACATGTCTAAGTCACATGCATAGAATCTTGTTGGATTGGTATAGTTACAGGGTTTGACCTTTTATTGTTGTTTAGAGTGTGTTCACAACACTCAAAAACAGTTGTTGGTTGTTCCTTTTGAATTCACCGCCACCATTGCCATTCATATGCTTCGGCCATTTTACAGCTGCGTGTGTTAAAGCCATGTTTCGGAAGGGACTAAGATTAGAAGCCATCAAGATGTCTCTGGTCATGCTCAACCAAAGCCGTGTTTGCACTGGACTTTTTCCGTCAAACTTACTGAGACGATGGTTACTTTTCCCATTTTACGTCCAGTACAGACATCCCAGGAGGTTTTCCTCTTGGTTACTTTTACTAAGCCGTGCAGTCATTTCCGCCGGCCAACTTCTGCCCAGGAAATATTACCGAGACACTTTTCCTGAGACAGAAAGTCCAGTGCAGACAGCGGGAGTTGATAAAAGCATGGGAAAGTGGCCGGTAGAGTATACATCCGGCAGGAGCACAATAGCATGCTGCATACAGGGAAACTCTACGCATGCGCGTTGCACGTTTTGCCACGGTATGGCATTTGGCAAATATTTCCAGCACATTTTTTCCTCTTTTGGTCGCAATCATGGCAGAAATGGTTATTGACACTGTTAAATCCACTGGTACACCATTTCCACATGATAATCATGACGGAGTGTTGTTTCTAAGGATCAAAAGAAATACCGAAAGGTCACACAAAGCGCCCTCACAAGTCATTGCATAGCCAGCTTGGTTATTTTACCCACAGTATCGGTAAAATTTTTCTGTGTTGAAAGTCCAAATGTGGACAGTGGTCACATCTGACCATTTATGATTCGACCATCAACTCGGCAAAACCTACGGAAAAAAAGTCCCGTGTGAACACGGCTCATGAATGCAGTAGAAAGATACCGGTTGGCTTTGCAGCATGCATTTTGCACACCACTGTGTATGAAATAAGGGGGGGGATATTATTGTAAGCAGAATTTACGTCACCCGACCTGTGCTCCTCCTTAAACGAGTGACCTTGACCTTTCGGCAAAATGGCAAAACAAAAGTGTCAAGTCCGGTCCTGTGTCCCCACCTCAAAGGTGAAAGTGACTCATAAGAGATAAATCCTGTGCTTCTTGCTCAGGGACTTGCTACATGTGGCACAACAGTGTAGGCTTACAGCCAATGAGGTGGCAGGTGAACTGGCCAAGGTAAGGGGGGAGGGGGCTGGAAATGCAGAAATGGGAATACGGGACCAGGGTGCCCCCAAAATCAAGAGCAGGCCTGCATCACACGTACATTTGATCATCTAGTGATGAACACCCAGTGACAGAGAGCATCATAGAATATGGGTAGACTTCAGAAGTAGAAAGAGACATGGTTGCTCGTTCTCAAAAGTTCTAAAACTAATACTTTGCTCAAGGATGTGCTGGATTTTAGTCGCATTCTTTAATAATGCATTTTTATTTCTTTCTGTTGAAAAGCATTTCGAAAGGCTGCTTAGCCAATTGCTTTCTTTCAGTAGCCACATAAAAAGGATAAAATGTGGTAATTATATCAGGCATTGTGTTCCTTAATACAAGTTGGTACTCGTAAATTTTACAGTTTGCTCTCGAACAAACAGTAATGACTCTACTTCAAAAGCTTTGCCGTCTGTATGCCCTCATTTTCATGACAGATGAGTAAGTTAAATACTGCCAGTTGGGATGTTTTAGACAAGAGCCTCCTCAAGGATGGCCTCAAAAAAAGAAAAGAAAGGTAACTGACACAGGAGCTTTAGTGCCATTGTCTGGCTGCATACTGGGAAGGCACTAAAATTTTGTACATTCTGACGAAAACTGGTTGCATGTAGTCTTTTGCATTGTGGGAAGACACTAGAATTGTGCATATTCCGACAAAACTTGTTGGTGTATGTCCAGGTGCATTCTGGGAGGACACTGGAAATGTGCACATTCAAATGAAAATTGGTAGCTTGCTTCCTGTGTGTGCATGCCACACAGCATTATGTGACTTTAAAATGTTGTTGCACAAAACATACATGTACTAGCATGATCAATTTCAGTAACGGCTTTTGATACATGTAGATCCACGGTCATATGAGAGCACTCTCGCATGGTTTAAATATTAAGTACAAAAAAGAGTAAAAACACAAACAGATTTCGATGTGGGAAATTTACATACATCCTTTAGACAATTTGTCTGACCACTTGTGCTTTTGGTTGGACAAATACTAAATATGGTCAGAAGACTTCCAGCTGTATTTCACAATCTGTATGCATAAAGAGAAAGTTCAGTTGGTAGAATTCCAGTAGAAGTCGCAGGCTCAAAGCTCTACTTTTTGCTGAGTCAAACAAAACAAACTAAAGCAAAGCAAAACTATTCAGCCACCCTATCCCTTCTCCAGACCCTCCCTGTGACACCATCTCGAATGTGGAGGCAACATTAAGGTTGTCCATCCTTCCGAGATGTGCCATGATGCAGCACCAGGGTAATTACTGTCTGGAGGATGTCAGCAAACAGGATGATGACACTGTCACCCATTTATGATGACGATGATGATGACGATGATGTAAAATCATCACCAGGAGAGGATGGCAAGTGTTAGTCCATTAGGCTTGGATTTTAATCATCATAGCTCAGTCAATTAG
The DNA here is from genome assembly GCF_001949145.1 of Acanthaster planci. Next base: position 3,498,939 of record NW_019091358.1, read on the forward strand.
CTTCTTTCCACACACACCCCCCCCCCTTTCAGGTGGACTGCATGACCTTCAAGGGGCACCTGCAAAAATATCTAGGGCAGTGTCTGCTGCCTGTGGCAAAGGTTTTATTTCAAAACAGAAACACCGAGGTAAAAATGTGTCAGTTAGGTTTGCAGTTTAAACTGTGACAAAGTAATTTTATCCAACTGAACAAACAGCCACTTTTGAAGTAGTTGTAATATAGTTGTAACCAAGTTCAGGGTTTTGTCAAGGGTTGAGATACCCGGTGTCTACAAGGTACTGGTACCCGTCTTTGACAAGGCTGTGTCAGAAACTGTCTGTGAACTCCCAGCAAAATTTTTGAAACTGATACCCATCGCTGCTGTCTGAGTCAATGTTTCCAGTGCTTTGGGTGGAAATGCACAGATTATTCACCAGTGTGAAAGATTTGGTGAAACGAATGGTGGCTTGTGCATTGTGAACAAGCAAAACACTGCTTGTCCCGCATAATTGATTTGCCTGTCGTTGGGACGGGGGGGGGAACGGGTAGCTCAGTGAGACACTGGCCGAGTTTGAAGTGATGGCTAAAGAGAGATACATGTACATGTATGCATTATCGAGTAGTACTTAAAACATGATTACAATTTTGCACCAGATTTATCACGAACGGCCTTCTCCATAAAAAAGTAATAAAACTGCTACGTGTATATCAACATACGGTAGACTAAAGACAGTTGAACTCATTTGCCTTCGTGAAGAGGAAGGACGCATGAAGAATTTTCCCTCCTTTGTATCTCAAAATTCTCAGCCCATTTAATTACATTTAAGATGTATCTTCATTTGAATATATACATGGCTGAACAATACATGTACACCTATGCACTGTGTAATATAAATAGTGTACTCCTGCACTATGGAAATTCTCTGGAAGCTTTGTGCTGGCATTAATTAATGCGTGGATTATGGTAACCGGTTGGGGCATACCCTCTCCATGTGGATAGCCTGACCTGATCCCCCGTTATTATCAGTGTATTTGCCGTGCTCCAGGCCCATGCAAGCCACTTCAGTGAGTGCTTTATTAAACCAATGAAAGTGCAGGACTGCTCTCTGATGATGACTTTGTCTATTAATGATAATAGCCTCCAGCAGTGAACGCACATAAAACAGCAGTGCCGGGCAGCGTTATGTATGCTGGCCAGTTTAAATACCTCACAAGTGAAGACAGAATAATAAGCATTGAATCATTCAATGAGTGGTGAGGAGGTGGCTGGTTTTTTCAAGACATCTCTAAAAAAAAAAAAAATGAATTAATTCTGCACTTCTAAAGCCTCCTGGGATCAGAACACTCATTTTCCCGTCTCAGTTAAATTCTAAATATTTTTTTAAAACGACAGTGTTTGAATATCGTGCATTTGAGCTTGCTTCACAAGTAGCATTTGAGAAAGGCAGTTTTTGAAGCACATACAGAGTCATGCGGCACGTGTACCAGTACGCATCATTATAAATTGCTGTATGTATGCGCATATTTGATCCTACCTGAAAGCTGTGTATTCGTATTCCACATTAGTCTCAGTACAACAACCAATGATTAATCATTGAGTTGGACTTTCCATTTATTTTCCTTTGTTGGAAAGTAAGGGAAAATATTATTAATAATCAAGATGGCAATTCCTGACGATCCACAACACCTCTGTAAGCCCAAAGAGTAGCAAATGTCATTATAAATTAAACCCCTGCGTCAAGGTGCCGCATTCCCCAGACAAAGAGAAAATGGCAGTTCTTTTGTGCGCGTGTGTGTCTGATGGTTTTGCATGTTGGATAAACAGAAGATAATGTGATAGTGTAGTCAGTTCTGGAGATTTTTACGCATATATACCCACGGGCCAGTGCACTGATCGTTATCAGCAGCCCATCGAGCTAGACACGACAGCATTTTTTCCCCTGCCGTAGCAGAAACAGGATGTATGCTGTCATGCTCGCAAAAGATTTTCGGGGGGGGGGCTCCCCCCAAATGAAACCGGTAATAATATTACCATTTAATCTCGCCTTCACAAAAACTGTTGTCACATCAACATGGGGGATAATGACAACCAAAGGTTTCTAATTTTGCGATAATGGACCCAGTTTCCACGCAGATGGCGTTCATTGTCCCGTGACAAACAAGTCGTTCGGCGGGGCTGAAAAAGCAACTGTGTGCAGGGTCCTGAAAGGCCCATTGTGGCGGGCAGAGCTCCACGTCCCCCCCCACCACCACCTTTCTGCGGCTATGAAAACAGCCGAATGGCAGCCGAACACAAAGGTTTTTTTCTTCTCTCTCTCTCTGTCTCTCTCTGTGTCTCTCCCCTCCCTGCTTGAACTTTTTGTAAATGGCTTCAAACCCTGCATTCATGTCACATTATTACCGTCTTGTGCGCTGCCTGAACAGTTACTCTGTCACATCCATCTTGTCTGCACTAATACAAGTGGATAGAACGCCTGTATTTGTTTATCCTCAGTTATCCCTTTACGCGTACTTGTATTTTGATTATTGAAAGCTCTGTCAGATTTAAAGCATAAAAATTACAATTAAAAAAGGTCAGTGTTCAGTTTTATTTTTTTTTTTTTCACAAAAGCTCTCATCAATTCTCGATTGTCTTGTGGTCAGAAAGGAACCTTTTTCTCATGTCAAGAACTGATATGATTTAGATAGCTCATTTTCCTGGCCCTGTGGAATCTTAATTGATTTTCCACAGCACTGTCTGAAATTGAATTCTGCACAAAGTGCTCGCGTGTTGCAGCCAGTGTGGGGAATTTATGCACGACGGTCCCCGGGGTTTAAAATCATTAAGAAGGGATGACTGAATAACCGGTTAGAGACATAAATTAACAAAGGAAAAAAAAATGGAGTATATTTTTAATTGTGCTCAGTCCCATAATTGAATGACATTGTGGACTTAATTGCACGACAGATAGGATCATTTCATCAAAGAAGGCCAAATCTATGTGAACTGTTGCCGTAATTGATTTGTTCTCCTTGTTGCCATCAAAATGTGTTGTCAGAAAAAGTCTCGCCTTCAAAGTACGGGTATGAAACGATGAAAGCACTTCTTTCCACTTGATCTTCCATTCTTAAGCTTCCATTCTGTCTGGATTGCAAACTGAAACAGACGTAATAAACAAATTGGTGTGTTTGCACAGGCTATAGCCATTGTCAAACACTTGACTAATTTGTTCCACTTGAATGAGAAAACATTTGAATGATGCAGTAACTTAAGTTTTAACGCTTGAGTCGACAGTCTGTTGGCATGGCTGAAAAGACATGCACCCCCCATCACCACTCTGTCATCCCGTCCCTGATTTCTTCTCCCCCCCCAAAAAAAATTGACTTGACTTTTTATTCACAACCAGCTTCTGAGGAGTGAACTCATTAGGAATTGTTTATAAGGCATTGATATGTATGCCTGTCAGAAATGTTCCGTGTTCATAAATCAACAACAGCCTCTGTGAAGTATTAATGCGGTTGGTGGCACAGAGTTAAGTTAGCTTAACCCCAGGACGGAGGAATTCTGGGAATGTCAGAGCGGAGTTTCTGCGGAACATGGGGAGGGGGGTCTGAGGGAATGAAAGATGCCTGCACATGCATTCCCCAACTTATCCTCAGAGTGTTTCATTTTAGGTTAATAGTTTAGAAGTGAGGCTTTCCTCTCCATGGAAGAAAAGAAAACATACGGCTTGTCTACATAATTGACTTTTGCTTTTAACCAGGAAGAAAATCATTGTCTTGCATTTGGTTCTACAATGCAATCACAGCGTACTTCAGGAAACCATGAACAAAATTTATTTTCTGACTGCATTGTTTGTGATTTTCAAACATTGTAAAAATACATGTCTCAGTTGCCTCTCTCCAAAAAAATCCGGACATTGTGGAATATGAATTCCTGTGTTTCATGGTTCATTTTCGGACCACTGTGATTTCAAAATTGCCGTTGCATTCCATCCCACCTTTAACGAAGTAGCCTACCCAGTGAATCTCTGATATTTCTGTTATGCTGCCAATGGGTTGAGTTCACTTTCAGCTCATATATCAACCATTGTGCTTCTCCCATAGATGGGAAATGAACCCCCTTTCTTTTCGCTAGAGCTGCTCACACAAGGGTCTACATATTTTATGTGTGTCAGGGAGGTTGAACCAGAGGACACAGAAGAATGCACTTGAAGTCATTCCCTCCAATTATTTCCTGTACACCAGTCGGTATATAGTGGGTCCCTAGCATGATCCTGTCAGGTATTGCTTGACCTGGGGGTGGGGGGCTGGAGATTGTAAGGCTGCTGTTACTGATTTCCCTTGTATGAAATATGCCTCAGTCAGTCGGTGCAGATGCATTTGTCATGCCAGTGTGTAAAAGGAGTCAGGTGCCTACACTGGAAGGGCGGTAATTTGTTTCCCAAGAAAATCATGTGGGGAATAGGAGGGGGCTGTGTAGTCTGCTGAATGATAGGTGTACGTTTTGACAAGTTGGAGTGATTAAAGCAGTGAGTTGGTCCATTTAAAGAATTCTTCAGTGGGCATGTAAATGTACTTTTGCCCATGTGCAGTGTAATTTGAAAACTGTATGATTTGTGTCAACTTGTGGGTAGGCTAGGCCTTCCCTAGGTTAAGGGGACAGTTTCTTTTGTGATGAGATTTGGGACCGAGTTGCAGGGATAAAAATTTGTTCCCATAGCGTTTCCAGTCCCCACAAAATGGGTCTAAACACAAGTGTAGGTCCTTGCAACTACGGTGCATGTATGGGTGAACATACTGTATGTGCGTCGAATGTCATTATGTGTGTGGGTGTATATGGGGGGTAAACGCCAGAAAAAAATGTTTTCAGGAAGGAAAAGATCAGATGTGTTTCACTTGCTTTAAATTATTCATGCACATAGTACATGTGCATGTACATATTTAGGCTACATGTACATGGCCTTGCAAAGCAAGACAAATGTGATTCCATTTCCATAGCAACACATACCGCAACATAAAAGTGCCTTACAGCTTGTCTTTTTTTTTTCCTTCTTGTAGAAGATCCATTGAGTTATTGATTGGTTAGATTAATTTCTAGAATTTGTCATTTTTCTCCATTCAAGGGCAGAAGCTAGTATAGAAACATATTTTGTGCACCTTGCAACCAAATTTGATAGCATCTTTTCCAGATCAGAGGCAATTTCAAGCCCAGTCAGTGAGCTATCACATTCTGTGTCCACTAGATAAACATGACAAATCGGCAGTGTGAGGACATGCATATCATAACACAGTTGCAGACATACCAAAGTATGAACAAAAGAGGAACTATAGGGAGTCCACGATTGAAGGCGTTTACACAATTGTGTGTGTGGGGGGGGTAAATGCCAGAAAAAAATGTTTTCAGGAAGGAAAAGATCAGATGTGTTTCACTTGCTTTAAATTATTCATGCACATAGTACATGTGCATGTACAATACATATTTAGGCTACATGTACATGTTCCTCTTTTGTTCACACATGGTAGGCTTATGTGATTAAATAGACCTCTCTATTGGACCATAACACAATGTAGCTTTGCTCACATTGGAGTTGCAAGTCACATTTGTGTACATTCATATGTACATGTACTAGTACATGTACATGTACGTGTAACAATATATTTGTAGGAAGTCCAGTTTACAGTACAGTGATTTTGAGGATTGGAATAATCCCTGGCACTTTGACATTAACTTGTGAAACACAGCTCACTTACCCCAGCCAGTTTGTTTTGTCAGCCTAATGTGTGAGGCTGTAATCAGACACTGTTTTGGCAGAAACTTACTCCAGAAATGGTGTCGGAATTGCGACGAACTCGCCCTCATGTGTACACAAATAATATAAGATTCAAGCTCAACTGAGCACCCCTCAACAACACTCCCATATAGAGAGAGTTGAAGACAAAATGCCCACCGTATACCAAACATCCCGCACCGGGTGGAACATTACTTTATTGATCTGTCAGGCCCTCCTGCCTTTCTCATGTTATTTTGCCTCGTCTAGATTTGATATAGCCCATCCAGAATATAACCCCGCTCTGCCATGCCAGCCTGGCATTAATCTAGCCCCAACACCCTGCCAGCAATAGCTGATTAGATCCGGCCATATTCACCGGCAGGCCAGCGCCGCAGTCACAGGCTGGCCTCCCTGTGTGCCGCAGACGACACTGTCGCTGTATTCATGAATAGCAGGGGAATCTCATACGCACACGCTACCGCTGTACCAGGATATAGCTGAGGCGAAATCTCGTGATTGATTGGGATAATATTCCCAATTATTACAGCAGCGAAGCTCCACTGGAAATCAGATGAGGGAGTTAAAAACGGCGTGTCAGGGCCTCAGTATGATTATTCATGAAGACTGCGTGAGTAAATCACTGCATGAATTTTTGAAATTTAATATCACAAATTGAAGTCGAACAGGGCAAAGAATATCTCTATCGAAATTAACTACGAAATAAAGAAATGCACAACCTAGAAAAAAATTTGTGATAGAATTCTTGAACCCATTTGTACATGTATGTAGTAAACACCGAATCCTTTCTTTTGTGTCAGATGTACACAACTTTTTTTCTGTGATCTGGGGACACCACCAGAAGAGTAAATTAGCAATTCTACGAATCTTGTTAAATAGTCATGTCATTCGGCGAAAAAAGACAGTTTTCGATCTTGGTAAACATCTCGAGGTAGATTAGTGGGCCACCAACAGTTTATATATAGCATTGAAGGAAACAAGTCAAGGGAAGTCATGAAGTGCTTGCCCATTAGATTTGGCAATTTCAAACACCTACCGGTAATGGCAGGTCTCCTGAAAACACCTTGTGTAACATGTCCACATGCTGACTTCAGACATAGTTGAATTTATATCGGAAGTTGGGGGATGGTTCTTGGATTGTATCCAACCCCTCCCTCAGGTAAAGCCTGTCATTGCTGTTGCCTGTGACCCAGGAGGTTGTGATGTGATGACCTGCCGGGGTACATCTCTATTATGGCATGACCGAATGGACTGGACTGAGCTTTAATAAAAACTCATGCTGAGTGATACATCAGGAGAAGGCATCAAGCCAAAAAACAAAAAAGTAGAGCTCATCTGTCTGTTGGCCAACAGAACAGAGGGCTGTTTCGCATTCCTTCTTAATTTGAACAACCAATCTACTGCACAAAGCTGATAATTATTTCATTATGACCATTTGGGTCCAAGGTTTCAACCCAATCAGGCATGCCCTACGGGAAATAACTTGTTTTAAATAAAATGTAATTTGACTCCTCATTTGATGTCATCATCACATCAAGTAAATTTCTGTCAAGAACATTCCTTTCCTTGATATTTGCACAAAGTTTGAAATCGATGGGATGTGTGCTCCAGGAAATAAAGGTCTTTAAACAGTGCACCTTTAATGTCACGTGACTCGTTTGCTGATGGTATTGTCATCACCTGAGGTCAATTTATAAACCTTCCCTTTTAATAACTGTCTGCAAGATTTCAACCCAATCAGACATGTACAATACAAAATACAATACAAAACATGATTGTTATCGTGGAAAAAGCACAGATTACAGATTTTAAACATTTGTCCCTTTTGGCGTTCCATACAATGTGATTGCGAATATTGTAAGGGGGTTTTCGTCGTCATCGGCGCTTCATCTGTGTGAAGAAGTACACCACTTATGCACTTCATGCAGTTGACTTCAGTGTTTTAGCTTCGGTATCATCTAATGAACAATTCACGCTTAAATCTGTTACGGTTGATATTTTACCGAATTCTGTAGAATAAAAGAATTTTTTATGATAACTTCCAATCTGATGACGTTATCGGCCCCAAATTTTATACATGTGTTAACTGGTTAAAGATCATCGTCTACATCCATTTTCAGGCGATTCGGACAAACTTCGCCTCAGACATCTACTCAAAATTCATTTTTCAAAATTTTTAACCTGTCGCTAGAGGGAACTCAATAATTACATGACATCATCAGTAGATGATTTGAAGAATGCTTAACCCCCCACCGACTAACACCATTGAAAGCAAGTTGATACCCATGACCACTTTTAAACAATAAGTCTACTTCCGGTTTCGAATGGAAGGAAGGGTCACGTGATTTGTCCCACACATGATAAAATGAAGACCCAATTTTACCTTGGCACTTGCCACAAACAGAATATTGCGGGAAGCCACGGTTGATTTCATATGGATTTTAAAATAATGAACGTAATATTTAAATGTTCAAAATTTAATAATAAATAACTTGATAACATCATTGTGACGTAATTATTTGAGTATTATCTTTGCCTCGAGGTTTTTCCTTCGTGTAACTTTGATGACATTTGAATATTGCTGAACAACCAAAATATTGCCTTGGAAACGTGTACAAAGTCAAAGGCTTAAAAATAAATATTGAAAAATGAATAATAAATCATTTGATGATGTCATCATGATGTCATATTTCGAGGTCCATCCATGCATAAGGGCCCTTCATTGGTACAAGTTTGGTGAAGATCCCAATTTGCAAAAGCAGTAAAGTTGTGTACAGAAAAAATGTGTACAAAGTGGATGGGTTTTGCGCAGAAGACGGGGAAAAAAAAACAGAAGAGAAGTAATGCCTTTTCTGCCAAATTGCAAAAAAGCCAAAAAAAACACACTCCAGTGTTAGATGTACTTGTACTTCTAATGGCAAAGAACTAATATTATTGAACAATATTGCAGTCTAACTGAACAGTAATGACACTTTTTGTCTTTGTTACTTTTATTTCTCTGTTTCTATTTGATCTGTGAAATCATTTCACATATTTATCTCATTTTTTTAGCAGGGGGGGTTGGATTTTATTGGGGGAGGAGGTGTTTTAAGGGGACCCTTTCATTATAACCCAACCCTGTGTGATTTCATCCCAGATGCTCTATCACTTTCTCTAGATTCTAGACAATATGCATGTGTACATGTTGTTTCATTTATTCCTTTGATTTTTCTGTATTGCTGCTTATTTTGAGTTCTGGCTCATGTTTTGTTTTGCGGCCCCTGGGGAATAAAAAGTATCTTCCTGTATCTGTTTTTATTGCCCTTATCTTTATTGCACAAAAATACAGCAGGGATTTTCCTCCCAAACGATTCCCCCCAAATGACTCCAATCTGTTCCATCTGCAGACAAAAAGTCACAGGGAAGTTACATACAATTACATGTAGTTGTGATGTACATGTACATGTAAATGTAGTTATCTGTGGTTTGTTTGAACACAGAGGAACCACAACCCACTGCAGACATGGAATGCTGCTTGCCAAGTTGTTATTGTAATTCAAGGCCTATGTAGTCTGGTGTGGCACAGAACAAATGACCTGGGCTGAGACCTTAACAGCAGTTTGTGTTGATCCCCCCAGAAAGAAGGTGTCACATACCCCTGTTTTGTGTTGACATCAAAGGCCATTATGCACATTATGTGCCAGTGTCAAAAAGAAAGAAAGAAAGAACCATTTTGCCTGGCTTTGTTACGCCACTGCCTTGTGTGTGTGTGTGTGTTAATGCATGCATGTACATGTACAGTGTACTGTACATGTACAATACATGTACTTGTGTATGTATGCTAGATGGAGCGCTCCAAACAGGCCCTCTGATTGGTCAGCCATCGATACAATGCCAGGTCCTGATTGGCTCTCTGGCTGTTAGGCTAGTGTGTGCATTTATTACTGCCTCAGATGCTCAGATCCACTCCAATGAATTTTTTTCTTCTCTTACCGTGCATGCAGTGTGTTTGCAGTGGCTAGGCATTGTGAGGTAGGATCATTGTGGTACCTACTGTGTGTGTGTGTGAATGCATGGGACATATCAAAACCCTCGGATCATATATACAGTGCTAATGGCATTAGATGTACATGTACAGTGTACATACACAACTGTGCATATGGGCTGAATTTTGTTCTCGTCACATGCAGAGTGTGGAAATGTTCCAAGGGGATTTTTTTTCTCTTGCTCTGACTACATAACGCAGGGAGTTGTGACTAAAAACCCTTCCAGTTTCTACATGGTGAGACCAACAAGGCCAAGAATTCCAATTGGTCCGACAAATGCCGTCAGGAGGCTTGGTGAAAAAAAAAACGAAATGACTTCTGTCACGTCTCCGTCCTCGGCAAAGCTTTTGGAATATTATTACCATCCAGGATTTCTGTACGTCTGTTCCAGTAGAAAGCATCGGTGAGGGCCAGATTATTATTTTTTTTCTTTTCTTTTTCAATTTCTTTCTCTAACTTTGTTCTGATTGGGGGAGTGGAACGTAGCATGCCTGTGGCACGACGTGTTAGTGAGAGAGTACCCGGTCTCACAGTGTGTGAACCAATGACCTTCTCAACATGTGAGTATTATTGTTTTGGTGGAGAGCGGGGGCCTGTGTTTGTGCCTTGAACTCTATCCATTTGGGCTCCGGGGGAGTTGCATACAGTGCACTGAACAAAGAGGTTCACTTACAGGAGTTGGGGTTGTGTGCGTGTGCGCGAGGGGGGAAAGCGGGCGTATTCGGGAGCTCAAAATGATTTGCAGTTGTTTTTGTTGACCAGTGGATTGTAGTGCGACTGTGCTGGGGGGGTTCATCTTTGTTCATATTCTCCAGACTGCCTCTTTTCTTCCTCTTTGTTTCCCTTTGTTTATTGTGTTTTGTTAGCGATTGACAGCACCAGACATCGAGATTTAAACCCCCGCCCCATTAACATTTCTTGCAAGACTCACTGATGAGTTATGAGTGGGAGCCTGGCCATTTGTTTTTGACATGGCCTCAGTGTCATCACTTCCATGTTCCTGCCAGTCTGCTTGTTCCCATGCTGCATGCTATTGATTTTGTTTTCTACATTGTATTCTCTGCTTGTGGCGCGCTCGCTCACTCACTGCCCCCTCAGATAAGAAAACAAAAAACAAACATGTATTTATTTGCCATCTGCAACAGTTGGAAAATAATATGGACTTACGTGTACAATGTATATTGGCACAATCTTGTTTCAATGCGTAGTTAAGTGATTGCCTTAAAACTCCATTTAACAATATAATGAAGAGAAGCAAGGGTGAGTATTTTTTAAAACATTCTTCCGTGTCACAGGATTATTTGATGATACTTTTAACTGCATCCTTGTTTTCTTTTTGAATTGCATGGCTTTTCTCTGTAGTGTAGAGTTCCTTAAAAATACTAATCAACGTTTTTACCAAGAAAACCGTTTAAAAAATTTCTGCAAAGTAAAACGAGTTTCTACCAAGACATTACACAATTTTATTTTTTACTAAGATGAATTTTTCATTGATGGAAGCAAATAAAAGAAAGAAACATATTGTAAATACCGGACGTTAAAGTTCACTATAATTGACCTGTGGAATAAATTTAGGATTCAGCCTTTATTCCCCGCTAAAACACACTTTCTAACATTAAAATGCATACAAACTATCCTAAAATAATGAAATGTGCTTATTGCTGTGTTGACATAGTTTAATCTCTAATGGCACGATTTCCCCTCCAGGCAAGTGCCCGCAGTAATATATAATGCCATTATATCTGCAACCTAAAATGCCCTCTGGAGCTGGGGAAATACATCATTTCCCCCTGCAGATGGTTTGCTGCTTAATACTAGGGGAAAGAAACAGGTTGCAGCTGTAGTTGGCCCTCCCAATTTAAGTGCAACCCTCTTCCTCCTTTGTTCAGATCAAAATCTTCCAAGAAACACAAATACCACTTCTCCTCGGCATGCAATGAGGAAATGACATTGCGGTTATCTGCACATCCTTCCAACAACAATCCCACACAGCTATACTCTTCATAGTCGGGGGAAGTGGAGACCTTGCACTGTTGTGAAGGTGGTAAAAAATGCGATGAAGTGGTCAAATTGTCCACAGCACAGGCTCTAGCAAAGAGTGATGCTGTCCACAGTCTAAATGTGCACGGAATAGATTGCTGCATTTGCAGTCATTTAAGAACTGAATGCACTATCATTCCAACCGAATCTTTGGCTAACGCAATAGCAGTGAATTTTTTTTCTATTTAGATGAATACTGTAAACAAATCCAAGTCAAATAACACCTTTTGTTATTTTTCCCCCATTTTGGGGACACAGCCTGACGATTGATTGCTTTCATTATTCACTGGAACACCGCTATTTGAAATTCAGGGCCCTTTCCAAACCGGCACAATGGAGTTATCCCTCTAAATCGTTTCTGGGTTTTTTCTCTCTCTCTCTGGTTACACTTCAGCAGACCAAAGGTCATCACTGACGGCCTTTAGGGCAAACTCTTTTTTGAGGTCACATCCTGCCACTGTATTTAGAAGGGGTCAGACCAGATCTCATTCACACGTGGCCTCCTACTTCTCACTGTCTCTCTCTCTGCTGCTGCTGCTCGGAGCAGACGCATTGCCAGTTTAATTTCACATTTAATAGAACGCCACTTCAACAAGACTGCTCGGCTGTGAACATCGATCAGTCAATTGTCGTAAATATTTCCCTAAATGTTGGAAGTGGGGAGAAAAAAAAGTACTGGCAGCAGTCGGAAGAATTGTACTCTGACACAACACACGTCAACCGTCATACACGTACATTCAGTGGACTGGATAATTCTTTGCAGATGATTACGTGCGCAGGTTTTTATTTTTTCCCTCGACAGAGCATTTTAATGCAGAAAAAAGGGAATCACTTACACAACAGTATGAAGTGTGAGTACATGTACATGTCTCTTGTGTGTACCCTGTATTCTATGTCTGTTCCTTCCAACTCTGCTTGGCCCAATTTGGGTCTCGTAATAGGATGTTGCTTGAAATTTAAATGCTGCTGCAGAGACCAGCCTTCTGTCCAAACACAGAATATCAACACCCTCCAATTAATTTCACTCACAAACTCTTTGGCACTGGTGATCAGAGAGTTGGGCAATTTGTCAGATGCAGCCCCTGGCTTTTTGTCGCTCAATGTATACATGCTTATTGATCTCAATTAAGAGCAGTCGATCAAGTTTGCATGCATTGTCACATTGAAAAGGGGGAGGAGTTCGCTTAATCACATCCAGCAGCAGCAGTGGGAGAGCGCGCTGTAATAATTCTGATGCAGCTAATTACTTGATAAGGGGGACTGTCCCAGGAATTTCCCTTGAGTGTGTCGACTGGCACCTTTTCTTTCATTTTTGAATTTTCAACGTTCATCGCATCTGAATAGAGCAGAGGTTTGAGATGTGAAGAACATTTTTCTTAGTCCAACTTCAAAAATGTGCCACAAAAACTGCCACAAACTCTGTACTGACTACAGTGACCCAAACTGTACAAATCAAGTGAGGTAGAGGGCCCAGCGTTTCAATTTAGCAGAATTTTTATCAGTGGTCGTTTTGCTAGGTAGAGAACGATACTGCCAGTATCAAAATGTCAGGCCTTCTTTCGTTTTTAAAAAACACGCTTGAAATCACCAGAAAATTAGCTCAGCTAACTTGAACTCTGCAGTACTTAATACAATGCAGTCGAAAATCAAAAATGAAATTGCAATGATTATCATGTTATTGCAAAGGATTCTCACAAAGAACATCTCTTTTAATTGATGAGTGTAATTTTGCGCTTGGAATGAGCAGACATGTTCCAACTATAGCTTCCCAGCTTTCTTTAGCCTGCATGCACCTGTAGCCAAGACTGCCTGATTTATATGTGCTACTCTAAGGCTGGCAGGGAATTTACTCGGCGTCTTTTCCTTTGACAGTGTTGTAACTTTGTTGTTTCTTTGAAGCAAGATAATGCTGTACCAGCAAGCTACCTCACAAACAAACCACTTTTTACTAGTCTGAGCACAGAAAGGTCAGGGGTTGTGACTGTTGCGATTATCAAGCAGGCACTGTGGCTGGGCAGGTTTTGTGTACATGATGATTAGACAGCACTTATACCTAGCAAGATAGGGATGGAGGGTACCCCCCCCACATGTCCAATTCCTATACACACCCTAGAGTATTGTTACCTAACACATCCCCTCTAGATGTCTGTAAAGAATCCCTGAGATTCTGATCAAACAATGACCAACCCAAAGGTGGGGGGTGCTCTCTGTCCCATATCTTGCTTCATATATACTGTACAGGCACTTATCATTCACACTGCATTGAACACCCACCTGGCCTAACCTCTTGTGGTTTTTAAAGCTTAGCACATCTGCTTTATTTATACCAGCCCCCCCCCCTCAGTGGCAGGATGCCCCAATGCTGGGTAATCCCAGGGAGGCAACAAAACACATAGCAAAATCTGCTGATTCCTGGGATCCTGCACCGTCTTTGGGGGCTTTGGTTTCAGGTGTGTGCCCTCCATGTTCCCAGCTCCCTGATCCGATCATAGGGTGGGGATATAACTGCCCATGTGTGGAGGTGCACGCATGTAAGAAGTTTTAGTGTGCACAGTATAGACTATAGACCTTTTCACACAGGACAAATCTTGGGATTGACTGAACTATTGTGGAATGAACTCTGTTTTTGCTGTCCAACTCCCCAATTTCTCAACCTGTTCAGCAGTATTGGTAGCATATTGTATTTCCTTTTTTGTAGTGACCGGAACTTTTCCTATTCTTCTGGATTTTTGGTGTGCTCAAGACAGCTGCTCCGAGCGGGAGTAAAGATTCCATGTGTATTTGTGTATTCAACAACATGTCAGTGCTGTTTACTTGAATTGCATTTCTCAGTTGATACAATTTCAACAAATGCACAATTTATGTAAATTATGTACCCATTCAGTGTTTAACAGAATTGATGTCAATTCTGGTGCCTGAAATGCAAACATCTTTGAGGATTCTCGGAATCTACATGTATAAGCTTCTTGGAATGCAATGAAAGTCAGTGACCGCTTGTGTCTCAACCCAGTTGCTCATGAGCAACTCTTTATCAGTTTGAAGCTCTAACAGGTTTGGTTTTTTAACATGGATCTTGCTTTTATGTTGGATACTACACAGTCCATGCACTTGCGCCCACACACAATCAGTGTGCTTGCAGGGCACACAGGGATCAATTCAGGCTCATTGCCCAGTAAACCAAGCTGGTTTTCTCTGGGAGAAGAATGTTCTAAAAGGAGATGGGCACTTAATAGGCACTGAGTCATCCGGGATTGTTAAGGCATGGGGGGGGGGAAGAATACTGGGTGTAGTAGCCCCATAATGCGCAGTCTGTCACCAAAAAAAAAAGTCAAATCCTGTCAGCATTTTTACAAGAGCATGGACCCCTCAAAACACAAAGCACAGGGATCACAGGCAGGGCGGACCCTCCCAAACACTGATAATTATTATTTCGACACATCTGAGAGATTATTATCTTTACGGGCTAGCCGTCTGGATTATTTTAATGTAAATGTAATTTATTTCCAAGATGGATTTGCGCCCGGGAGATGTACATTAATTTTGGATTTTTGCCCTGCCCAACGTGTATTTAACACTGTGTACTCAGTGTATGCCCCCGAAGGCTCGTGAAAAATCTTTGAATTAGTTGTTTGTGCAGCTTCATCTGATTCGAACCAGCCAGCCGACACCGGCAAGCTCGGTGGTCGAGTGGTTAAGACGTCTGCACTAGTAAGCAGGAGGTCATGGGTTCGAGTCCCACCCGAGTACATTTGTGGGGTTTTTTTTCACAAGTCTTTGGGGGCATACACTTAGTATACAGTGTTAAAATACACGTTGGGCAGGGAAAAATCTAAAATTAATTTACGTGTAATTTGTAGGAGAAAAATGAATGGCCAAGTCATTGCCTCCCCCATGGGAACTCAGTCGAAATACTTGGAGCAGACCTTGCATATTTAATGTCTTGCAAGGAGTGAACACAACATGAGCCAACACAAAGCAAAACTTTGAACCATACTTGATTTTTAAAATTTCCTTAGCTTTTTTAACGGTATTCTTGTCAGTAACAAAATCACTTCCATTGAGACTCCACCACCAAGAATAGTGTGGTGGTATTTGGAAAGTCAGTTTGGAATTCTTTTGTTATTGGAGATTATAGGCCACTACTTGCTTTGATAAATACATGTACATATACACTGACTTCAAGTCTCCACAGAGGGAATGGACACGCTTCCCTGTGCGGACTTCGACAGTTCCTGAAATGGAAAAAAACCATAAGGATGTTGATAATGATCTTGATTCCTGGTTGGTATGCAATCCACGGCACTATCACCCAATGTCACCAGTGGCAGAGGTGATTATCCAATGAGCACTCACTCAGAATGTGGGAGCGGTCAGCTGGGAACATTGCTTATGGGGGGGGGGTATTCACTGCATGCTAGCAGCCAGCTACAAACTGCATGAACACAATGGTGTGAAGCATCTACACATGAAAAAGTTAACTGTACTTTCATGACGGAAGTAAAACTTATGCAAGGTTTTACTGCGGTCATTACGGGGCCAGAAGTACACGTTATGTATGCATAACTTTGACAAGCCTGTTAAAATGGTCCCAATCCTGGAAAATGTTTGGATTTCTTCCTTTTTCTTACTAATGTTTTTAAAACATGTACACTGAGCAAGTTGAGGGGCCATTATGGAACGAATTTTACATTGAAACAACATTGCCTTAAAATTACATACTGGTATGAAATTTTGAAAGGCTATAAAACCCCTAGAATGGCAATATAGAGGAGATTAGAAATAAAGGTAAATTGGACATATATGTGCATTAAGGAGTTATGAATCTGTTCTGTGATTGTTGAAAGCATTTTTTTTCCAGTTTTACTTTTTAGGATTGGTCTTGTTTTAGCAAATCATAAGTCAAAAATTTCACGACTTGTTTTCCCATAAGTTGTATACTCTCATTTGGCACTGGTGCCATGCGTCAGTCAAAAAAGACATTGTACGGACTTTTCCTGATGATTTACACCAAACCAAACAAAGGCAGATAATCCACTCTGAGAAATGCACGTATGTGTGAAGTACACATACATGTACTTGTGAACCCCCAAAAATTGTCAATTTGTGCATGGAAGCAGCGGGCAAAAGATCTGTAGAGAATAAAGTTGAGGCTGTGCACATGGGCACTGTAAATGTACATAAAACCCTTTTTATTAGAAGTCTCAAGTGCATAGGGCATGAGACTTCGAAAATGCCAGCTCCATGTTCGACAAGATAAAATGTTGGTAACAGACCCAGCTCAGCCTGGGGATATCACTGCTCTGCAGTGCACACAGCTGGGTGATGAAATGAATCTTAAAGCTGACAAATTATGCAATTTCCGAAACTTCCCGGTATTTTTGGCCCGAAAAGGGTAAAGGTTCAGTGTTCCCCCCAGCAGTTGAAGAGCCTCACATGCACAAGTGCAAGGACTCTCCGTATATTGAGAAGAATGTCTTTTTTTTACCCTGTCACTTTTTGGTTCCGGAAAAGTTTTCAATTCAACTGTGTCTTAAATATGTGTTGGACATGAAATTACATGTGTATTAATGACACTGGTAAGGCACATGTATATTTTTTTTAATGATTGTGATCCAACTGTTTTGCTCAATAGATCAGTGTTTTTCTTTTTGTACATATTTTTGATGCTTCTTATTTGATACAGTAATCCACCTCTCAACATTTGAATTTCATTTCATGATTTTTCTCACCAATTTGTTTTTAGACTGCCTTTTTGGGGGGGGGGGGAGATAATATAATTGGAGGCAGGTCCAAGATGTAAAATCTGCTTTCCTTGTACAGAATGTTTCACTGTCCTAACTGATGATTGAGTGAATGATGAAAATGTCTGAACTCTTAGGCACCTGTCCCTGTCACCAGAGAATCTGAGGAACCTGTCCCTGTCACCCGAGAAACATATTTTCTTTTTTCATTTGGCCACAGTAATTGATTGAAGGAAGCATACCCTGCTGCACATGAACACATCAACTTGGAATCTAATTAGTAAGGTAGTCTCTTGGTTGGGTTGAATGGTTGATTCCATCAACAGATAAAAGATGACTGACTGAGGCCATTTGTATTCCATTTTACATGTACAGTGTATGTATGTGTGTGTGTGTGTGTGGCTGAACAGTCCACAATCTGTGTTCTTTGTGGTTATGCTGACATTCCTGGGTTGGCCTCCCTTGGACTCAATGAGGGTACATGTACATGTTACCTCAGGTGAAAGCATGCATGGTGTGGTTTGCCTGTGAGCAACTTGCATTGTCACTTTGCTGAAATAATTGCTCTGCCATGCGATGACTTTTTTTTAAATATTCATTCCTTTATTTGACCTTATGGAATCAGCACTAATAACAGCACCAGGCTTGTTGCTGGACAGTTTTCCTCCCGTCGCCCTCCCCCCTAAAGAATTACTCATGGGGGGGTTTCTTTATGACATTTTTCACTCCTGTACTTCTGGGAAGCATTAGATGGTGCACAGCGTCAGAGTGCAATCTAGTGTCTTCGTGATTCTGTTATGTAGCATCTCTCCAGTGTGACAAACAGGAATGCGCAGAGGATTGTGGCATCGACCCTATCTTCATCAGCTGTCGGTCGGCACGTTACTTAAATCACTTTGCAAAATTCTCGGGCTTGAGTCACTGTGACAAAACTGCGCCCGCTCTTAATCTTTCCTGATCTGGGCGCAGCAGGCTTTTTTTTGTTTGAAGGAATGGATTTCAGCAGGGGAAACATGATAACTGTTATGTCTATTCGTCATCCTTGGAGTCGGTCCTATGAATGACGCTGCTTGAGATGAAGCAGTGTGTCGAGTTGCAGGCTTGCTGGTAATCTGCGGTGCCTCACTTCCCCATTTCGCACCCGGCGCGTTGGATTTTTACATTAGTCACATTTCCGGGGTCTCTTCCAAACGCTTGATCTGCCGATAAGCTTCAATTCATTTATACCTGCAGTAGGAAGAATTGGCAATACTGTTAAATGGCCGTAAAAGTGGTGTCAAATCAGCAGAAGCATGCATTACATTGGCGGAAAGGTCAAGATTGCCCGACACTGATGTAGTGATCATGTGCATGTACAATGCGAAATCAGCATATATGTGCAGGTAACTTGGTCGCACTTTCAAGACTAAATACCTCAAGTCCTCCATTCCTTCTCCCCCATTCAGAAATGTCTTCTGTTAATCCACTGGCATTGAGTGACATTTAACATCTTCAGAGTGCCTTAATCAGTGAGGTGTTGTGTTGGTGCCAGTGTTGTTCTGCTCGCCGCGAATGGTCTTTTTGGAGATAAAATGTTGGGGATACGTCGTCAAGTGTGTCGTTTTGATTACTTTTGGAAGGCAAATTTGGGGAGCAATTTTATTCTGGTGCAGTCAGCCCAGAATCCATTGACCCTTTGTCAGAAAGTCTGGTTTGATCCCACCTTCTTTCTACCCAGTGCCTTGGGCCAGAATGGAAATGAACTGATTGGGGCTTGATTGATTCCAAACTTGGAATGGGAACTTCTTCGGGGGAGGGGGGGACAGTTTAGTAACATTTATAGATGTACACAGGGAACCAACCCAGCAGTGTCGATGTAGTCTAGCTTTGAATTCTTTCCACTTACCAGGAGTAATTTGATGACTGTAGAAAGCAAGAATATTGTTCATTGTGAAACAAGGCCTATTTTTTGTACTTTGAATGATGGCACTCTCAGATAATACATTTACATTCATGGTTTTGTAATAGTGCCAGTAATAACTAAAGAGTTTGTGGGCTTCAGTAATTCTTTGAATGTGAAGTTGAAAGCTGGGTGCTGAACAACAAATCAAAAATTTCTGGCAGTCGGACCTTAAACATTACACTTGCTACCAGCTCTTGTATGAAACCTCCTGAAGTTTGTAATGAGGGATAAACAGTGTCACGTCACCAAAAAGTTCACCCTCACCTTAATAACTAAAATAACTACAAGTTTGACACCCCTGATTGCCAACATTGCTGACGCGGCAAGCTTGTTCCAGTGTTCAGGAGTGGAGAATCAAGCGAAGATAGGGAGATAATAAATCCCCAAGGGCAAAGTGAGAAAGGCGAGATGCTCAATCAATGTTGTGCCTTCCATGAATGTCATTCCAAGATTAATGCATTTGACAGGGACACAGTATTCTTTGAAACGAGTTCTCAGACCCAGAATCCAATTCCTGCAGTGGACTTATCAGGAACCTTTGGGCTGTCAGATCAGTGGGAGGGTGCAATGTACATGCATGCATACATGTAGCAAAACTTAATGATCTTAAATTTTCCTATGAACGTGGAAGTTCCCGCGCAGCACATGGGAAACAAGCCAAAGAGTAAAACTCGACCCTAATTGGAATGCTGATATGTCTTAGAGGAGGTTGGAATATTACAAAAACAGTGCCATGTGGCTGGACCGGAAGACTTGTCTGAAGTTAATTAGGTGACACTGTGTTTAGGGTGTTTGGGGGGAGGGAGTCGACACTGCTTTGGATTTTTTTGGGAGGGGGCTTATTTGCTTAATTTTAAGGCTGTCTTCCCATCTGCGGATTATCATTTTCCTTTACTGGATATTTGAAAGTAACGGTGAATTCAATGGTTTCTCTTATTTTCAAATTGGTTTCTCCTTTTCAGATCTCACTACTTTTTTTATGTCTTCCCGTCACATTTTCTGTCAGAAGTTCATTCGTGGCGGCCACTGCTCATATGTACATGTATTCTGGTACATTGTATCTCATGGGTTTTTTTATTGTCAGTTTTTATGTTCATGTACTTGCTGGCTGTTAAAGGAGTTTGAAAAGGAGTTGTAACAAGAAGTTGGTGACTTTGAAAAAACAATTTTTTTTCCTCATTTCTATATTTACACATCCATAATCACTTGTTTGTGCATTTGATATATTTAAGTGTATACCCGCCCCAAAAACATCTATACAGAAAGCACTCTCATTCAACCATGGTGACGCATTTCCCCAAGTCATTGTTAGCTGTTAATTGACCCATTGAGGAAAGTCACTACTGTGGATTTTTTTATTGGATTCTCAGGTAGCCATACAATCCTTCCTGTTGTATGCAGCATGGATTCTTTCTGGTGATTTTTGCAAGGTCACACCTTGCACAAGGCATGGTCTGGTGTGGTATGGTCTGGTGTGGTGTGTTTTGGTGTGGTATGGTTTGTAGTGGTGTGTTTTGGTGTAGTGCGCAGTGTTACTACAGTCCAGGGCTTCTATCTGTTCTGCTGGTTGTCACACAGCCACTTGGCCCAACCTCCACAGAGCTGAGACAGGTCACAGAGATAAACTACTGGGCCTTTTGTGTGCTCAATTTATTGGCAGGTTTGTTTAAACCCCTCCCCCTCGGCCCCAGTCACCCTGCTCTCATTGGCCGCCTGTTATAACTGGCCAGGTGCAGACAAGGGGCTACATGCGTACAAGCTAGGCGGAGTCTGGCCTTGGTTGCAGCCAGTTTTGTGTGCACTCTGAATGATCACTTCCTTAATTGCTGATGAGGTCGCATTTTTAAAGGTGAGTGCACCTGGATGGCTGAGTACCCGACAATGCTAGGGCTCAAAACCTATTGTCATCACCCCCCTCGGATTTCAAGTAGGCAGGGAACAGCATCGCTTTACCACATTACAAGGTTGCACAAAGGTAATAACATTTTGTCACAAACAACTCATTGGGACTTGATGTGAAACCACAGTGCATGAAATGCGGCTTGCACTTTCACGCAACAATGAACCATACTGTTAGAGTTCAGGTTTGTCGTACTGCTTTGACCATGTGAAATGCTGAGTTTTCCTCTAGCAGACTACACAATGCTGCAAGTTTTAGTCCTTCATGTTATTTAATTGCACTTGCGTGTATTAATTATACGGCATATTGGGCAAATCTCTACCATCACCGTCCATGCGGTCACATTTGGCAATATGTCTGCACTGTGGACAATGAAGTCACTTTAAAAATTTGCTTAAGAAGAGGGGGGATCTGTTTTGCTTTCCCCCCCCCCATGTCATTAACAAAAAGGAAAGAATTTCTTGAAATCACAAAAAGGGAATTATTGTTGTCATCAACAAACAACTTGTTGAAGGTATGAAGCCCATTGTCCATGAAAAGATTCGGGGGGGGGAGTCCACACATTGATTTGGCAATGTTTGATCACAGTTTTTAAACTCCTGCCGGGGTAAACACACTCTCGTTGTTGGTGCGTTGGCCGGTCACATCAACCACAGGGTCATTCATGGCACAGTACCTGGCGCTGCTAGCAACAAGGACCAAGGCATCCCCTGTGGAATGTGCAGGTGCAGTAATGGCTGTTAAGCATACTGAAGGTGTGTTGTTGGCTGCAGGAACACAAAAGGGGTCACAAATGGCCTGCAAGAATGATTCAACTGCTTTTTGGAGGCTGATCACAGCAATTTTTTGTTTGAGGCTGGGTATTTTTGGTCTGACTTTCTTTCGTCCTTTGGATGCAGTTTGTGCCTGGCTTTGTACCCCCCCCCCATTTTTGGTGATAAGAACTGTTGCCTCTGTTACACTTGTTTGTCTTTTTTCGTGGGGAGTATTTGATCCCCACTGACACAGCCTTGGTTGAATTCAACAGAGTGTTAGGTCAGGGTTGAAGTGTGGAATTTTGCTGTCAGGTGCGCATGCAGCTCTGTGAATGTAGAATTATGAAGATGGGAAAGACTAAGTGTATATCTCAACCCCCGAGGCATTCAGACACTGAGAGAAAACAAACCGACTTAGAATTTGACAAGAAAGTTCATCTGATGGCTTTTATTTCTACACACAAGTCCCTGAAATGATGGGTTAACTTCACCTTCAATCTCATTATGGCTGACTCGTGAGTAAAGTCTCTTTGGTCTTTTTTTGCCTCCTCTGTGGTTTGCATCACGTACCAATGACCAGATAGCATGCTTGTTGACTGCCCTGTGGTGAATGTTGTCTGGCAGAACAACCCATTTTTATCCAGAGGGTAAATTTTGGTCGTTTTTCTTGTTTAATCAACCGCTGAAATGCAACCTTGTACATTTGTATCGGGTATCATTGCTACAGGGTTCTTACTTTACATATTGACCAATATTGTCTTTGTACAGATATTGTACGATACATATCAGAGCTTGGATACACGTTTGACTAGTGTCAAGATTTTTGTTGTCCTTTTTGGGGTTGTGTATGTGCGTGGGCTAACCTTACAGACCTAGTGTGGACTTGTGAACAAAAGATGTCCACACGATTCAGGAAAGGAAGATGTTCTCTGGACTAACACACGTCCACAGGACATTTCCCCTTCTCTGAAGAAGTGTAGAGGCATTTTGGGGTAGGGGTCATGCTTCGTGAAAGGAAGAGGAGTAGTCAAGGAAACCTTGTACAAAAAGCCAGCTGAAAATCGTGTTCCCAGTTCAAGAAAAACAATTTTTGTCACCGAGGTTTTCTTAACTGCACGAAAAGAAAGGAATGTCCACAGTTGGTATGTAAGGTACATATAAGTGGTGGATGGGTGTGTATGCGCGTGGGACATGGAAAATAATGAACCTTGACGCAGGGTTTTATTCTGACACGGACTCGGTGAGCCTCAAGGTAAAAAATCCCTCCTTTTTTTTTCTTTTTTTTTTTTTCAAAAGTATGTTGACTGGATCAAGTTCATGGCAGGTGCGACATGTCACAATAGTGTTGCATTATCAGCTTTCAGTGACAGGAGCCTGGATGTTGAAATATAACCTGGCCATTGTTAGAGAAGCCCATCAAAATTAACTAAAGGCCAAGCTTGACAGCACAAACTAAAGTGTGAAGTCTGGGTTTTGTTTTCTTTCAAGCAGTCAGATGGTAAGCAAATGATAACCTTCATCAGGACCTCTCTACCAAACAGTAATTTCTACAAGCATGGTTACCCATTATCGTAAATTTTCTGTTACCTGGAAGTTTCCCGTGGCATATTAAAAACCTTGGTGCAGCATGTTTTATCTGCTCCTCAATCCTCATGCTTCACGGCCTGTATCAGAAGAATTTCTATTCATCTTACACAGAGAGGAGTTTATTGTACAGTGTACATTCCCTTTAGACTAGGGCACAACAGATCACAGAAACACATTTATTGCCTGCCATTTGACCATGATTGAATCCATAAAACCAACTCAATGGTTGCTGGAACTTGGAAGCTCTGTGTCCTTGCTTTATGCTGGAAGCATGGAGGAATGTCATGGTAATTGGGGGGAGGGGGGTAGTGAGAGCCAAAGTCTTTGCCCTTTAAGGTTGGCAGTCCGTCATTCATCTGTGTGTGAAAACGGGATTCATCAGCCGCTTCCTGCTGGTAAAATATCACACCCTCAGTTGATTAGCAGTAACTGTTGTGGGGTCTTGTTATCATTGGGCATGCAAGGGTTATTGTGACAAGCCAGTTGGAATTACAGGCGGGCGGGGGGAGATTGAAAGTGCATTCCCGCCGTGCCCGCATCGCTTGGGATCGCAATGATATGGCTGCAGTGCATTCAACTGAAAGTACTCATGAAAATGTGCATACAGTGCCTGTGTATTGTGAGCTCCCTATACTTACATGTAGTGTTATGTTTGACATTTTCAGGTAAGTTTCTCAGTGAAAGCAATGTCTCAGATAAGTAGTCTGTCTATGTCTTGTTCAGAGATTTTAGACGGGGTGATTGGAATGAAGCAGGAGAATGTTTACATGTTGTTTTCACCGAGCCATGATTGAGTTAACCATATAACACACTTTATAGATTTTGCTCATATTTACAGACCATCTAACTTTATTAGACTTGCTTCTGTGCATTATCGAGTACACATTATACCGGTACATGTAAGTGATTGTACATGTACATGTATGTTGCCAGGAACTTTACTTGTTGGGGTTGTGTATGACTTTTCATGTCTTGCAGCTGAGACTTCCCCAGTTTGTTTTGCAATATCAATCTCAGCTATGATGGGGTGCATTCCATGGAACCCCCAGAGCTCTTGTTGTCATTCCTCCCAACAGGCAACAAGTTCCAGTAGAGCTGCCTCTCCTTGGCCTCATTTGAATATCAATGCCCTGTTTACTTCCTGTGGGAGATTACAGACACCCCCTCCCAAACCAGTTCAAAGGGCAAATACCCTAATCTGGGTGTGATGAAGGTTATGGAAGCTAATTCCCAGTTCCTAGCTGTTGGTATTCAAACAACTAGGGGAAGCTTGATTTCTCTCAGTAAATCTTACACTTGCAGGCCACTTATAACCTGTTTATATTACAATTGTAATATGCAAGGTATTCCACATCCTTTCCATAAATTTTGAATCCCATTAGAGACAATTGTCACCCCTTTGATTGAAAACTCGGGTGACAGGATGTGTGAAATGGCAACTTGTGAGAAGATATATCTGCTTCAATAAAAAGAAGAGGAGCAAGGTATAAAGCACCAAGCCCTGGAGCGTATGTGTCAATACATTGCTCACAGTTTCAGTACGTCAGGAATAGATACTTTTCTGCGTGTATGGTTTTGATATGGGGAATTGATTGATGACACAATCATCCTAAGCCCTCCCAACACCCCTCCCCCCCTTTGATAACTATGATTGATCCCCTCTTCACAGTCCATTAAATAAATAACAAGCCTGGGTCTTGTGTCCTATGGCCTCTTCTCCCCCTCCCCCCCCCCACAGACCTGCTCATTAAGTGTGCAAGGAAACATATTCCCACGACTTCATTTTCTCAGATTCCTGCAGCGACCAAAATCTTATAGTTGTTTGTGTCAAGTCTACATTGTTCGCTGTAACTGCAGTCTTAATATGTGTTTGTCATATGGAAACATGTTGGGCACGAGACAGCTCTGCAATGAGCAACTTATAAAGGTCAACAATTTCCTCCTGCTTAAGAATGAGTCAGTTATGGAGTGAGAGAAAAGAGTTTTTGTTTTCTTCTTTTTCCTGTGCATGTGGTTTGCACGGTATTATTGACACCTAACACTTTCAGGGGGGGGTTTCATAGCATACATGTAAATCATGTTTTCTTTTTCCCTGGGCGGTGTACTCTGCAATGAATAGTGACAAGCTAAGCCTTTGGGAGTGTGTTGCATAATGGGTGTGAATGGGTCAGAGTGGAGCTTGTGTAAATGCACATTGTCAAACGCAATAAGATCACCAATGGACTCAATTTGATAAATTGATCTACAATCATGTAGTGTTGTTTTGCAGAGGGATAGTTGCAGCTGGCCTGGTGTGTGGGTTTGATTTCATTGTATCCACAAAGATGTTGGAAAATTGTCTGGTTAGTTTATGCCTTGTGAATATCTCACCCATGAGATAGATATCACCCAAGGGAATTGTGTTGGCATTTGAGACTTAAATTGTTACTGTTATTGTGTTGTGTCCTCATTCAGTGTCAAGTGTCTTCATTACAGTGCTCGGTTGGAAATCAAACAAACCAGGTCTCTCCTGGTCGTTGACTTTCAACCCACAGCCTGCTCTAAGTAAACAGGTCAAAGGGGGTGTTGGAGGACTCACTCA
>NW_019091358.1:3527514-3540369 GCF_001949145.1 Acanthaster planci
CAGGAGAGAGAGTCTAACCTACAGGAGAGAGAGTCTAACCTATAGGAGAGAGAGTCTAACCTATAGGAGAGAGAGTCTAACCTACAGGAGAGAGTCTAACCTATAGGAGAGACAGTCTAACCTACAGGAGAGAGAGTCTAACTTTCATTTCAAAGTTTATATTTTGTTTGTTTTGCTCTCTCGTTTTTTTTACCTCAGTTTTATTAGGGAAAACAGTAACATTGGATATAAAAGACTAGAATTATAAATTATATGCTCTTTTTTTTACATCTAAAGTTAACATCTATCAACACGAACAAACGGCTTTTGCAGCCCTCATCTGAGGACCATTTGAGGGTGCTTTGCTTTACACCTGACCATGATTTTAAGCCACCAGTTGCCATCCAAACATTAGCAAAAGTGCTGGCCTAGAAACCAAGGCTGGTTGGCTGTGACAAGTAGGCTTCTTGTTGTCCCTGCAATGGTCGTTTTTATTTTCGAGGAGCCTCGCTGATTATGTACATTGTATGGGTTGTGATTTCCTCGTTCCAGAGCCAAATGTCTGGGGTTCAACATAGCACAGTTCAGGTACATGCACAAACATACACTGTATAGTGTACATGTATGTGTAACATCACAAGTTAGAATTGAATCAGATGTGTGGATTCATAATCACAATGTGTGTGACTTTCAATTCACCCTCTCTGGAGATGTCCACAGCTGTGAATTGATGTGCACCTACAGGTTGGGATTTCATTTCTGACTGTTCTGGCAACAAAAAGAGCAATGGCACATTTAGGTATTGGCTTCATAATATGCTGGGTAATCGTCAGAGAATCATCTGGAAATCTCGGTGAAGGAGTTGTGACATCGAAACCCTGTGGGAAGAACAAAGAGAATGATAATGGATGTTTGAACAATTCACTTGGCATTGCAATAGAAAATGCCACATCTTGCAGCTTGAACTTGCACCTGCAGTCGTGACTAGTCTGGGGGTCAGAGTTCACGGTAAGATTTGAATCTGGGGGAGTTGTTGCGCGATAACTCCCTTTCTTGCAATTGGGCCAGCTGGATAGTCCATGAATGGGATTTGATTAGATGACACGGAATACAAGTGTTTGCAGATTTTGCTGCCCGGGGCCAGGATATTTGTGGCCTGTGCAGCATTGACTACAGCCTTGGCTTGCAGCATGAACCGGGTAAATAAGGACTTGGCCATTTTGTTATCGATTTGGGGCAGGACATGGGATCTGGTGATAATAAAACCTCATTTTTTTTATCATTGCTCTGTTGAATGCAAAAAAAGGGCCAAGAGAAAAAAAGGGAGGTTGCAGAGACATATCTGGCCCTAACTTCTTCTCTCAAAATGGAAAATTTCATGACATATTTGATTTCCTGTCAAGCACAATTGAAGATTGAGATAGCATGCATCATTTCTCTAGTTGTGCTGTAGGAATTTTGCCGGATTGTGTGTAAAAGTGCAGATATTTGTCTGTGTCTCAAAGCAAAATTGTCAGGAGGTAAAAAGCATTTTCATGTAATGTCATCAAGCTGTCCAGCCGTCCTCAAAAGATATACAAGAATTACCGGTAGGATGACTGGCGGGAACTGTTTACGGGAACTTCATGATCAGTCGGACAATAAAGAGTTGGAAATGAGATTTA
This sequence comes from Acanthaster planci, assembly GCF_001949145.1. Next base: position 3,529,158 of record NW_019091358.1, read on the forward strand.
CAGGTACACCGCGGTACAACTTGCAGAGGAACTGGCTGGCAGTTGACCTGCTGAGCTGTTTAGTCCCCCGTGATGCCAGTGATTCAGTTGTCTTTTGGGGCAGTGTGTCACTCAGAAGTCCAGTGTTTGTAGATTTGAAGAAAAAAAAAAGTGCGTGTACATATAACTTTAAACCCTAAGGCTTTAAATCTAGTTACCCTTTGGAATTTGTTACACGTGGTGTCAGTCTTGCCGTTTGTCCTGTCTGCAGTTCAGTGTAGCAGGTCATAGTCACTGACCACACTGACTGGATTCACCATAGTATTATTCATAACCAAATTGAAACGTGTTTTGACTCTGCCGATAGATAAAGTCGGGGTAGTTCTGGCCTGGGCTTTTTTCTTTCTTTTTTTCTTTCTTTTTTTTGAGAAACTGGTTACACTCAGTGCGGAATGAACACTGTTTTATGTCGTCAATGATACTCTTGCAATAACAAACCTGATACTCCAACATACATTTTCTGCTCCTAAAGAGAGTCTAGGGGTGGTCCATTATCGGTAGGGTCAATACCCAGCTAAAATACAGCTTCCTGCCATAGATCAGGCATGGATCATACCCCACTGGATGTGTGATCGCTTCCTTGTCCTGCTTTTTAGAATGAACTTGGAATTTTTTTTCCCCCAGCACTCTCATTGCCTTTAATCATGTCCCTCTGTTGCAGGGAGTGTAACAGCCTGTAACGCAAGTCGTAAATCTAATTTTTCTATCCAGCCAGATCTCCACCCCTATTTGTGAGCAGTGGTGCCTTCCGCCTCTGTCATCTCCTCATCCGACCCAACTGGGCCCCCCCACTCCTTTTTTTACCAGTTATGAAATGGAGGGAGAATTTGTGGTTTGGGGTATTATATTAGCAGGGAGGGACAAGAAATCCGGGCGGGCTTGCCTTGCTCAGATGGCTTGTAAAAAGAGGGAAAGGAAGGGGGGGCAGTGGGAGCCGACAGGCTGAGACTGAAATGGAATCACTTCAAAACCCAGACTGATGTTTTGGCGTCTGGGCTCAGTACGTCTTTGACTCGGCAACAAATATTGATTTCTTCATGAAAGCACTCTGTATTTGTTTGCCAACTTGTGTGTATCATACAGTTACTCATCATACAGCATCTTATGGGGGGCACCAGCTTTCAGTGGTGTGGGGTTTTGGGGGGCAAGTTTTTTGTTAGCCTTGTTCAATATCTGTTCATCCCGGTTTTTTTTTTTTTTTTTTTAAGGGGGGGAGGCACCTGGGGGAGGAGGCACCTGGGAGGGGCACCGGAACCACATGTACAGGTAACTTTTGATGTACATGAACATGAATTTCCTTTGATGTTTTTTCTCAGTGGAATTTCTATTTGCATGGAAGTTGAAACTAGATAGAAGAGTTTCATGTACACCATGAGATCCCATGAGAACTCTTACATGTACAATGTACATGCCTGCATGCATAGGCTCACCGCAAAATAAATGTGTCCTTTGTGAAGAGCCGTGACACCAGTTTTGCTCTTTGGGACAGTTGGAAACCCAGGAAAGGGGAACTTCACACATTCATGCACCCATCTATGAACCAGTAATCAACTTCAGGCACAGATGCAGTGAAGTCCTTTTTCCCCGCTCATTGTTGCATGCATGGAGTGTTCACAATTCCTTCGTGCCGATAGTCAGGGTTGAAGTGCTACACGCAGGGCGTCCGGGGGGTCCATTGTTCAACTAGAACAGAGCCCACAAGCCAGCAGACAATCTGTAAACATGCAGGTTGCAATTCATCAAGTTTAATCTTGTGTATAATATGTTAACGATCCAGCCTAATCAGCAGCGGGGTTCTGGGCCATGCAAAGGGAGGAAAAGGAGTAAAGTTCAAGGAGACGACAAACACTGCTACAACCACCTATCATCGGACATGATAAATGAACAGCTTTAAGTAGTCGCTCAATTACTCTATAAAACACAGTCTTTTGCGCATTTGTAATAATGAATTTTATTTGCTGTGGGCCCTGTAAATAAAACCTGCTTATCAGTGCATTGTGATTTTTCTTCATGAACAAGGTTGGCGCAGTGTTGGTAGTTGTTTCTTTATCACTGGCTGGTGCGGTACCCCACCCATCGGCTCCCAGGCGGTTGAAGAATCCATGTATGAATCAGAGCTGAAGAGTCTGGGGGCCAGAGTCAGGGATTCCATTAATTCCCCGGTGTGAAATCAAATAGTTGTGTTGGCAGGAAGTAGGGTCATGTCCCATTAAATGGGTATCTGAACATCTGCAGTCCAGAGGCGGTACTGCGTGAGGAAATTTAAGACCACTTCCTAGCTCCCCATGCACCAGGAATTGAAGGACACCAACTTCCCTTCCAACCAGAAGTAAAACTTGTAATTCCCTACTTCAAAATCTATGGAGTTGTGTTGCTAATTTTTTTTGCCCCTTTTTCTTATTTTTATAATTGCAGCCCTCCAAATCAAAAGCCTCATTTCTTAATTTTTTTTTTCCTCAGCAAATCTGCAAAGTAAAGATTACAGTAATCTGGAATACCCAGTCAACTCGGAAATCAAGATTTTTATCCCTCACGGTTCCTGAAAGCACGGGGCTGAGGTCAAATTGCCAAAAAGTATGTGAGTCAACCACCTGCACCATGGCAGACAAATAAGTTTCACCAGAATAGTGGCCATGGTTTCTTCATAAAATGGGCGGGGGCAGGGATTTGGTTTGAAGTAGCGAGAGTTAAAAAGTAGATTTTATGGTATGCTGGGAAAGAGTCTTGGCACCTCCATGAAGCAAATCACTTGGAGAGTGCCCTGCTTATCATGCATGAAGCAAGCTAAGTTGTGGAAGCCAGCTTAAATTCTGAAAATTGTTAAGTGACCGAACTTTGAAGCACGTGCACTCTGCATGCACCAGCAACTTCAGCTTCATAGCCTTATTGAACAGTGCTCAAGAATTCCAGTTGTAATAGAATTTTATTGTTATTGTTCCGTGTGCAGACCTACCTCTAATAATTAAAGTTTCTACCTTGGAAGCAAGTGATTCATATGGCATTTTCCATGGGGGGGGGAGCAGTGGACCAGTTCGCTTATTTTTTTTCTCCCTTTCAGGTTACAAGGCCTCCCTTGGCCTGTAATTGTAGCCAGCCCAACCCCCTTCAAATAATTGCAAACACTGATCCCTTCTGGCGGCCCTCGGGTTTGTTGTCACAGAGCTGGCACTTGTGGGAATATCTGCTGGATGGCAGCGTTAGTTGGGGTTGAAGGGGGAAAGGTCATTTTGCCACAGTGGAAGCCATTTACAGATATTGCTTGATCCAAATGGCACTTCTTTTCCTCTCTTGTTGGCCGGCCGAGTTGTGGTTTGGGATATTTCTCAAGTCAGCATCATTTTTTTTGTTTGTTCACAAGCGTGTTGCCTGGACAAGAGAGGGCGCTATTTCAGTCGTATGTGCAAGGAAAAATGGGCCATGTCCTATAGTGGCTGCAGCTGGGAGTAATACTAATAGGCTGTGTCCGAATTTCTTAGCTGTAGCTTGAAATTGTGCACTAGTATGTGGTAGTGACTGCAGCAAGTTCCAATTGTGTAATGTGAAGCCTGAGCTACAAAGGCATAGCTACTACAGTCCACAATCATGACATTCACAGGTTGTTTTCCACCTGTCGGTTAAAGTTCATAAATTAGGTTTGCATAGAGACTGGACACGACTCAGATTTTAAAAAGAATTAAATAAATAGGCTAGGCGGGGGGACTCCATGTTTAATGAATTCCATGCCTTGAAATTCAAAGTGGATTGAGGGGTCATAGTTTAAAGCATGGTACATGTACATGCACCTCATCTGCTTACACATCATCATGACTAATTCCTGTATGGCCAATGTCCATGGAATAGACATTAAGTGCTTTTAAATACAAATAATGTGCCGGCATATATTCCAGAAGTATGGTTCTTTAGTCGTCTGTTTTTCTGGTGAATTCATTCCCTCGCCCAGCAGGAAGGCGTGAAAAAAAAATTTCACCCAACTCAGTGAAACTGCTTGCTCAATTACACCCTTCCACCAAGCAGTAAACTTGTACTAGTATATTGGCAAGACATTAAAGTGCAACATGAAACAATCTCTAGGAAGTTTGTGAATGATTAATCAGTCCAAAGTGTTATGTCTGAGCCAGAGTTTAGGTGGATATTTAGATTTTCCCCCCAGATGTCGTGACATGGTTTGCTTCTAGTAGCATGGGGTTTTAAGAGTTTAAAATTAAATTTTTTCTTTTTTTTTTCGTGTTTTGTGTTTGTTTTTTATCTCAAATGCTTTGGGGTGTCACAAAGTTTCCTAAACAAACGCAACTCTGACGTGAATTGTGACAAGGAGTAGATGTGATTGAAATAAGTGTCTTTACTATGAAAATAAGAGATAAGTTAAATTGAAACTATATGCAATGTTTACAAAGTAAATGAAAGAAATTCAGAGAAAACTTTCCTCCAATTAAGGAACTCAATCAACTCGATGATTCGAACTGAATTGGATTGGATCTACAATCAGTGACTCAGCAATTCCAAACCAGGTGAATTTGGTTAAGCGATTAATTTAGCATAAAAAAAGAAAGAAATCGTAGTGGTACTAGTTAGATCAATAAATGGTAGCAAAAATAAAACAAATCAAAGTACAGCCAAATAAATTAATGTAACAAAATGCATGTACAAATCATTAACTCAATCATATTAAGTTGTCAAGAAAGCAAAAGGAAATACTTAGGACGTGCCACTTTCTTGTTAAATCAAAATTAAGTCAAAGCAACTCCTGTTAATACAAAGTAGCGGCATTGAACCAAACACAATGGCTTTGCTGTTGGTGCAAGTTTCCTCGCAAGCATGGGTGAGGGTCTCAGTATGGACTGTCCTCCCTGGCAAAGTCTGGGACTTGTGTTTGACAGCAGCCAATGAGATTACTAGTACATCCAAGGAATGAAGCAAAAGGTAGGTTTCCATCAAGGGAAAATTGTCATCTAAGGATTTGAGATAACCGAAAAAGACTACAAATCTCTGATCCACCGGACCACAAAAGTAAACTCTCAATTTAGCGTTAGTGTCAAACACAAGTTTCAGAAATTGACATCTGGACTTTTAAGGCCATTTCACAAATATCAAATTGGAACATTACCGAATAGAAAAATATCACGATGAACTCGTTCAGTTTCAAGCAGTTACCAAGAAAACTATGCTGATGTGAAACTTGCGGCAGTTCGGGGAGGAGAACACTTAGGCTTCAGGCTGACACTGTGCGAAGACCAGTCAATTCTTGGAGTGTTGCTATAAGTATACACTTCTTGGCTCTTAGCCTAAGTTTTTGGTTGACCAGCCCTGTACCAGCGGCGGCTGCGTTCCACTCACCTGTCGGTTCAGTAGGCAACAACCCAACAGCACTTGACAAATCGAACACTCTCAGGCATCTCTCTCCACCAAACGCCGAAATCAATATAACACACTCAGCACTACAGGTCAGCTATCTATGTCTCTCCAAAAAAATGTACTTTCACCTGGATACTAAACATTGAATGTAGGTGCAGCAAAACAAATTAACATAAGAAGAGATAACGAATTATCACAACCATTGTGTGCAAGGAGCATCTTCCTACTTCAGCGTTGAATAAATGAAACAAAACTTGTTACGTAAACAAAACGAAGTGTGATAAACAACGTCAGCTCGAGGTGAGTAGTGAAAACAAGCACAAAACAAAAGTAGATGAAATACAAAAACACGGCTGAGAGAAATCTTTAAGCGTAGAGAAAAAAGAAAAATTTGACATGTTTACCGTGCACTTATTTTTTTTTAACATGCGATCAGATTTCCTCCTAACTTACCGTACATCTCTCATAAGTAATAAAAACTTTCTCTCTCCCTCCTGGTAAACATTACACATTCGTGTAAAGGGAAAATTCCTACAGATTTCACTCCCTAGCGACACTGACCAGGATTTTTCCCCCTTCTCTTCACTCTGTGTCATTCACAGGTCACCACCCACTCCGTCTCCGTGGACACCTCTGATATGTCCACTCTGACCGACCCTGACTGTCTTGGGCCCTGTGAGCCAGGCACCTCGGTCAACCTGGAGGGCATTGTGTGGCATGAGACTGACCAGGGTAAGGGTGCTACCAGACATCAACATTCAACACTGCCTGGCACTAGTTAAATCATGCCGGAGTACATGAAGGTCTTGCTTATGAAGTCCACTTGAAAAGGCTGGTCAATTCTTTCAGAATTTGGAGGCTTTGTTTCAGGGTTTTTTTTTTTTGTTATTTTTTTTATTCCTGTCATTAGACTATTGAATGGCAAAACTTGGTGTTATTTCTGAAATGTCATCAGTTGTTTTGCACCACTGGGACTTCTTCCTCGCAGTTGGATTGGTTAGGATCATGCATTAAGAGCACATGCAACCCACAATGCTTGTTCTGGTGTGGGTTATTAAAATGAACTGGGCCAAATCTATCAGCAGGTGTCTAGCTGCAAATCCTCAAATGGACCAAAGACACCAGCCGTAACGGTAACCGGGCATTCTGGAGTCAAGCCAGCAACCACTCATGTACATATATACACATACTGTACAGTTTATGATGTCATGTAAACTCTGCAGGTGTACTTGTCGTGAATGTCACATGGAGGAACAAGACGTATGTGGGCACTCTCCTTGACTGCACCAAACATGACTGGGCACCACCCAGGTAAACAGAATCTTCACTTTACAGTCAAGCATGCTATTTTAGATGTCTTTTTTAAAACACCAAAGGGTATTTCATTACTAATTAATAACAAGAGTGTACACCAAAATCTGACATTGATGTGCTCTTTATTCTTTTGAAGATTCACCACGTGAGCTGTAAAAAAGCATTAATTTTTGTTGTGCTAGGGAAAATGGCTCTTCATTTTTTCATGAATATGTGATTGATTTGTAGTATATCTTAGTTTATTTACTTTCTGTCAAATGTTTCATAAATTGAGTGAATGAAGTAACACATGGGGTGCCTGAAATAGTAATTTGACAAATAACAGAACAAATCCAGAGGTACTTTGCTCAAGGTGTAAGTTTAATTCTATTTTATTCTGTTTCCTGAGAAAAAAAGTTCTTTAGAGTATAATGAAGAATCTTTTGCACTTCTATTCCATCTTTGTTTTGCAGGTTTTGTGACTCCCCAACCAGTGACATGGAGACCAGGAATGCTAAGGCGCCGGGCCGGCCCAAGCGAGGGCGCAACAGCTCTTCCACAACGAACAACAACAATGACCTCAGTAACTTCACCGAGACCCGCTCTTCCATTCACAGCAAGCTGCGCAACTCAACCACCGTCAAAAGCCGGAGGGGTAGCAGCGCATCCAACGGTAGCCGCACGCCACCCAATGCCATTGACCGTAGCACACAGGGCAAGCGTAAGGCCCGCCCCACTGACATTGACCTGAGCTCAGGTGAGGACAACCACAAGGCAGCAACATCCAAGAGGCTGAAGACGGCCAGGAACACGCCCACTCCCAACTCCTCAGAGGGCGCCACCTCACCCGTGTTCATCGAGTGCCCTGAACCCAACTGCAATAAGAAGTACAAACACATCAACGGGTTGAGGTACCACCAGACCCATGCTCACCAAGATCTCCCCAGACAGGAGCTGGTCACCCCCGATGAAGCAGATCAGCCAGAAACCCCCAAATCCGTGGCAGAGACTGCCTCTGATTTTAACCCCTCCAAGAGGGACAAAACTTCTGTTGCCTCTGAAGGCCCCACACCAGGGTCCGTCCCCAATGTTTCCAGTCCAGCAAAAGCGGCCAGCAACACCACCGAGAAAACAAAAGACACCAAAACTGCTCCCGCAGTGACTTCCGAGAAGCGGGAAGACAGTGTAGCACCTTGTTTATCAAGTGGAAGCACGTCAACTGATGTGTGCAAAGAGCCAAACACTAAGGAAGTGACTAAGGGCAGAGTAGATGTAGCCCGCAGTCCCAAAGGGGGGCAGCATAAAAGCCTGATAGATAAAACCAGTCCTAGCAAGATTCTCCATGGTGCCAACAAAGCCAAAGATGCAGCCAATAATGTCAAGGCAAAGCCTGACTCTCACTTGAATGACAAGTCCATCAAGCATAAGAAACCTGTGACGAGTCAGGGTGCAAGCAGCAGCAGCAGTCAAAAAGATATGTCCGTCTTTGATTTCAACTCGACAGCAGAGGCTGATGACAACTCCAAAAAGACTAACAGTTGCTCTGGAGAGAAGCAGGTAGGTGTGAGTGTCATCCGTTCCAACCCAGAGCAAATAGTCATCAAGACGGAGCCTCTTAGTCCATCCCCAACATGTGTCCCGAGAACTCCCGATACGCCAAAGATGTCATCAGCCCCCAGCAGCGAGGACCCACAGAAACACTCAAAGAGCAAAGACAAGGAAAAAGCAAAGGGAGGCTCAGAGAAGAAGAAACCAAAACAGGACAAAATCGTTCAGAAGCCCAAGTCTGCTCGACCGATTGCCCCAGCGCCGCCCCATCCCCAACCTCCACAACTCATTGCAATACCAACTATTGTCACCACAAGCAGTGGACCAACACCAACACCTCTTACCATACCAGCAGTGACGACAAAACCCAGCGGGTCCTCACCCACCACAGGAGCTACGTTAAAACCCATTCAGCCAAAGCCTACTGTGGCAGATAACCCCGTCATGAACACTTCTCTTGCAACTCTCAAAGAAAAGAAGTCCAAACCCAAGAAGAAGTCTAAGACCGACAAAGAGAAGCATGCCACTGGTGGTTCCCCAAAGGACGGAGCCAAGGGGGATTCCAAGGACATCAATAAACAGAAGGAGGGCAAGCCGAAGGAGAGTCCCCAGACTGCCAGACCAGATCAACACCCTGAACCGTCACCAGCAGCTGCATTAGAGAATAACATTCTCAAGCAGGCACTGACTGCATCAGGCATTGGTCCCGAGGATGCTGGTAGGAACTCCCCGTACGTTCCAGGGAGTAATGCTGAGAGCCAGACCAAAGTAGCCGAGCAAATTCCAAAGGATGCCCCAAAGGAGCTACCATCACTAATCCCCAGCAGGCCGATGGTGAACCCGAGCATGCCCGAAATGCCAAAGCTCATCCCCACCAGTAGTATACTGAACTCAGTGAATCGGCAACCACATCATGGACCAATGCAATCACAACAGCAGCAGCAGCAACAACCTCCACCTCCCCCACCGACCAAGCCGATCATTCCGTCTTCCCCAGAGACCATGAAAACAGAATACCAAGGACTCCAAGTGCCCTCTCAAGCAAAGCCCAATGCCTTGCCCTCTGAACACCCTGTGCCAACCCTAGTGGTCCCCCCGAGCACAGATGATGCAAGGACAGGTAGCCCAGCCTATTCTGATATATCAGATGCCAATGACGATGCTCCAGTAGATCCTGCCAAACCCAGGGAGGATAGAGATCCATATGCTTTTCATGACACTCCTGTAGGGAGATCTTCCCAGGGAAATAAGCAAGTCCCTGAAGACCTACGAAGAATTGAGAGAGTAGAGCCATTGAATGTGCCAATGTTTTCACCATTGACAGAGGTAGCCCGAGAGCGAGGCGTCAGCTCTGATTCTTTGACCAAGTCTTTGGAGCCCTTGCGGTCAACTCCCACCCAGCCCTTGAAACCCGAGTCGGGCAGGGAACTTAGCAAAGATGGACCCGAGCCCAAGAAGGCCAGGAAAGACGCCCCAAGCCCATCCGCTGAAACTGGCTACAGACCTCAGGCTCCACCTGGGGCTGTGTATGGTGGGCAGTATCCCTTCCTACCTGGCTATGTGACAATGGACCCGTCATATCATCGTCTTATGCCTGCTGATGCTAGGCAGCATCATGAGCAATACATCACAGAGCAGCGAAAACGAGCAGAGGCAGAAAGGCTAGAGAGGGAGAAACGAGATCAGGAGGCTGCTAAAGACAAAATTGTGGAGAGTTCAGAACTGAGAGATAGACCAATTCCCAAGATCAAAACAGAACCTGTTACCCCAACTAAAAGGGACTTGGCACCTGAGACAGGGAAGGGATTGAGACCAGACAAAGACCCTCAACATTTGAAGAGAAAAGGGGAACGTGAACTCCCCGAGACCATTCATGGTAAGCAGCTAGACTTTCACAAGTTGGGATCCAAGAGTCCAGATGTTGCTATCCCACTCGGATCCCAAAGAACCTCAGACGGATGTCGCAGCTTACAAGAACAGCAACGGGAGGAGATGAGGCTGTACTCTCTGTATGATCACAAACAGAGGGAGTTGCAGCGTCAGGAGGAAGAGCAACGAAAAACCAAACACGAGGATCGACGGAGATCTGAGTCTAGTGAATTGTGGAGGGAGAGTCAAAGAACATTGGAGGAGCGCCAGCAGGAGCAGGATCATGCCAGGAGAGTAAGCATCTCCCCAAGGCAAGACACACCTAAGGAGCAGAGCACTACCACCCCATCTTCCAAGTCAGCAAACGGCGACAAGAAACACAGAGACTCTCCCTTGCCAAACAAGAGTCAGTCCCCCCATGACAAGGGCCCACCCAGGGGACTGATTCCACCCTCCAGGCGAGTGCTGGACACATACCCAGCATACCTTCAGCCACCCTATGTGCAGTCGCCATTTGTGCCCATGCCCTTCGACCCAAACCATCCTGCTTACCAGGCAGTCAACCCCATGGTTGCCTATCCCTACATCCCTCATGATTTGCACTACCCACCACCACCAGGATCACGCGTTATCAGTCCCATGTGGAAGTCACCGGAGGAGCGGGGACGCTACGAAATGGACCGTGAACACTCGGGCGTGACCTCTCCCCATGGCTCTGGCAGCAAGGGTAGAGACTCCTCCCGCGAGCGACCACCAAAAGCCCTGGATGTCCTCCAGCAGCACGCCAACCAGTACCATAAGAATGAGCGGTCACGTTCGCCAGAGCCGGACAGGGAGAAGAGACGGTCGTCCTCTCCACATCGGCCAGCATCCCCTGCTGAGAGGAAAACACCAGTGACACCCACATCTCGAGAGGGTTCTCCGAGGTACGATGCAGCCAGAAGGCATGGTCCACCTCTTCCTTCATCTCATTTACTACATCAGCATATGCACACCCACCAGCACACACACCTAGGCATGGGCTACCCAGTCTTGCAGCCCTATGATCCTTACGGTAAGATTTTGTTGTGTGTTCCCTGTTCAGAACCTAAAACCTTTTTAACCACTACCA
>NW_019091358.1:3540541-3553859 GCF_001949145.1 Acanthaster planci
CTACATGCTAATCTGGCCCCTATTGAAAAGAGGTCAGCAGTGCACTGAGCCAGGTTCGTGAACAAAAGACAGTTGTATAACACTGCACAATCTGGGCTCTGTTTACAAGGCTGCAGGCCTGGCTGAAATATTCAGGCATCAATGAAGGTCACCTGTCAACTTAGAGCAGTGCCTAAAGATTACTCCGTGCGGCTATAAACAACTGTTAAATGGAATGATGAATTGTTGAAGGATTTTGAAAACGGAAAAAAATGATAGTCATGCCGGCCCAGCATCCTCAAGGTTGAAAATTGCCCCGGCTAAGACCCACTTCTTTATTTCTGAAAAAAAAAAGTTCGGGAGCTTATTTTTAGAGCAGTGTTTCCCCCCAAAGGAAGGATGACTCTTAAATTCAGAATCCACATTGACCCCCAGACCAGCCTTTTTTCATGCAAACTGATTTTGTACTTAGTGGAAAATGAGTGTCAGTAATTTATTTGCACTCGCCAAATAGCAGTCCAACACAAGCATTACTGAACCAGTCACGTGGGACTGGCATGTTTTCCACATTATAGCATCTCAGAGGTCTCCCATTCCTCCTGAGGGTCTGAAAGCTTTGACTCGCTGTCCATTGGCCTTGACAAGCATATCAGATAGGTACAATGTTCTCTTATTTATGCCATTCTATATTTCTTTCTCTCTTTAGTTCTCGCCAGCCATCAACAGGCAGCAGCAGCGGCAGCTGCAGCTGCTGCAACCGGTGTCAATCCGTACGCTGTCAGAAGGTAAAAGCACTACACACCAAACTCTCTACTTTGGAAAGCTTGATTACGTTCATTTTGTCACTCCAAGTGCAAGCTGAGACCTCAAAATGAAGTTGCAGTGGCATCCCATTACAAAATCAAGACTTGGTCCTGGCCGTGTATTCCAGGGTTTATAAAATTTCCACACCGCATTGCCTCAGTAGAACAAGATTAACCTAAATCACAAGCAATCTTGGCTTTAATTTGCTACACTGAACTATTTGAACTCAGGTTTATACTGTATGAACCCAGGTTTGGATGATTCAAAAACAAACAATAGATTGATTTTGCCATCCTGCTTCTTTTTTTTTTTTTATATCTTCGTCACCCAGTACTTAAAGAGCAGCTCTAAGGAAAACTTCTTTCTCTGATTTCATCTTTTAAAATAAATATGGAAGCATCCAAATCAAATGTAGTGTCATTTGTCTTCAGAGCTCAATTATATGAAGCTAAATAGGGCTTTTTTTTCTGTTCATGCCAAGATGCGAATTCTGAATGTAGACTGTGTCATTCGTAGAAAACTGAGAAAATGAGGGGAACCCTTGACTTGTGTTCGTAGTGGATAAACCCCTGTGCATGCCAAACAACGTATGTAGCCATAGTTTGTAGCCATTTTTAGCTTGTTATAGTTGAGCTCTGATGACAAATGACACTGCGTTCGATTTGGATGCTTCCATATTTATTTGGACAGGTGAAATCAGAGAAAACATGTTGCCCTTGGAGATGCTCCTTCACCAAACCATGTGCATACAGATTACACTTCATTTGTTTTTCCTTTCATTTTTTCCAGGGAATGAAGCAGGCTGAAAGGTTCCTCCACCATGCTTTTAGTGACACTTGCAATGTTCCACCAACCAAAGAGTCTGTGACCAAAGAGTTGATTGATTCCATCGATTGTTGCGGAACAAGGCTCTACTGCTCAGCATGCAGTATGCAGAAGGACTGTTGACGTTTGCGGCCAGTTTTTGGGGGAGCCTCTTTATTTTAGGAAGAGGAAACAGGGAAGGACTTTGTGAGATGAAGACATGATATTTTTTGTTATTTTGTTAGAAATCTTGTCATTGGTCTTATTTAGAAGCTGATTTCAGGTTTCCAGTAAATTTATGGAGTTTGGGCAGAAAGAGGAAGTTTTGTATATAGTGTGGACAGGTGGATTATCTGGTTTGTATTCGGTCTTTTGATGCGGCCGGCATACGTGTGAATTTTTATACAGATGGGTAGAATGCTGAATCCCTTGTAAATTGTAAATCGCATTTCTTTAACCAAGTTAAAGAGGTGAGCCTTTTGTCCTTTTTGGTGGTTGGATTGCATACCAAACTGATCACCAACATTCTCCTCATGCCACAAGGTCAGCTTTCTTCATCAGGTATTAACTGTGCCCAGACACTGGCAAGCACTGTTTTGAATAAGATTTTGTAAGTTTTTCATAGAATGATCTCTCCATTTTACACTGACTGTCAATCAAAACGCACCAATAATTTTTTCTTCAGAAAATGGGAATTTAAAAAAATATGCTCTCCAATTTCTCACAAAGAGTTGTGGTGGGAGGACTTACTTAGACAGTCACGCAGCAAGTCATTCAGTCCATGCATGATTCCAGCATCTCATCAGAACAGAACATGAAAATGGTGCATTTCCATTGACTTGACAGTATTTTCAACTCACCGGTGACGATACCATCAATAGGGAGCAGAAAGTAATTCCCAGGGAGGTAACAGACTGGACTTCCCTCTTTTCCTTGCTGACTGTATACTATGGGACTGAATACTCAATGTGTGCGTTAGTCAAGCATTCTCTCTGTTAAGGATCCAGCTCCTTGCATGCAGTTACCATATACCAAACATAAGATTTTATTCGAAAAAGTACTGTTACATATATGTGCTGTAATTGTAGGAGAATATCCCCCCTTCAAAATAAAGCATTTAAGGTGAAACAGGTCCTATTTTTAATTTATTTTTTTTTCTCTTGCTCCTTGTTTTAGTTAGTAGTGTCATAGCCATTTTGTACTGTTGGAATTTTGGCAGTTTGGATCAAATTCTCTTTTTCCCCTTGAGCATTTCTGCACTTTCAATTCCTAAAATCTGATGGTGAATTCTTGATGTTCTCGCTATTTTTGAAAAAGCGCAATATATAACTTCGTGGCTTAGAATTGCTATTACCCAGTTTACGGATAGAGGGGAGAGAAAAAGATCACCTGAAGACGACCAGAAACAGGTTCTGGCCCTCTTCCTTTGATTGCCAACTTCCTTTGTAGTGGATAAATCACAGAATTGAAACTGATCTGTGTCCAACAAGCGAGGGGACAACAACAATTAACGGTCATGTCTTGTATGCGCATTGCCGGGACAACCCATCATGGTGACTTAATTATTGCTGACAAATCATCAAGACAGTTTCTGACCGGCGGTGTCTCAGCAGAGAGTGTCTTGTTTCACCATACCTCGTCCAGGTGAACAGCAGTAGCTTTTGACAGCACTTTTGCCTGAGGAGAGAACCAGTCAAACATTCAAGTTTAGTGTGGTTCTTGAACACAAAAGGAAAGAAACAAGTTTGCTGTTGGTCGCGGAGACTGAATTTTTTGCCAGCATCAGCTTGTAGTAAACAAGCTGTTATTAAAACAAGTTGCCGTTACAATTGTAAATGATGAAGTATGATATTTGGCATCGGACTTTGTTGCTTAAAAAACTAATCGTTTTATCAAGTCTTATTCTTCCTAGATGTATTATAGACCTATATTTTCATTCTTGATTGTGTCTCGTTTTTTAAGTGCCACTGATTATAAAACCGTGTAGCACACACCACTTTGTATTTTACTGTATCTTAATAAAATTGTAGACTTTTGCCGCAAAAAATGCGACAGGAAAATCAGGCTCATTGAGTTCATTTGTATATGTCCTTGCGAGGATTTTGTTCTATTGGTTATTTTTTCATTTAAGCCAGTCAAAATGAAATTGTAGATTTATGGAACTTATGGACAGAGGATTAAACTGGGCATTATTTAGTTGCTACCTATTTTGTATTGAAAATATTATCAGTGGTGTTTTGCTGCTTGTGTCAACTTAACCATGGCTCTTTTGAGACGTGTAAAAAAATTTCGCCCTTCCCCACTGTCACTTGGTATGATTTAGTCACGATGCATCTTTATCATGCTGAGCCCCCTGAAAATGGAACATGTCATTCTAATGAACTGCCACCTTAAAGCTTACGCTGTGAATGACATCTGGGTCATTCCATGAGGTTGGGGCACAATTTGTGATGGTGTCCTTGTCACATGGGTAATTTTTACCACCTGTCATGACCTGAAGAGTAGGTCATTTACTCTGTAAAAATAACACACACCTCTGTATTCAGCCTTGCAAGGTGTATAATTGGGAATCCACATGCAGGGAAATAGCTGTTCAGTTCTACGGAACCCACATAACAATGGACACCGTCACAAATTGTGTCCCAACCTCATGGAATGACCCATCCACAAAAATTTCTGTCAGATTGAATTGAAGCTTCACACTTGCTAAAAACTGAAGTGTTGAATCCAACATCTACAGGAATGCGATCAGTGACCGCTCTCTGAAAGCATTACACTGAAAATTTTAAAAGATAAACCAGTATTGTAAATATCATATCCCACAGTTCAAATATTAATTCAAAAATTGAGGCCCGAGTGTTCATCCAACATTTTCCCTTTGATAATGTTATATCATCATTTAAAATGTTGATAAACAGATTTGAAGCTGAATTAAAAATTTTAAATATTGGATTTAACAAAATGTTGGATTCTACAGCAAGTGGTCACTGACCGCAGTCTGGTAAGTGTTTCACTTTTTGGCATAGGCCTAGACCCCTATGGATTCAAGAAGAACTCATCCTTTCCTCAGCTGTACATGTAGGAGGATCTAAAGCAAAAAAATACAAAGGAAACAAATCCCTTACCTATGAGTTATCATATTCCTCTTTTCTAAATTGCATACAAATGGCATGACAATTTATATCGGGCTTCTTTCTGTTTTGACTTTTGAACAGACTCGGGAACCACACTACTGGAGGGAGCATCTGACCAGGTGACAGGCCTATACGGGTGCACTGAACTAATTCAAGCTCCACTGGAAAGAGTATAAAATCAACAAAGTTTGGAGCCCTATGGCAGGCAACTGAAGTCCCTGAGGCCTGTCAACAAAAAGCAATGTGTTGTTTGGTCCGTCGGATTTCATTTGATTTGCGAGTTTTAGTATGTGAACCATTGAATTTTTTAATTATCCACCAAAACCAAACTCAACCCCCAAAAAGTGGATGTTCGCAAGTCTTCTCAGCGGCCACTTTTCAAATGATATCCCTCACGTTCTGGGGGCTCTTCTGACACATTTTCAGTCACATTTTTGTCAGCTTTTCCCCCAGATGGGTGCCCCTGAATCTACAGAGGTGATCGTGGGCCACATCCCACAATTTCTTTGCTCACACAGACCCCTCTTTTCGAAAGAATTTGCAGGGGTACTTTTTAAGCGCCTTGGCCTGGTGGTAAATTTTCTTTGAATACAGGCATTTCACAATTGTCCGCCATCAAGAGTTTGCTGCACGTTGACCAATCACAGTGCAAGAAATCTGTTGACCAAATGCGCGTGTGAAAAGGGTCGACAATTGTCACGCACCGTGATTGGTCTAGGCATGGCAAACTTTTAGAGGCACACTATTGTGAATCGCCAGTATTTGGACACTGCACAGACATGAACATGTAGACTGCCTTTTTAGACCTTGTTCGTGATCTCCATGGTGCAGACTAAAATCTAGACTTCTTTTTCAGAGAAAGGGAAACGTCCTGTGGACATGTATAAGTCCACAGAACGTCTTCCTTTCCTGCATCGTGTGGACATCTTTTGTTCACAAGTCCACACTAGGTACTTAAGGTTAGCGCGGTGGCACACTTGCACTTGTGAAGTATACCGAGTGCACGGTGGTCGCTTTAGTCTGTTTATTGTCGCGACTTTGTGTCAAGAAATTAGTCTTTGAGCGTTGAGGAATCGCCGGCCCACCTACGTGATGACATTGATGGAGTATGTACAATGGATTTTGCTTTTATTATTCCACCTTTACAGGAATAAAATTCATAGGCCTAGTTCTAGTTGAGAGTGATGAGACCATGTTGAGACTAATCCTACATGCAGGACTGGGATCAACACTAGGCATGCCTACACTCACTGGCTATAGTACATCATGTGCATGGCCCATTTCTGTGAAAATGACATGAACAACTTTAGTAGGCATGTATGCCCACTGAGATTTTGCACACATCTTGCAAATTGTTCATCCCTCAAGTTGTTGGGTCTGATGTGCAGCTGGCCATCCCATTAATGGTATAAGCCCAACAAGCCCAACTTCACTTGACCCGACTGCATCAGGATGATGTAGATCAGTCAATAATAGTCTGAGCAACTTGGATTCTGACAAATTGCCTTTTTAAAGATTTGGATATGGTCCAGCGAATCATGGCAATGCACACACACTGTATACCCATCAGTCATGTCAGTGTGAAGTCGCCAACCTGGTCTGGAATCGCCTCGCTCCGAATCAACTCCATCTGGGGTCAACTTGGTCCCAAGTCAACTTGGTCTCGTCAACTCTTGAAGGCAGGCACTTGACTGCAGCATGAATAAAAATCTTCCAAGCTAGTTTCAACACACTTTCTAGCATACCTTTACATGTATTAAAGTACATGTATTTCCAGAATTCTATCATGTTCATTCTGCATGTACACTTTATTTACACATATAGGCCTACTGACATGTGCATGAGATATCAAGCCTTGTAATTTGGGATGGCCAGGCACTTGGATGCATCATTAATTACTACAGACAAGAAAGCGAAATCCCAGTCTTTCTTGCCTGTCTGACAAACTTTGGCATATAAATATTTCCAGAAATCTAACACTGCATGTACACTGTATTTACAAACATACAAACATACTATATGTTAGCCTATTAAGCCTCGAAACAAAAAGTCAATGAAAAACTTGGTTCCTGATATACTAGTACCTTTTGTGTTAAGTTCTTGTCAGTTGCTGTGGAGATCAGTGGATTTTCAAAGACTCGGACTTGAACTTAGACTTACATGTACCGGTAGACCTTCTGGACTTGAACTCGAACAATGAGAACTTGACTACCAGGACTTGACCCAAGCCCCCTCTCTGATTTTTAACTTTCTTTTACTGCGCATGACTGGTGGTCTGCGCATTTGTCTGTGGTGCCGAGGCATGCGTAAAATGGAAAAACAGGACCGACAAGGTTTAAAACACTCCTTGGTATGTTTGTAAAGGTACATGTACGCAAATTGTCCAAATACAAAAGGATTTGAACAGAATCATGCAATGTACATTCTGTGCATTGAATTTTGAAAGTTTCCATGATTGACTTAGTAGTTTACAGTTTGATAAGTTGAAGTTTGTACTGTAGTGTGACATGTTGCAGCAGACTGCCAGTGCTGGGTCAGATGTCCACCCCTGCCTGTGGGCTCATCTTCTGGCATCACTGGCCTGATAGAGGAAGGCGATAGCAGCGTGGTTGGTCCCCTGCCTGTGGGCTCATCTTCTGGCATCACCGCCCCAGTAGAGTAAGCCATCTCTTGTTTTACGACAGTAGTAGTCATGATTTTTGTTGTCGCAACAATTTGTCAAAGGTACAATCCACTATTTGTCTTTTGTGGATTATTTTCCTTTGAAGCAACAAAATTACTCAAAATCTATAGAAAGGAACACAAGAACGAACCTGATGAAGATGAACTTTGAGCTTAATAGTGAATGTTTAATATTCTGAGAAAACTATTCTAGGACTTGGATTTCAGATCAAAAGTTGCTGAGTCGTGTTTTAAATTGTGCCTGTATTCAGCATCTGGGAAACGTTCTCATATTCAGTCGAATACAGCTACACCTTTTCACCCCCTGAACTGATGAATTATGGAAACTGCTAGTGTGTGTGCATCATGTCAACGCTTGCATGCATTTCTAATAGTGATTTTCCAAAAATTTGAGAAGGCGCGTGCTTAAAATAATTATTTCTTCATGATGACCGTTTGCCAGAAAGAATAGTTTCTCACAGAATTTAGTCGTCTATCTAAACCAAGTATACTTTTCAACAACAATAATGGATACCTTTTTGATAACTGCAAATGAAAGACTGTACAGTACAGCCAAATGCATCCTCACCTTGGAGGAAAGATTTGCTTAAACTTAGTGATGTAACAACAGAAATCTCTATCCGCCTGCAACCGTTAGCACAACCACCCTGAGCACCGCCATGAAATAGCGCTCAAGATTAGCACATTTTTCTGCTAAACTTAGCACAAATTTTCTTCCGACTGTGTTAACAAGCCCCATGAAATTGCGCCCGACCCCATCCAGCCTGTTACACCCTGCACTTCCCAGCACTGTAAGGTTTTACGGATTTAACAGTGACCCACAATAAGAGTCTATGTGGTGATGGGTTGAAACATGGGTGTTTTGCTCATTTCAGTGTGACTGAAAAACCTTAGGAGACCTTTTCTTGTTTTTTGTCATTTTTCCCTGTGTTTAGATTTGGGAAGGCCTCATTGCCAGGTGAATGTACTGCCATAGTTGCCTACATGAACGTTGAAGCTGCCTAGCGTCATGGTGCAAGTGGACTGACCGATGAAATCTCCAAAGTGAAGTGGCAAGTTATACGTAATAAGTAGCACAGGTAAGAGTCTTGTAGTTCATATCATTGCTGGCTTTCTGCAAGGATGAATCTGGGAAAGGGGGAGGGGCCGATGGGGTCATGACCAAAAAAGGAGCAAAAATTGTTTTCATTTGAAAAAATGAAAGGATCAGTTTGGTCTATTTAATTTCCCTTCATTTGAAAAGTGGAAATGTAGCCTAACCCCTCAAACAACTTTAAAAAAAACAAAAATTTGGCTCACAGAATCAAGTTTGTCCCCACTCCCCGAAAATACTTTGGTCCTGGATCCACCCTTGGGTGCTTATGGCTAGCTTTACGGACAACCCTGACCTAGGGATAGTTGTGTGCATCGGGTCGACCAAGCAAGACGATAGGGATGAGTTTAAACCCTTGTAACCAGGGTAAGCTCGTTGAATGCACCCACTATACTGGAACTTTTTTCTGGCCTAAAGTTCCTTTTCCTTTATGGTTCGTTGCTGTTTCATGACAAATTACCATTGATCAATGGTCCACATTTCCTGAGACATGTTCAACATGTTCAAGGAGCAATTTGGGTTTCACGGTTTTAATAGTAAAACTCATGAAATGAAGCATCTAATCATAGAATAATACCTTTAGACCAACAACAGCAGGGGCATTATTTAAGGAAAGTGTCCATTTCTAATAACCATAAGCAAATGGCTGCCTTGGCCTCTGGGGTTTCATGATTTTCTGAGCAGCACTGCTCTACATCAAAGAAGATGGATTGGGGGCAACTGTGGCAATCGTCCATCACGCATTATTTAGCCTTGTTGGTCTTTTATTAAAGTTCTAACCTGGCACAGTTCAATTTTCCTTCCTCATAATATTGCCCATTATTAAAATCGCATTCACTATGGGGCTTTGTTCAGGCTTTTTGAAGCTTAGCAATGAATATGGGACAAAAACTTAACTGTTCAAAGGCCTTATTTAAAGAAGGATCTACCTTAATTTTGACAAATGTTGAACCAAAACACAAAAAGGGACCCACTGTAAACACTTAAACAGTATTTTCAGTCACCATCCAAAATATCCAATTTGTATCCATTTCAACAGACTTTTGCACACTGTTGAAATATTTCTGCCCACACTTTTGGGGTCAATCATTGATTTCTGTAGGAGCTGTTGGCCCATGGGTATTTTAGGTTTGTGGTCTTCCCTGATTGACATTACAGTATTATATGTACTGTAATTATATGTACTGTAAACAGTGCCCTCACTTGTTAAGAAAAGGGAAAGACAAATATAAGTGTTTAAACATATCACTTTTTGATTTTTTGATTCACTAAACCCTAAAGAGGTGTCTGGAAAATATTTTTAACAAAGAGTACAAATCACAAATGCTACCAGAAGTAATGGGTCAGCAGTGTCAAAGGAATCCTCTTGTCATAGTTCATTTTCTGACATGAAAATGGATGAAAAGCAATAGACACTAACAGTTTGTTATAAAATGAAAGGTGTAAAAACAAGGAGCGTACAAGATATGTCTCAATTTCTACTGCAACTTAGTTCCTTTTGTGATTAATATCTACCCAGACCTCCTCATATGGGTTTCCCCAGGACAAACGGACCATAATGCTGATGAGAAGAGCGCCCTCGCCTCCTTCAACCTGGAGATAGAGAAGGAAGATGGAGGACAAGATCCTATGGGACTTCACAGAGATGATTCATGAGAATGCCAAGGCCAGGAAGTAATTCAGATAGATTCCAGTCTTCACCTCCATCACTGAGGAGGAACACGGTTTTCAAGATTGCATGAGGGATCCTCATCAGAATCCTAGGCATTGATTCACAAAAAAGGCAAGGAAAGGACTCAATCTTCTCAGAGATACAGTTCCTTGCTTCCACCTTAGTGATGAAGCAAGTCTATCTGCATTTGTACACTACTCAAAGAATCAAAGGATCATACGTAGTGAGTAATAATTTAAACAAATGGTATTCACATCGCAAAAAAATGAGCATCATTTAATTTGGCTATTTCTTGGCATCAAACCAAAAAATCTCACGATACTGGAAAAAACTTTGGTCAGCACCTTGTCCAGGTCCTCCGTGGCCCTGAAAATGATGTATAAACAATTGAGTTTTAACCAAGTAATGTGAGGGCACTGTTTATGAATAAGAATGATATCGCAGTAATGTGAGGGCACTGTTTGAGTTACAATATCGCAGTAATGTGAGGGCACTGTTTATGAGTTACAATATCGCAGTAATGTGAGGGCACTGTTTATGAGTAAATTCTGGTAATGTGAGGTAACTATTTGTGATTCTGAGTCACAGAAATGAAGCACTTTCAGATGTACGTATCTCAGCATGAAAAATTACATGTAACTGTTGAGACCCTTTTATTTAGAAAAATAATGCAATGTCTGACATGTATCTGTTTGCAAATCTCCAATGTCAGGACATTAAAAAAAAATTAAATAAAAAATTCACAGTTTTCGAAAACCTAAACACAAAATGGTAAGAGGTCCAATATTTCAGTCACTTTCACTCAAAATGTCCTAAAGTGAGACACGTGTACATCGTTTTACCACAATAGGGTTGTATAGTACTGGCCAGTCTCATTCATGTTATTGTACCCCCCCCAACTCTTTAAGACACTCCCAGTCTCTCACCCCCTTGCCTGAGAGTCATCCCATCCTTAATTTATGTGCAAAGAGAGTGAAAGGTGGCCATTTTGAAGTTGTGCAATACCTGAGCAATACCCATGACCCAATGCTTTTTGACCCTTCCAGCCAATTGGGCTCTGAAACATGACTAAGCAACAGCATTGTCTCACATTCTATGGTGCTCAACCAAGCATGAACATGAGCTTCAGTGTACAAAAAGTAAAGCCAATGAGGTACACACCTGGCTGTAATTTTCATACACAAATGTCTGATCCTTTAATTTTTTTTGAGTAGTGCATATTGGTATAATGAACAGGGCAGGGTCCATACACAATGCTTGGTGCAGCGTACCTCCCAACTACATGTATTGCTATTCCATTGGCACTGTTCCAATCGTCGCATTTTCATAGATCTAAAAATCGAAATGTGCCGATTTTCGTTTAAAAAAATGGGGGGAAAAGTCCTGACAAAAGGGGGCGCTATTTGCCAAAACAGAGAGAGTGCCATTTGCAGAAAAAAGAGGATACTATTTCCTTTGTTGAAATGTCAGTTGTTACACATACATATGTGGGTGTTCTTGTTCATGTAAAACAGATTCTCTTGTGCGGCTGCTTGTTTTGCTATGGGCTCATTATGTGGTCGTTCCAATTTTAGAGTTTATTGACATCTTAACTTTTGAGTCACTCTCATCAGTCCTAAATTTTTTTCTTTAAAGCAAATTTGTGATGCTAAGTAAAAGTGTGCAGAAAATTTGGGAGCCAAGAGGCATGTTCTGTGTACCGAATTGTTCAGTATAGTAATATTTTACTGTACTTACATCCAAATTATTTCGCTTCTTTTCATTGTAACGCATTGACTCATATTAATGTACATTTAAAACATTCATGTTTACATTTAAGTTATCAAGATGCTATACATGTACTCCAAAATTTGAAAATAATTACCATTTGGAAAGATCCTAGACAATTTGACACTACTTCTTCTGAGGACAAATTGCTTGTAACTGTTGCATGCTTTTAGAAATTCAATGGTGTTCCCATTCAGGCAGCCAAAATACCAGCACTGTTCAGTCAACCCAGTGGCTGTTCTGAACCTCACTTTTAACAAGTTCCCCTCAAACAGATATTAATGACAAATGGGAAGAGCACCTGAAACAGGGCTGGAGAGCTCAGTTGGTAGGTTCAAATCCTGCTCCAGTCAATTTCTTTGTTCATCTTTATAAGTTTTTCTTTGGAAAAAATTTCAGTGCATTTTGCAAGTTGTACATCCAGTGTTGCCAGATCATTAGAAAAAAGTCTTTCACTTTATTATTAAAAACCTGCAAGTCGCAAATCTTTGGCTCAGTGCTGCAAGGTTATTACAGCAAAAATGTAATTTTTGAAAATGCCCTAACTTGGACATTACTCTGTGCACGAAAGAAATGTTTGATTTAAACAGTTTTTTTTTAATCATAAAAACTAATTGTTTCCCAAATTAATGTCTAAAACAATATTTTTCACTGAACACCTTTCGTGCATTCTAAAGACCTTTTCCCACTGACATGAAATTTGTTTCATTTGAAAATATTACCTTGCAAAAATGCTTTGTGTGTATGTAAAACAATCACCATTTATTGCTGTAACCAGTTAATTTCTATTTGCAAGTGAAATAAATACTCATTTATTTAAACTAGCGGAACAACTTGTTTGTATGTTTATATCTTTTTGTAAAACTGTAGTACTTTGCCACTTTACCCTTCTCCTAATCTGGACCATTTTACACTGCCAGAGTTTAAGGTACATCTGTTTCCATCTTTAGATTTTACATTACAGCCTCATCCTACATGGAAGCCCTGCCAGTCTTTAAACATCTTCCAAGCTCCTTATATAAAGTTCCCTCTTGGAGCCTTTTAGTCTCAATCTTATGAGGGCTACAATAAACCCAACAGCAATATGGAACATCTCCTTCAACCCCAAGGGATCCTCAGAGCTCTAATACTGATAGTCCCAAGCCCTCAACCATCCACTCTACCCTTCCTATCAGCTCCTAGACTTCCAGCCCCTAGGAGTTCCACCCTTGCCCATCTCCAGTACACAGTTTGGCTGAAAAATATTCTAAGTCCAAACAATGGAAGGTTTAACATTTAGAAACGAGCACATTTTTTCAAGAAAGTGCCGTGGCATAGCGGTTAAGGACACTAACTGCTATGCACAAGGACCTGGGTTCAATTCCAGGAGGGCATGCACAATTT
>NW_019091358.1:3569653-3616584 GCF_001949145.1 Acanthaster planci
GGTGAGTATCAGGATAGCAGTTGAGGGCGTCAGCACACTTATCAGACTTCCCTGACCTGTACCAAATATCGAGATCAAAAGGGGCAAGCTGAGCTGCCCATCGCTGCACAACAGCAACGAGCTTTGCCGTTCGAAGATGTGCGAGAGGATTGTTCTCAGTGTATACCCCTGTGCAACGTCCTAACAAATTATCCCTGAATTTTTCAGAAACAGCTCATTTAAGGGCTAAGAATTCCAACTTAAAGCTGGAAAGATTTGAGTACCCCTTCTCAGCACCTCGAAGGCCTCGGCTAGCAAAGGCCACTGGATGGAGCTTCCCTGACTCATCTGGTTGGGAAAGACAAGTGCCCGAACCTGTGAGTGAGGCATCAACCTCCAGGACAAAGTCTCTGCTGAAATCTGGATACTCAAGGCATTCAAAGACTTTAGCCAGGCAGGCAAGGTGTTCCTCAAACGTGTTCAAAAAGACTAACAAGTCATCAAGGTACATGATTAACTTGGAAAGATTAAGGTCACCAAAGATCAGCTCCACTATGTGCTGAAAAGTACTAGGTGCATTGCTCGAGCCCTGAGGAAGCCACAAAAACTCATATAGACCCCATGGAACCCAGAATGCAGTCTTCCCTATGGAATCCTCATGCATGGCTACTTGGAAGTAGCCATGCACCATGTCTAGAGACGGAAAGAGCTTTGCCCCCGCCAGAGACAACAGCGTCTCTTCAATCCTGGGTAAAGGAAATGCATCCTTTATTGTCTTGGCGTTCAGTAGCCTATAATCAATGCATAGCCTCAACTAGTACTGTCCACTCTTCTTTCGAACAAGGACAATTGGGCTAGCGTACGGGCTAGTAGACCTACGAATAATCTTTCGGTCAAGAAGATCTTGAAGAAGCCAGTTCTCCTCTTTAACAAGACAAGGTATAACCCTGTGATGTGGCAAATTGACCGGTTTATCATCATCACACTTTATTTAATGCGGGATCAGATCACACCGACCCAAATCAAATGGGTCACATGAAAAAGCATCAATGTACTTCCTTATCAACTCCGCAGCAAGGAGAGCCTCCTCAGAACAGAGGTGACTCAAGCTAACCCCAGGGGGTAAAAGAAAATCTGATCCATCAGGAAATTTGAAATGCTCAAGAGACTATGTATCACCTTCCTCTGGATGGACTGACGATTTCAGGCTGGCCTCTTGGTGCTCAAAACAGTCAGACTCAACATTTGAAAAATTTGATCCTTCAAAAACTACACGGTGCATTCAAACACTGAAACCACCATCTGCTGGCCCCATGAAAATGTGCTCAGTAGGCACAACCTGCACTGCTACCGCCAGCTTCATAAATGGAGGAATAACAATAGACTCCCCACTGGTGTTAGCCACAAAAATATCAATCGACGCACCATCAAAACGGTTGATACCTTAACCCCTTCGCATCAGGACACGGGTAGAAATGCCGTAAAAATTGAGATCCTCAGCCTGCTTTTCAGCTATTATTCTCGGTCCATGCTCAAGCGAACACGGTGAAAGAAAGCAGACCCTGGCTCTTGTATATTTGCATCATAATCACCAGCTTCACAATAGCCCCCACTTTGAAAAGAGGTAACAGGAATGTGGAAACGTGAGTAGAGCTGCATGCCACCGAACAATCAGCCTTTTCACTGTGTAATTCAAAGCGTGCAGAGCACGCAGGGCCACAAACCGAGAATTTGCAGTTTGGCAGGTGGCCTTCGCGGCCTAGCGAGGCTGGAATTCTTGGAGTCGGTTTTCAGGAAGAAATTCCCGGCGCGAAGGGGTTAAAGTAACTGACACAACATAGAAGGATCAGCAACATCAGGTGACCGCACTTCCTTGAGGCCACCATGACTTGTCAAACACAATCAGGACGCCCTTATCAGAAAATCTTTGTCATCTGGTAAAGAAGTGCTTACATCTAACTTGCATTGAACAAGTTGAACTGTGCTTGCCTGAATAACCTCTTGGTCGCAAGAGATCTAGAGCCAATGACTCAGAACAAACATTCGAACCACTGCCTTCAGCGTTGGATGTGGATTGCATCCAACANAAGTGCTAATTCCCAGTAAGGGTCAAGCTGCGTTGACCCCATAACCTCCACTCGAGATGCCACTCGCGGCAAAATGTTGCATCCAAGGATTACAGGACATTGATTTTGGGGAGCATTACAAGAGGCTTCAGTCTCTTTCGATACAAGAAAGCTACCCCTAAACTTCTGGCCAAACGCTTCCAGGGTGGTCTCAAGGTAACCCTGAACAGGAATCTCTAAATCGTTCGCGCCCATTAATTTAATGAGCGTACCCACTGGTTCCAACTTCCTAAAATCACTTGCCATGTGTGCATTATAAAACCTGGCAGACATCAAAAAGGTCTCTGCTCCAGTATCTAGTAAACACTTAGTAGGAATGCCATTAATAATAACTGAAGCCGTTAGAGTTCTGGCCAGAAGTCTACAGCGAACCTCAGATGATGACAACTTCACGTCAGCAAACACAGGGTCATCTGTCACCTTGTCACAAATAACATGCGCTTGGTCATTAGTAAGAACCGTGGGCACTACAAAAGATCTAGTATCCTCTGTCACCCTGCCCTCTGTGACAGAGGCTGGCCGTTTCCCAAAGGCTCCCTCAAGGGCTTTTTTTCCGAAGCCGTAGCCTCAGGTTTCTTGCCCTCCATGCGCTGACGCTTAAAGCAGTTGTCTACTGCATGCCCTGGTTTACGGCAATTGGAGCACTGTAATGGACTTCTGCCAACCTTGTCCTTGCCTGCACATGGTTCAATTGCTGACTTTGCCATGCTCTCTGACACTGCTTTCTAACTTTGCATTTATATCTGACTGTTGGTCAATCAGTTTTTGCACCAACGAAACAAGTGTGTTAGTTTGTCATCACTTGCTGCATTCGGTTTACTGGAGTGCGCAGCATATACGGTTTGAGCGTTTTCAACTTCACCTTCTGGCATAAAAGTACCTTTTGCATTGGGATAAAGCCCAAGAGCTAGCTCACGAAAGCCAAAGAATGGCAAGTCCATATGATCATATGACAACTTACAAAGCTCTCTCCGTAAGGAGGGATCCCCAACGCCCCTAATAAACTGTTCTTTGAGTGTATTCTCCCTCAATTGACTAAGCGCTGCTCTACTTTCATCGGTATTAGCCGCACATTCCATTCCTATCGTACAACCTAATAAATAAGTGACCGGCTAAAGTCAGCAAGACTCTCTTCTTGGGTCAGGGTTCACAGCGGAAAAGTACAATGTACATGTACACAAGACAGCAAGTGCACTTAAGTGGGCGGAGTCCCAGAGACTCTTATCCATATTCATGAGGTCCCTAAATTAAGCAACAAAGCCAAAATTTGTCGCATGTAAACGCGAACCAACAGTTAAGCCATCACCGGTAACTTTAATCTTAAGTTAACTTTCTTCAGTCGGGGGCATATTTTCAATGCATCGTCTTAATTTGCATTCCAACTTTTTTTGCACTCTACCATTTGGTAACTCCTGAACAGTGAAAAGGCTATTAAGTTCTCGCATACGTGTATGAAGAGCATACAGTGACGGAAATGATTCACTCTCGATGGACATTTCCTTGTAAGCCCAATCTGCTATCATGAAACTGTCTTTGATATAAAGCATTCTATTCACTGATGATTTAGTTGAATTTTCGTCTTTGATGGGACACTCAGGAAAGTATACAGTGTCTACATGTCTTCAATCGTCATTGTTTTTACTACAACTCCTTGATTTGTGAGCAAGTCTTTTGTAAAGTGCACCGTGTCTTTCAGACCTTTCTTCTTCTGATTTAACAAAGTTCTTCCATATTTTTCTTCATCTCTACCTGTGTGCGATTAGTGCGTCTACCAATTAACCTGCACAGTGTGGTTTGGGTCTTTTTAACTGATTTCTGGGATTCTTTTGCCCTTTGTTTGGCTTCTTTTGCATCATGTTCTGCTAACTTTCTTCGCTTCTTTTCGCTCTCAAGTTCATGGTCCATTTTTCATTTTAGTGCTCCTAATTTGAGTTTATAAACACTATTTTGTAGTTTTTCCATGTACTGTTGAGCCTGCTTTCCACCACTTTGAACAGCCTTAGATAGACGACTCATGATGCGTTTGATTGTGTGTCTCAAACGATGGGTTACTCGCACATCCAGAAAGTCAAAATTTATGTCATTTTGCTCACATATTTTTTTTCGCACGGACTCTGCCTGGCCCACCCCAGGTGGAAGCTCACTATCCTTCACCAGTCAGTAAATCACATAATACCTCACTTCTAGAATCCAATCTGAATCTGGATGGCAGTCACCAAAGGACTTCACCCCATTCCAAAGATTAAAATACAAAGAAACAACTTCAACACAGAAGCCATCTTGAATTTAGAAATTTAGAACTGTCACATCTACACTCCCAGATCAATAGTTGAACATTTCTTGACGCAACAAATTGTTGTTAAAATAGTAACAACAAAGCACCAGTGACTGCACCAATATGCAACTATATGTACAGGTATATGCAACTCACACACTCAATCCTAATTTGTGGAATACATCACAATTTCCAACGAGCTTGACAAAACGAAGAGCTAGAAGATAACCCCTGTGAACAAGCTGCTTCTCAAGAGTTCCTCTCTCTGTCAGGACATACTCATCCAAACACCTTCGCTCATGAAGCCAGACTTGAATTGTCTCTTCTTCAACGTATGCGAAGCCTCCTGCAGCATTGACAATTCTAAACCACCAGCCAACGCCAAGAAACTTGGCAACGGACTTGTGTGTGGCCCGGTAGATTTTTCATCCTGTCTTCGAATTGCCTTCCAAGGTTGCAACAGAGTCAATAAATAACTGAAAAATTTCTCGCTGCACAGTAATATAAATTGTTATTTCAGAGTCCCTGACTCATGTGAGGTGGAGGTTTTCCTTGACCTTTGTCTTCAAGTCCAGATTCACAGCACTTGCTTCTTCACTTTTGGCTTAAGTATCAGCGATGTCTGACCTGGGTCGCCATTCATCATAATGGTCATCCCAGCCAATATAGTGAATCTTCACTTCCTCAGCTCCAGATGAAGCCACTCTTTTGTCAATGACCTCTAATCGAAAAAGCTCAGAGGTTGACCAATTTGCATTGCTTGATTTCAAAGGCTGAGATGGCCCTAGGACTGGTCTGTTGTGGATGGCACGGTAGTCAAGCCTCTGTTTGGTACTTCTCTCCCACAGATTCATAACCTGAGGACCCTGAAAAAGATCAAGTAGTTTTGTCTATGGGGCTGCAAGGCACAAGAAACTTAAAAAGCTCAATAATCCACTTTTTCGGCAATTTGTCAATGTACATGTAGGCCTAGGCCTACTTCTACACGTAACGTTTTGTAAAATTGCTGGCCTAGGCATAATATGAACTCCTTCATGTCCTATGTTTCTCGAAATTTGATAAAAAAATTCCCCTATGCCAAGACAAAGTTTACTTCCTCAGCACAAACACTGACAAACCTAGGCTACGGTAGCTGACATTGCACGGTAAACTTGGTAAACTAAAGCGAACCTTAACATTTGTTACAAATGCCTTAAGTTTGCTTTAAGTGCATGACTTTACATGCCTAGCCACCACACAGCTCCCAATACACTCACTAGACCCACATACACACACATGTACAATGACCCACCTTTTACTTAAAATGGTAGGGTTCGAACCGCAAGTAACGTCATGAACGTGGCCAACTCTTGCAAGCCCCCAAAAGTTGATTATTTTCAAAGCAATTTTTGCATCATTTTGGTCAGGAATTTATGCACAAAAAGTACACAGTTTGTGCCTTGATAATCAAATAACAGATATACAGATTTTTTACAAGCTTACCTGCGTGGTAAACACAGAAACTCTGGCTTTGAAGACAGACAATGTGCAGCTGACAGAAAAGCAGAATCACGTGTAAACATATAGCTCCTTACCGCACTGACGAAACCGTTAGGGATAGACCGATGGCTACCATTGGTTGTTTTTTTCAACTCCAAAAGTATGGCGGTTTTTTTGACCAATTGCCTGGATTTTATATCATAGTAGAGATGAAGATCTCAACTATTCGATTGCTTTCTCCCCTGAGAAATCTGTTACTCCAATAAGGAATGACGCTCAAAGAATTGTACCGCGAGGGTCAAAAACTGCGCGCAACCACAAAGAAATGAGCTTGGATTCGCATTTTCAGAGTAAAAAATACGGTGGTTTTTAAAATGATAGAAACAAATAATTATCATTAGTATATTGATGATGAACTAAACATTTTATTGCCATTCGCCCCCGTGAAATCGACTGAACGGTTCTCAACTTATGACAAAAAAAGCAAGAAAAAGTGGCAATTCTTGCTTAGTTTTGGGTACGTAAAGGAGACTTCACACAGGAAACCTCTTAAGTGGCCAACACAAATTCATGTGTTTTGTAGACCTCGTCACTGGAGATGTGCCTGTACCAACCGATGCCAAGGATGTAACGCAGGCAGGTCTGATGAAACGCATCAAGGCAGCGGATGGTTTAGAAGAGGGAGACCAGGATTCGCATCTGTAGAGCAGAACAGGCAATACACTGGTGTTGAAGATGCGGATTTTGGTAGATGTGCAGATCTTACCACTGCGTCATACCTGTGAGAGACAACCAAAGGTACTGTGGGCCAGTTGAAGGCGGCAGTTGGTTTACAGCTCTGATAAGCAGTCATTGGAGATCTTCGATCCAAAGTAGATGAACTGGTCCACCACTTCAACCTGCTAGTCGGAGATGTTAACTGCCGGAGGGAGAGGAGGTAGAAAGTCGGACAGGGACTGCACTTTCGTCTTCACCTAGCTGATGGTGAAACCTTAAGGGTGAAGCAACCTCATCAAGAGCCTCCACAGCCTCCACTAGGGTGTCAAGCAGCGTGGCAGGGAGCACAACATCATCCACGTAACACAGGTCTGTGAAATGAGAGTAGTAGTCCACACCAAGGTCAGGACAGCGCTCCATCGGACAGTTCAACCAGTAATTAACTGCAACATTGAACAGGTTCGGTGCAGCCACACAGCCCTGTCGAACTCCTGAGGTGGTTCGGAAGGGACCTGATAGGGGTACCTTTGGCCCGCATACGGCATGTGCTGTTGGTATAGAAGTCTCAGAGGATGCAGATGTACTTGGGAGGGACTCCTACGCTCTGGAGAAGGAGCCAGATGGCGTTCTTGTCCATAGAGATGAAGGCAGCCTTCAGATCCACAAAGGCAACATATACCTCTTTCAAACAAAAAGGTGCCCCACGTTGAGCCCCGTCATTGACTCCAGCACAAGTTCAGTTCAAGTTTACACACACTTTGTACGTGATTTGGGATATCTTATTGATTTACACGTTCCCTGCACCAAGCAAAACCATCAATACATATACCTCACACCCATTTACAGTAAGCAGTTTCAAATTTGCAATATAAAAATTCAGAAAAAAATCAAGTTCTCGATACACAGTGCAGCTATACATGAGAAGACTTTGTCCACTATCCCTTAATGCACTATGAAAAAAGCCTCTCCATACCAATCTCTTGGTGGCACATTGCATTATGAATTTCCCATGTGCGTGTATTTCTACTGCCGGCCTGAGAAAAGGTCAGCCTTTGCCAAATTCCCTAATTATAGTTTTGCTCTTCTTCAGTTTTGCAAAGCACTTTACCCACTGCAATAATATACATTCTGTACTGTACATTTCATCCCAGCAGGATAAGTAAAAAGCCATATTCAAGTTCTCAAGCTATTGCACTCGTTCAGAAAACTGCTTATTTTCTGGAAATTCTCTTCATTTCTGTAACTGTCAGGTCTCTCTTTCCAGCAAATCACACACAAGAAGTGAAGACACAATTTCATTGATTAAAAGACTATTTATGTTGACCTTTAGCTTGTCAAATTATAACCATCGATATCTAATTATGGAGGAATGTAGGAGTAATCTGATGAACTGTTTGTTCGGCCACACATTACCCTTCCAGTTAGCAAACAGAAAAACAGATGATGCTAGAAGAAAAGTTGAAATAAATGACAAAATACTGATTGGGTTCATGGGAGGATATGTGTGGGCGTTTCCTTTCTTCTTGGAAGTGGGGCGCTGTTAAGCTTAGGGAGATCTTGGTCGTCATGTTTTCTGACATTGCCTTTCTTCCTTTGATGGATGTGCACTGCTAGAAGCAACATACAGGGTGGTAATGTTGTGACCAAGCCATTCGATCGTAGGATCATCCCAGCTGCCACCAGCAGCCTGCTGAAATGTTTTTCCGGTAGATCCTGGTTGAACTTCTCGCTCAAAATGTATTCAACTCCAGGATATGTCAACAGCAACTTGCCCAGCTCCACTGAACTGAAATAAAACAATCCAAAAACATTTTTGGCACGCACGATAGCTCAGTTTTAGTCATCTAGTATGAACATGGATAAAAATTCAATTTAAATTCCAACAGCTTCAAAATATCTTTTCTATTTTGCTCTGTGACTTTTCAATTATGATAAATTGCGTTGTACTCAATGGAAATTTCCTATTGTACAGTTCTTATTCTCTTTTTGTTCTTTTTAGCGAAGGGATTGATCATTGGCTAGGTCGGAAAAGACCCCAGGAAAATACCAACCAGGCAATGAATTGGATCTGAATTTTAAAAGGACATACCCAAGAGGACTTATCCCAGTGATAACATGGAGGTACATGAAGGAAATTAAGACAACAGTGGTGAAAAAAATTACCGTGGGCATGAGAATATTCAAAATGGAATTGCTTTCATATTTAATCCCCCCCTATAGCTTGATCTCATTTCCATAGCATTATTTACTTATTTAAGCATGCAGGTACTCCATAATTTAGCCTAGGCCAGTAAACATTAAAAAGGCCAACATGACATGCATGATCAAGCTGTCTAGGCATGCTGGCTATGGTAACTTTTCAACACAAATTTCCTGAAGTTGGTTGGTTTATTCGCAATTGACATATCTCCATCAATAAGTAACTGAACTCATACATCATTTTATAATTGTTAAAAACATGCCATGACATTTACGCCCTGGAACTTGACATGATCATGATCAGATGATCACAAGTTTGGATAAAATTGTGAGAAATGGTCATCATCACTTGACCAAATGCACGTACATGCACATGTAACAAATTCTTAAAGAAGTAAATTTTTTTCCGATGATACAAAATCCCAACTTTTTGAATGCAAATTTCTCTTGTGGTCCACAGTGCTCCACACTCATTTACATACACAGTGTGATGAAAAGATCTAGGCCTCTTAAAAGTCCTTTCTTTAAGTCAGGGGACAAAAGGACCCTTCAAAAATCGTATCTAAATACCCTTCATAATCTTTTATTTTTCATATTTTACAAAACAACGATTTTTGTACAAACCTGCCAAGGACTGATCAAAATCTTTTGACCAAACTATCATCAGACTCAGAAATTCACCGTGAAAAAGTTGAAAACATGGCACCTGTATCCTGGCAAGCTAGAAACAACTGCACATGCAATCTTTTCCATATTCGTTTGCTGGTAGCTTAGATATTCTCTCCAGTAATGGTCTTCAGTTCATAGGACTGTGACGAAACACGGCATTAGACCGTGTGCACAGAGAACGTCATCGCGGTCGTAAATCGACTGGGCTCAGCGGGTGTCCCCATTGATTTACTGCAGCTTTGCCGGAGGCGCTAATGGGTATGATTGCTTGTGGTTTCTTTTCTTCTGCCTCCACCTCCTTCTACCTACCTTCTTTTCCTACTTCCATTGGTTAAGGCAGTGTTCAGCATCCCTTTTTTTTTCCTCTTTCCATTACCATTGGGTGATGTAGTAGGCTTCATGGAATGGTAATAGCACCCTCTATGGTTGTGAGCATTTTATAGCGGAGCCTCTGATGCAGCAAACACAACAGAAATTCCTCCTGCCAGGATTGCTAGGAGAAACCAGTCAATGTCATTAAGTTCTGTCAATTTTATTCCAGTGTTAACCCTGAAGTTGGCCATTCCAAGCCCGATTTTTTTCAACGCTCGGTGTGCATGTACAACACTCCTTATCAATGCAAATCAATCTGACATACAGCTTATAGTTGAGATTGTCATTTGAAGTTCAAGGTCACTACAAGCGTACCAGCCACTGCGTACACTCAACACAGCAGTTGAAAGTGCAGGTATGTTTTTTGGTTGATCTGTTTTGTGAAAGTGGGTGCTGAATGAGAACAGTATGCATGATGAACTGCTGTCAAAGTCACTGTAAAAGGTTGCTATATGAAACTAAAGGCATGGCTCGTTAAAAAAAAGGGAAAGAATGGCTGACCTCTTTCATGTGGCCAAGTGTTTAGGGTCTGTGGCTTCCAATCATAGGGTTGGTGGTTCGAATCCAGCTGCTGGCAGTACGTTGTGGCCCTTGGCAAGCCACTTCACCCCTACTTGCCTCTCTGCACCCAGGAGTATAATGGGTACCACCATCAGCTGGGGAAGCAACTTGCGATGGACTGGCATCCCCTCGAGGGAGGAAAAGAAATATTCTCAGTCGGTTCATGTCAAGGAAACTGCAATAAACACTGGCCTGATAAGCCAAATTGGCTCGGACCAGATTTTTTATTTTTTTTTTCAGGAAAAAGGGGTGCTTGTAATGAGAAAGATACACGTAGGCGCGATTTTCACAGAATTGGTGTCAAAAAGACCACAAGAGTTATTGAAAAACTCCTGAAGGCTCGACTACCGTACTTGAGGGGTAGATCTAGTCCCTGGCTCTTTTAGGGTCAAATGAACACACACAATTAACTGCAAAATGATTGTTAAGTTGCCAAACCTAAAAGTGATTTGGTTCAGGTAATATCTTATCACCCCTATTGGCTCGAGTGTCTATATTTGAAATCTTCAACACTGCCTTGACGTTACTTTGTGCATGTGTCTGTGACATCAATGTATGACCTCAACATCATCTTCAATACTTGAAAAGACAACTTACAGTCACTGCGAAAGACAAACTTCTGGATGGACGTTTCTTCCACTCCCACTACCATCTCTGCTTCTATCCACTTGCTAACAAGTGCCCTAACAATTACGAAAAAGTTATCTGGGCTGGAGAAATAGAAAGGCCTCACGTCTATCAATTAACCACATCGTGCCAGGGGCATTTATAAATGTTGATTCTGTTGGGCCGGAGTATTTTTTTTGTGTGTGTGTTTTCAAAATT
The DNA here is from genome assembly GCF_001949145.1 of Acanthaster planci. The sequence goes on from NW_019091358.1 coordinate 3,580,856, forward strand.
CTTTAAAAATTCCTACCTTCATTTACTGGACACCGACACCCACACAAAGGACTTTCTGGTTTCTATTCTAATCTGACAGACAACATATATTGACGCGGGAGAATTTCAACCAGGCCTGCTGGCTTGTAAAAAGAGTCCAGATTGTGCTGGATTATCTCCGCTATCGACAGTGAAAACATGTTAGTAATTCCCAGCAGCCTGATCTTTTGTTACAAGTATGGTCTTTTGTTACAAGGCCCAGTTCCCTTTGTCCTATTTCAGACACCCCGGCTGTGCATATAAAGAACATACATGCCCAAAATCGGGCTCCCTGACAGCAAGTGGTTAATATGAATGATTCCAAAGCCATTTTTGTAATTAAAACAAGCAGAATATACAACACTAACTGTTCAGGGTTGTTTGGCTGCCAGACACATCAGTCTGCGTAATTTGTCAAAGTAATTTGCTTACCCAGTGTAACAGGTCAACTCTCCCCAAGGCCAAACAGCCTAGGAGTCTGTAGTTGCCAGTCACCACAAGATCCAACAGTGACATTGTTCAATCTCCCATTGTCTCAACATGACCTGTTTGGCTGTTGTTGATTGACCAGTGCATCAAAAGGCGTGTTCCCATTGGACTTTTTTGGTTAACCTCCCGCGGCTTTCCTGTAGAATTAAAAAATTAAATCTGATGGGAACATCAGATTTAAACTACCATCCCTGTCAACTTACCGCGATCGCAATATAACACTAACAGACCAGAAAGGGTCACGGAAGATTGCCATGTAGCCATGGTAAGTTAGCAGGGGCACAAAAAGTCCAGTGGGAACAATTCCCATACAATATAGATTGACTGTGTCCACGCTAAATATACGAGCGAGAAGAAAATGGTTGTATGGTTCCCAGCCTCCAGCTCCGTGCGTACTATCATACCGCACACACACAGTGAGGCATGCCCGGATAAAGCTATACACACATTGTGTAAAGGGCTTTTCCTAAACAAGTTTGTCGTCTCTGTAGCAGATTTGGCCAAATTCGTCTGATTCTATCTTTGTTTTTGTCAGATTTTGCCAATTTCATCATGATTTGTACAGCGCAGGCAATGTAATCAGCTGGTCTTTTCAGGCATAACACAGCGAATAAACATTCTGTTACTGTTAAAAAAGTCCACGTAGGAATGCACAGTAGATTGTCATGAAGGAATGTCACGGTAACTTTCCACGTACCTGCGGAAGAAAAAGTCCAATTGGAACACGGCTATTGTGCATCATAATTTCACATCAGCTGCAGTATGTTGCATCTGGCCGGGTTAGGGTCAAGGTCAGTATTTGCAGAGTGATACATGGGTAATTCCAGAAATTAGGGGTCCGTCTTTTTTGTGTCCGTCACATCTGACATATGATTTGGTAAGTTCTGAAAACATTTCCTAATGTCTAAGAGTCATGAATTACTGCAAATTACCTGCCAAACAAATAGTAATAGTTTGAAACCAATTCCAGTGATATTTCAAAGTCAAATGACAAAGGTCAGATGTAACAGGGACACAAAAATGTCACACTTTTGGACCCCTCAGATTCTGGAATTACCCACATGCAGTTTTCACCATTTTTTTTTACTCCTCTTCTAAAGGTAGTAGACTGCTAGCCCTCTTTGATTCCACAATCTGACCGTCTTGCTTGGACCTTCATCAGTGTTCCAAGAGCAGATATTATGACACTATAAGAGCCTTGATCTGTGAAATTAAAATAATCATAAAATGACTTAACTAATTCATTCATTTATAATACAAATTGTTCTTTTTACAAAACAAATATTCATTTTCATGTTGTTATTTTTAAGGAGCTGCAAACAAACTGTTCACAGATTCAAAATTGTGATCTTTCATTGGTCAATTTTGGGCAAAATTATACCCCAAGAAAGGTTAACCGTTGGTTATGTTCTCAGCCAGAAACATTTGTCGTCATGTCTACAATGTATACAACATCTGGCATTGTGCAGTCGCTTTAATTTTTAATTTAGTTCTCTAGGACAACAGATATTAACACAGAACCGTACATTTTTTTGATGGCTGCACCAAGTGGCAACTTCAACTTTATTTTAAATAAGGAAAGATTTTCAGCTGAAGCAGATACATTATTCAATTTATGCCTGATCTTCCTGACCCTATAGGGGAGGGGAAAGGTTATCTCCCCTCCCACACACACACAGTGACATAACACCTTCCATTGCTTTCCACCCAACACTGCCCCCTCCCCCTTCGTAATATTTCTTCCCCTCTTTTTTCCCTTTCATGGGTGGAGGGGAAAGCTACCACAGCTGCCTAATTGCGAATTAAATCCGAAGGGTTAGCAGGTGTTGATTACATGTACGCGTGCATGAGCATGATGTCATATCCAGACTTACATGTCTCCATCGTTCAGTCATGTCTTACCTGATTGCCAGGTGAGTGTGCAGGTGTGGGGTCCAACATCAAAGTGTGCCAATGCAATGCAGGCGTATAGGGTGCATGCCATTACAAGGCAGACCTGGAAAAATAGCAAGCTACACCTGCATCACAATAAGAGGAACCCAAACTACCTGAAGAATTTTTAACGGCAAAGTTGCAGGGAGATGAATCAACAGGGACTCACACACCAATTTTACATGTATCCAACTCCCCCCTCCCAAATTGATCAACCCTTACAAAAAAATGACCAAACTGAAAAACTGAATAAGACTTGAAAACCATTAACTAAAGTTTAACCCAAAAAAAGGAGCTGGGATGGGGGGGTGTAGAATCACAGATCAACCAAAATTGTATACTTCTCTACTGCTGTGCTCAATGTGCTGTACATGTAGGCGGGCCAGCACAAACAGTGAATGCGGTCTTCAACTTGAATGTTGGATTGAGCGCACCTAATGTGTACAAAATGAAGCATGGGATGGCCGAGTCACAGTGCCAGCAGTGACAAGGCACATGGTCCAAACTAAGCCGGCTTTTTAAGCCTTCACCAGCACAGTGTGTCAAACAGAACTCATAAGAATACATGTACACTCAGACAGGACTCCAGCAGAAAACCACACTCCAGTTATGTGGAACAATACATGACATGTAAGTTGACTCGTCTCTGCTGATCTGTTTCACTGAGTAAGGGGAACTCGAAAGTTTAAGACCACCTGTAATTTTATTGGTATTTCTGTGACTGGGCCTGCATTACATTGTCTCATTGAATGGTGCATAACATCATTGTTGTAGTGCCATCTGTATAACCATTTGAATAAATTTTTTTGCAATGGCAGGTCTTGTATGACATTTTGCCTGTAAGGCAGCATGGGTAAAAAAAAAATCTGAAAAAAGTCTAAGTAATCAGAAAAAAGGAGGGCATACTTAACATCAGACTGTTAACATTTCAAATCATGGAAATGTAGTCAAAGAGCTGCTTAACCAAGATACGAAGGTTACACACTGAAAATAAACATAAGTTGCCATGATTGATTGGTTTAAGTTTGGGTTTTTTTTCAGGTTGATGCATTTTGTATTGGTGGTCCTAAACTTTTGCAATAACTGTACAATGTACTGGTATATTACATACTTTTACAGGCATGAAAGCCTCAGGGGAGCTACTCTTATGTTAAAAATAGATTCATTGAAACCATGATAGACGCTTGTTGAATGCAACTTATGTGGTGTGCAGTAATTAACATTCTCAGAGATCACAACTGCTGGTGTCTGGAGTTGTACATGTTCATTGCCAGTGAAGATCTTGAGCAAATCACAGTTGTAACAAAATTATGGTATCGAGATGACAAATAATTCACCGACAGGCATGATGGTCAGGAATTTACCAACTGGCTAACTTGAACATGAGAAACTGCTGGGTGAATTAATCAAAAAGGCAATTGAAAAATACCTGTACGTGGCTGATACCGTTCACGGCCGGGGAGCTTTATGCCAATGTTTAAGCCTTCCTCCACTTGTTTCTAGTTTAGGAGTAGGGTCACGTATATGGAGGTATAGTCCACTAGGGTGGCCCTAATGAAGTTGAGTCTCTAACGTGCCACTCTTCGACGTTTCCTTGGCTTTCTTCATGCATTATTCCCAAACCTCTTTGCTGAAAAACTTTGAATTCATTCAGTTACAGTAAATAATGATATTATAACCTTTAAAATACATGCCACTGATCACCTCTGTGAACAATTTTGGCGTCATGAAGTTTAAAAACCCAATATTCAAAAACGACAGCATCCAGAAATTGTCACAAATTCAGCTGAGTGTTCCCTATTTGTGGCACACTTGAACAAATCTCTGAAAATCCCACATCCCAAAGAAAATCTTCAAAGTTGATAAATTCTAGTATTACCCCTAAATAAACTTACATGTATTTTCAGAAAAGTAGGCATAATGATAGCAATTACTTTCTTCACTGTGGGTACATTTTCAAAGCACTCGTTTTGCACTTCAATAAAAAAGGAAATCAGGTCAACAGACCTACATGTACATGTAATTGCAAAGGCTTTGGAACTCAGGACAGTAGGCCTACATACACGGTGACAGTAGCAAGTGCGCGAACTCAACATTTTTGACATGTATGATGTAGGCCTACGGGTACGCGATCATAGATGTAGGCCTATTGAAAGGTAGACCCATAAACAGGGCTTGACTTATACTCCTCCGTCATACATTGGACCCTGTCCCAATTCATAGGGATTTCTTTCAAAAAACTTTATCCGGGATATCCGGGGGCATAACTAAATATCCACTTGATTTTATGAGCTGAAATTGCACTGGTATACATTCACTACTTATGGGTTAAACTATCCCCTAGGTTTTTAATTGCAGAAAACTTGCCTTTTCCTCGTTTGCCTTTTTTAACTGTTTTCCCACTCCGAGCAAATTTTGCCCCACTTGCACAAAACTGACGGCTGTTTCGTCACCTTCGTGTCACGTCACCGAGAGCGAGCCATGCTACCAATAATTTGCTGCAAGCAGTGTGTGACTGGACAGGGAACCAGCCAAGGGCATTGTGTATTAGCTGCACATGTCAGTACGGGACTATGTATATGCGCATGGTGTACATGCAATGTTAGAATTCTGGAAATACTTATATGTCAAAGTTTGACAGTCTGTCAAGAAAGACTGGGATTTTGCCTTCTCATCTGAGGTAACTAATGATGCATCCAAGTGCCTGGCCATCCCAAATTACAAGGCAAGGCATCTCATGCACATGTCGGTAAATTTACATGAACACAGTACATGCAATGTTAGAATTCTGGAAATATGTGTACTTTAATACAGCCTACAGTGTATGCTAAAGTGTGTCGAGACTAGCTTGGAAGATTTTTATTCATGCTGCAGCCATGTGCCTGCCTTCAAGAGTTGACAAGACCAAGTTGACTTGGGACCAAGTAGACCCAAGATGGAATTGAGGTGATTCCAGACCAAGTTGGCTACTTCACACTGACATGACTGAGGAGTATACAGTGTGTGTGCATTGCAATGATTCGCTGGACCACATCCAAACTTTAAAAAGGCAATTCATAAAGAGTCCAAGTTGCTCAGACTATAATTGACTGATCTACATCATCCTAAAGCAGTCGCGTCAATTATCATTTCAAAAATTCAAAGATGCACAGCATGCCAATGTGAAGTTGGGCTAGTAGCACTCAGAAAAATTAATTTTCGACCTTATTGGCCTTGTAAAGGATGGCCTAGTAAGTAGTATTAAAGGCTGCACATGAGCACATCATTAACCCTAACACTCCTCAATCCTCCAACAGGTGAAGGATTGAGGAGTGTTAGGGTTAAATACTTGCTTGGGAGGAACAAACGATTTGCAAGATGTGTGCAAAATCTAAGTGGGCATATATATATAGTATTTCATTTTCACAAAAATGGGCCACGTAGCCCACTGTAGCCAGTGAGTGAAGGCATGCCTAGTGTTGATCCTAGTCCTACTCCTAAGATCAGTCTCAACCTAGCCCCACTAGTGTGGCTAGTCTCAACCATGGAGGAAGGAACACAGGTCTTTTCCTTTCTCCATGCTATGGTCTAAAGGACGAGGCCTAGGAATTTTATTCCTGTAAAGTATGGAATAATAAAAACAAAATACATTACTCCATATCACGTAGGTGTGCCAGGGATTCCTCAGAGACTAATTTCTTACGTCTTGTCATACACAAAGTCGCGAAATAAACGTATAAAACGACCACCGTACGCTCAGTACACTAAAGGCCTACAGAAGCGCGCGTGTACCAACGCACCCACGTGTAGCTTTCAGTGTCCGTAAATGGGTTTTCGATGCAGCGTACCCGCGTGAATTTTGCGTAGTGACGTCATGAACACAAAAGCTCTGCTCGCAAATTCCTAACAGCGCCACCATTCGTCCACATCGGGGGAGTCAGGCGAAGTTCAGTTAATTGTTCTGAGTTCCAAGACCAGCCAGACGAGACGCTAAGCATCCGTGCGGTGACGGTTCATTTTTGTTCGCGCCCGAGTGCACACGCAGCACACACCAGGTTTCACACCCAGACAGGTACGTGCCCCGCGGCTGTCGGCACGGGGTGTGTAGTGTGTGAGCTGTTGTGGTGCGGTGTCATTGGCAGGCCGCGTAATCCTTCATGCGTAGCTGTAAGCGATACTGTAACCAGAGCTTTTGTATCCTCGGAATAATAAATCGCCTGAGATTATGGAGGCAGCAAATAAGCTTTTTCTCAGGTCTGTCTTTTTCCCCCCATGGCTCTTCTGGCTTGGAGCTACCAGGGTAGAGTTAATGGGCTTATCGCTAACAAACCAAACTTGGCCATTCAAAACTGAGCTCAATCACTCAAGAGAAAAAGGGTTTATCCTTGCTCCTGTCTCGAAGCATGGCATTTACCAAATAGGAAGAGTTTTTTTTCGTGGGGGGGGGGGCGGTGAGGAAAACAACAAATAATAAACAAGGTTTGTTTTGTGCAGCTTTGCACCCAGAGTGGTGTTCAAAACATTTTTGGAAATTTGAATTATACGAATACTTTTTTTATTTAGTACATTTGATCAAGTGGATAAACTGTTTACTAGATGCTTGTGCATGTACTTTGGAAGTTGATGAGCATGATATCATATCAAAATGTCGGTCGAAGATGCGTATGTCCTCCAGTCGATGCCCCTGAACAATTTAAGAATGCATTTAAAATGCTTTATAGGTTTGTGAACCTAACTCTTACCTGTTCGACAGAAAGGGTTATCTAGTTGTATCTGCTTTGTTGGTGTATCTTGCATTGAGACATTAATTCCCAGAATTTTAAACATTCAGACCCCTCCACTGACATTATTTAAACAGGTCTTCAAAAATAGTTACCCGTCTTTCGAGGTTAACTGATACACAAACACGAATTACACCAATTACACGAATCACTCAAGAGTGATAAGTTTAATCCGAACTCAAACAGTTGGGGCTGGAGCAGGCCATTTGGACGTGGCGTGCAGTGCTACATTTCGGCCAGGATTAGACTAGATAAGAGGGATTGATCGGAGGCGAATATCGCTTGTTACGATCAGCCCTGGATACGGAGATAGTCGCTGGGATGACTGACCGTTGACCACCGTGGCCTACAGTCAACGACTGCCGCCTCATCGTCGCTTGTCCGTCCATACCGTCCAGCCACAGTCGGGGGAAAAATGCAAACGCGAGAGCGCGGTTGGCTGGCTAGCAGCAGAAGGACACAAGTCACGGGAGAGCCAGCTCCATTGAGAGGGAAAAACGTAACTTCTATAAAGACCTTCGTTTCTTTTCTGCCCGGCTACTTGTTGCACAGTAGCAACACGGAGATGAAAGGGGATAACACCCCCCTGGTGGAAGGAGTTTATGTATTCAAGTTGACGGCTCGACAATGATACACGTATTGTCAGTGATGGGGGAGACACGCACTGCATACGCACCGCCCAGAACCTCCGGCCCATGAAGCCGCACTGACACCGCTAAGCCCCCGATTTGAAGTTCCTGGACCATTTTTGTGTGGGTGTGTGCGCGCGTGGAGAAAGGAAGTTCGGATAATCCATCCCTATAACCGTAGCCTCAGCCGACCGGATCGGATCGCCCGGTGACGATCGGCGTGACCGCGCTATAAATTTTCCAGAGCCCTGACTTTTTAGGATTGGGTCATAATTCAGGTTCCGTGAGTTGTTGGGAGTCATCATCATAGACACCATGATCAGCGCGCCGTGGCTGGTGCGGGAGTACAGGTTACTGCAGCTGACAGCATAATCGGCTCGAGAGCACAGGAATCTGCTTCGCCTGGCAGTCTGTCTTTGCCTGAACCACCAGAGAATGCTTGCCGCAGTCGTCACCCCGGCTCTGTCACTCCTCTGACGAACTTCATCTGTCTCCAAGCACGATGATCATTGGCTTGATCTCAAAAGTTCCCGACCAACGAAAGACTTCCAAAAGTTAAATTCAGTGGAGCTTCACCGACGACTTTTGCACTGATCGAAACAAAAGAAATTTAAAGCTCTCGCTACAGTGGCAATCTCTGAGAAATTTTATATCACAAAAATGGATATATTTGCTTCACACCACCGAGGGATCTCTGGCAGGCGATTCCTACACCATTCACATATTCTTCTGACAGTTCTGTGGTGAGTACTGTAAATTCAGAAGTAGAGCGAGTTAATGAAAAACTATGCGTTTGTGTGCCTACACCCATAAAGTCAAACAATTCGGAGGTGCACTTTTGGGTACAAGGTTTACGCCAATCATGCCACCATCACGCAAACATCTGAACCATGGAGATAGGGTTCACCTCTAAACAGAAACACTTTCCTCAAGTTCAAATTTGGGCAGGTTTGGTGTTTACCCTTTCTTTTTAGATTTTGACACGGAGATAAAAGTGCATTTTGTTTAAGTAAAAATAAGGTCTACCATGGTTTGCAGTTGGCATTATCACTGATATATCGCCGTGAGGCTCTTTAAAAATATAATTTAGCAAGAAAATCGAATATAAATCAAAAATTTGAGAAACTTGAACCTAGTACCATTGCAAACTTCTTATTCTTTTCAGACACAGTTGTACAAAATTCTAGTTGCAGAGGACTTGACTAAATGTCTCGTCACAACAACATTTGCAACTTTGGTATTTTGTTTCACAGCTGTTGTCACAGTCACCACAATCACTCTCATTACCCGACCTTCACCGGATTTTCACCACGATCCACCAATTTTCCCCCTTTCTCTTTTCATTGCCCTAGCAAAATACAGTTCACAATGCTTATTGACAGGGGATTCCGTCAAAATGAGCCTAATCAGTCGCCATTTCGCTGTGTTAGAAATGGGTGTCCGTAATTCGAACAGATTAGGGTGTGAGACTGTGAGTGAAAGGGAACATCCAACTTTACAGACCAAAATTGAAAATACATCAACTGGTGCAGTAGCATGAATCACAGTGTACACTTTCAAAGATCGAAAAGCTTTTTTTTATTTTCCCCCAACGGTTCATGTATTCTATAACTGACTGGTCACTTATTCTGAATAAAAAAAAATCACCATCGAATAACAAACACTTTGACAACCCAGTAACTTTGACAACTACCTCGATTAATCGCAAAAGGAAATCTTAGCGGACTTTACAACCTGTAGTAACTGGTAGAAAAGGGCCAGCTTACTGGTACGTGAGCCGACCCACTTAGTGACGCAGGCTTAAATTCAATCAAATGCATTGAAGACTTCAAACAAATTTAAGTCCATTCATAAGAGCGTACGATAGAAGTGTGTCTTTCAAATAGCTCAGAGGATTCCTCGAATATTACCAATCGAGAATACGTTGCGCGATTTTTGGTCGAGACTTGATTGAGCAAAAGCAAGCCGTTTGCGTCAGCGTTAACTGGGTCCGGGGCATCGAAGGTAAAAAGTTCGTGCAGGCCTGGTGGACGTAACCTTGCCGCTTCGCGTTCGCGCAACTCTGTCGGCTCCGGATTAATCTCCCAGTCACATCTCTGCCGAAATTTTTAGCTGGGCTCTGTCGGCACGGAAATGATTAAATGCCGTCTGGTCTAATTCACGCAGGGACATGAAATGTTAATCGGTGTGGTCAAAATTAATGCACAGACGATAGAACTTCGCAGAAACAACAAAACGGGGACAGTTTATTTAGATTGTCACAGATGCCCTGAAAGTCATCTCGGAAAGGTATTCTCGGTATATGCCAAATTTTGTGTCACCTTTCTGATACTGACGTACGCTGTTTCACAAATGTTACGAAGTGATTGAAGTTTGACGCACATTCGTTTGGCAGCGAATAAAACTCGAATTTATTTCGTTATTATTTTAAGCTCGTAACCACTATTCTCAGTCGTGTTTGCGAAAAACGTCAAGGCACGGTAGTTTTTGGTAGGACTAGTTGTACGAGAGATCTTAAGCACTTTTAGAAGGCTGCATCATAGATATTACTGCTTGGTTTTAATCCTCGTTCAGTTATTTTGCACGTCAGGGTCTGACTTTGACGTGGAAAATTCACTAAGGCATCGCGAGTCACTCTAAGTAGGTTACTAATAGCTGCATACTGTTCTCGGAAAACAAAATGACATGTAGACAATTCGTGTCTTAATGATGATGGATTGGCAGGCGGCAAAGTACATCGGTCAATATACAGGCTGGTATGTTAGGAACCCAAAGGGATGCACAGATTGTCTGTATCGGAATGTAGCCCGGATAAACTGAGCGCATTACATCCCCGTATCTAGGAGAATTGTGATAAAGAATTAATGCCTTGTACAGACCCCCCCCCCGCCATCACCTACAAGCTTATGTTGGTAGGGTTTGGAGCAATGGAAAAAAGATGACAGCTTAAGGGATAGTAAATCGAATACACCACTTCAAAGTTAAATGTTCCAATGCTTTTGAACCTAAGAATGACAAACCATATGAGATTTCAAGAGGGCATTTTTCGTTGTATGAGCATGTGCTAGTCCATCCACAAGTCCTTAAGCCTTCAGGAAGGCTTTGTTGGTTCCAGTTATCGTGGCATCAACAGCAAGAAAGATGTAACCGATTTTTGTTCCCACTTTAATTTGCACAATCCGGCACCGTTGAGATGATGGGGTATACAGGTTAAGGTCCCTCATACCGCGTAACGTTGCCAGAGACAGGCGCAATACCGGCAACCGTCTCCTTCACAAAGGCTGGCTCTGAGAGCAGAGACTCATGTTTTATGATTCCATGTTGCAAGAGGCACTTTTTCTTCCCACAATACGCTCAGTCATTCATTGAACGATACTGCATCCCACAGTGCGACAATTTGGTGGGGGGGGCGCCAGGACAGAGGACACATTCATCAAGTATAAGTTATGTTTCAAACCATCGATAAAAAGTATGATACGAGTTGACATGTTGTTCTCTGCGATTTCCGAGGTTTACCGTATCCCAAGGACAGCCAATTTAATTCAGGGCCTTATCTGGAAGGCTCGACCCCTGTTATTTCCCACTTCCAAGACTGGCATCCCAAATCCTTCATCGTGTCTATAAAAATGGGGAGTATCATGATCAAACCACATTTTTCGGTCTCCCGTTTTATCAGACCTCAAATAGAATCATACAGGAACCGTCATGATGTCAGCAGTTAGTGATGTCCCTCTTGCGCTCCAGACTTAAACGTGTACACCCTCCTTCCTGTGACAGTCCTTGAGACGAACAAATGGGTTCTGACAGATGACATGGGAGGGTCAGGCACACCCAGCAGAAGGGGAGGGGGTACGATCTAGGACAGCGAAGCCACAGTACGGATACTTTTTATATTTGTTCTGATTGCTGCATCAGTTCTACAGTCGATCTCACTTCTGAAGTTTGTTGCGTGCTGTAGGCACGGTCTGGAGCGAGCTACTTTTGTCCCCCCCCCAAATTGATTTAAAGTAGGCCTAGTCATTGCAAAAATATGTGAAAATCCATCAATAGACCAGGTTGTGTCAAATCGATTTGACAGTGGATTCATTGCATTTTAAATAAATGAAATTCAGTTTTTATTTCGATATTATGAAATAGGCCTATACTGCAATAGTCATGCTGCAGTTTGGTGCGTGACGTGTACAGAAAATTTTTAGGGGCCTGAAGTCATGTGTGCCTGTAGATATGCGCCTAAATACGGTCAGTGCATTGCGATTCTGCTCATAGGCACAAGGTAGTTCTCTTTACAGCTGTGATGTTAAAACCTTTGTGAATAGGACAACCATTGACCCCTTACCTGAACCGGTCATGTGTTTTCATCCTTTCCCTCCGAAAAAGTTCTCTGTAGCGCACAGTAATCTCAAATCAGCCAAAATAATACCCTAGGGTGTCCGGAGCATGGTCCTTCGTGAGCCCTTTGTGATCACATTGACTTACGGGTCATTAACAACATGGGATAGAGCTAAGACGTTTTGGTCAAGTAGTATAGGCTCTAAGCATGCTGAAATTCAGCGGTTGTCGAGATCCAATAAGACACTTCCCATATTCAGCCGATGCAACATTCCCTCTTTGTCCGGTTGCCGCGGCCGACCTTGTTGAAACTTTGTAGATGGCCCGCTTGATATAATGGAATTATCTGAGCGCCTTAATCCTTGTTATGCTTGTAGGGTATGGAGCTGTGCAGTAGAGGTCCTTAATCTAGCAAGGGTTGAGTTTTCCATCCACCCTTACCCCTATCTATGGAGAAAAAAAAAAGTGATACCAATTTATAAAATAATTAACTTGCAAAAGCCACCGAGGTATAGAAGCCCCCAGCTCCGTTCGCGGACCTGTATTAGGAAAATAATTTGACCCCTCGAGCTGGGACCGTTCAACGCTTGAGAAGAATCAGAAAGTCAACTGCGTCCGTTCACAAGATGGCCGATAATCCCCTGGCATCTCGGTGGAACAATACAGCCCCGGGCTGACATTGTTTCTGGGTTGCCTGAGAATTTTCACGCCGACAATACCTTCCGTTGAAAGTGAACCGACGGAGTGCGCCGAGACAGTCAGGCGCCGGAAAAAAAGCACAGAATTTCCCTACCTTTAAAGGCCATATCGATCACCCTTTCCTTGGTGAATGGTTACCGATTAAAACAAATTACGAATGACGTAATATCGCCTCGTTTGTACAACGGAAAACAATTTTTTTTGACTTGTACTGTGGTGTGAAATCGGGAAAATTATCCTGGTTCTAAGGCAATACTGTTCATTTATTCGTGAAATGGTCTCGAAAAGGAGCTAACGTACGAAGTCAATTTGTTTTGAAATCTATTTTCACCCGTGTACTTTTTATTTACCGACTTTTATAAAACCATTTACTGCTTGTCTTCCTGTCATTTTTTTGGGGGGGGGGACCCTGGAGGAAGGTGTATCCGTTTGTTTCATCTTTCGTGAATAGAAACCAACTGATCATGCATACATTGGGAACAAACGCCGATTCTGTAATACCATAAAGTTCAGATCTTTGGTCCAACTAAGGTATGAACAAAGACTTCTGGAGTGGTCAGTTAAATTTGTTCACACAGAGTTTGTTAGCCAAGGTGATTGTGAAGCCCGCAAAATGCAATTGTGAACATTGCACGTTAAGGGAAGTCTCCCGGACGTACGTAACACTGAACAGCTTGGCGTCCTCGACTTACAATGAGGTTACCGAATTTATTACGGAGAGACAAGACTCAGTGGCCGGGCAAGACGGCTTGTTTGTGATTTAACAGAGGATTGAAGGCTGAAATAAGCAAGGAAAACATTGCTTCAATGACATACACCAACATTGTCAAGCGATTGGCAAACTGTTTTAAAGTTGTTTGGCGTTCTGGGAAGTTGATGTCTCTGTCAGCGTATGCACCATTCTTATCTTTAAAATCACTTTAAAAACGGGTTTGTGAGCAATCTAGCTATTATGTCCAGATGCGATGCTGTGGCTACATTGTATGAGAAACAAACGCAACACGGTTGTACCGTTTCTCCTTCAAGATATTGTGGGATACGGTCAGTCCCTCTTCTTCCCTTAAAGAGCACCTCTAAGTAAAACGTGTTTTCTCTGATTTATCTGTTCAAATAAATATGGAAGCATCCAAATCGACCACAGTCTCATTTGTCTTCAAGGCTCAAGTATAAGAAGCTTAAAGAGCTTTTCTTCTGTTCATGCCAAGATGCGAATTCTGAATGTAGATAGCGTCATTCAGGGAAAACGGAGAAAATGAGGGGAACCCTCGCCCTGCTTTCGTAGTTGATAAACCGCCGTTTATGCTAACGGCTACATGCATTGTTTGGAATGACGCAATATACATTCAGAATTCGCATCTTGGCATGAACAGAAGAAAACGCCCGGTTTAGCTTGCTGTATAGTTGACCTCTGAAGACAAATGACACTACGTTCGATTTGGATGCTTCCATATCTATTTGAACAGATAAAATCGGAGAAAACATGGTTTCCTTTGAGGTGCTCTTTAACCCTAAAGAGCCGGATGAGCGGAATCCACCCACCCCCTCAACCTTTTTTTCCCAAGACCGCCGTAGTGCATTTTTTTTTTCAGGAGTGGAGCCTTTAGGAGTTTTAGGGTAACTCTTTGCAGTCATTGTGATACCAGTTTTGTGAAAATCGGACATATCGTTCTTGCGCAGCGCGCGTTTTTCCGAGAAGGGTCAGCTAAAACTTTTTTCCACTCTGGCGCTCAATGCACGCGGGCTGGCACGCATGTAGCTTTGGACTTCAAATGACCATAACAAAACTGTTTGAGTTCAATCTTTACGTTTGTAATGAAAAGGAGTGTCTTTAACATGCATGGCGTTTTAAACAAAATTGGGCTAAGCACAGCCGAGTTCCTTGGGGGCAGAATCCCCCTGGCTGTGAGAAGGGCCAAATAACCTGTCTCTTTAAGGGTTTTAAGACAGCCATGCTGTTTTAAGTGCGGAGTGATCAAACTATACACTCCATGAGAATGATGAAATATACAGTTGGATGTGAGAGAGACGGCGACATAGCGTGAAACGACTAGATTTATTACTGACTTTGATCGCGTCTTGTAGTGTTTCACTTGGAGGCGCTGTAGTTATATGCCGTCCTATCGGAAGTTACTTGATCATGTTAACGAACTTCTTGATCCTAGTTCCGTACCTCAACTCTGCACTCTCAGTGGAAACCGAACTGTTTAGGTCAGAAGGACTTTGTTAGAATCGAGAAATATCGTTTCCGATGTCCACAAACCTCTTCCTTTGCTTACAAAATGATGCCCTAACATCCACTCATAACTTCTCATTTGGGGTACATGTCATCAAGCTTACAAACAGAGAAGTGACTTATTCGCTTGCCCGATCGTAAATCCATACGACAGTGTCATTCTAGTTGTCAGTTCCATCTAAATATTGGACCCAGTTTTCATGACTGCCCCATTACTGTTGCGAAATTACATGCCGAACCCTCTCCTATAAAAACGCCGACCGGGCCGTGTCGAGTCGCGGACCGCCGCTTCCCCTCTTGGCTCGGCTGGGGACATTGGCCTCGACTCCTACACAAAATAAGACACGGACCCTTCCCTCGATCACATAATTTACGATGGTTGTGCCACAGATATTTGGCTTGTTTTGATGCTAGTTTATCGACCGTTTTCACGGTCATGGCACTATACTATGATTTATTTTTCGAACTGAAATACGTGGCCAATCCTTGTAGTCGGTCTGCCTGATGTGCCCTATCTCGCTGTACCAATTTTGGTACATATTTGCCCGCGCAACTCACGTCCCCCTCACGTGAGAAGCCTGACTTTCTTCAGTATTCTTAAAAAAAATTACTCAAGATTCACAACACAAATCTTGTCCAGCTTAAGCAGGGTTAGGTAATAGTTTTCAATCGAGGCAAAAGAGCCAATGCTGTATCCCTGCGATTTGGTTCGGATCAGGATATTTACTCATGCAGGTCCCAAGGTCTGCCATGAAGGTATTTATTGCAAATCACGTTTGGAAAAATCGTTGCATAAGGGGGGCTATTAGACGGGTGTGTTGCTGCTAATTTTTGCGAAACCATAAAACAATTTGTAAATACGTCAACATCCAACAATAATTTACGGTCTTCTTGTCTGTGCCGGCCACAGACGTGCTGTGGGAGTCAGATGCAAATGTCACGTTCCTAGAAGATGTTTGGTGCCTCTCGGTATAAACTGTTTTCTGAGATGGAACAGAAGCGGTTGTGGATTGAAGCTTGGAACCTTAACATTTCAAAAGGCTATCTGTCGGGGAAGACGAAAACCTGTTCAACTAACAGGCCTATATCAGCACCAAAGACAAATTTGCTGATCGCAGGTGAAAAGGACGAATAAAAAGCCCTGTAGTGGCATCAAGTATAAATTTTCAAAAAGTGGAGTATATTTTTTCGAAGTCCGTTTTTAGAAGATATAATTTGTCTAAAGTTCGTTTGTTCGAAGTATATGCTTCTAACAGGTATTTTGTTTAACACTGGATGTTGATAACGTCAAACGAGGAATTAATAACTTCACACTACCCACCTTAGGAATGTGTGGTGAAGAGACCCCGCCAACTATAAAGACTTTCATTGTTACACCCAGCTAGTCAAAGGCCAGGCTACTGGACCACCACCACATCCTTGGATTCACATTCCTGTAATCTCATTGTTCAGGATTATATACCATTAAAATATTTTCTCCTATAGGGCAATTTCGTTGAGAAGTAGAAGTTGGTCGAGCTATTATTCATAAGCTACAGTGGTTTAAAACAAAAACAAAACAAAAGTGGAAACACATGGAAAAGATAGTAGTTGTGGCTATGGAGCGTCGAAAGTGGACAATCCCATTTTATCATTTTCTGCTGTTAGATTTTTTTGATTTTGGACTAAAGCCTAAAGCATTAAAAAAACGCAATTTTCCTCTGGGAGAAATTTGGATTTTACTTTAACAACTCTCGTGCATGGCGTGTCAAATGTGAACAACTAAAAACTTCAAATCCCACTGACAAAATTAAATTACTGTCATGCTCCATAAGTGGACAACCCCATTTTCTCATTTTCTGCTAGTAGATTTTCGGGTTTGGGAAATATGTGTAAACCAATTTCAAAAACTCAATTTTCTGCTAACAAAAAATGGGATTTTACTTTAAGTCTTCGTAGCGCGTCAAAAGTAGACGGCTAAAAACTTCAAATTTCCACTGGCAAATATTATTTGATGATGATACTTTCCCATTCAGTCACACTTCGTCTCTGGTGACTTGCAATAACTCCTGGTTGCAGTATGTGAAATCTGGCCTTTTTTGTCCGAGAGTTGGATTATGAGCGGACATAAGAACATGACCAATTATTTGGTTTATTTGTCGGTTGACTGGTGGTGCAAGTAGAGGACTGTTTTTCAAATCCTCTCGATAGCAAAAGAGGACAACCCTATTTTCGTATTTTCTGTCGGTAGATTTTATTTTATTTATTTTAATTTTTTTTTTGAAGTTGCACTATCCCTTTTCATGAAACCCAATTTTCTGCTAGCAGAAATTTTGATTTTACTTTGACGACGGCGGGGTGGTCCAAAAGTGGACAAGTTGAAAACTGAAACGACCATGGCGCTCGTGCGCTCTGAGTGAACGGTCTTGGGAAGATGGGCAGCCAACGGTAGAGGGTCAATGGTCTGACAAATGGCGTCACAGCTCGGAAAAACAAAAAATGTGGACGATTCCTATCGAGAGACTCATAGAGCAAATAGTACCGCCGCCGAAAGCCTGATATGAGGCTAAACGATGCTAGCTGTATAATGAACCATTTTGTCTATGTCCAGTAGTATAATTCAGTTTGTTGTGGAACGGAAAAAGGTTCGATGTGAAAAAGCCATGTTAAGAGAAGAAGCTAAGTGCTGTTTAATCAAGTGAACCAAGAGTTTCCAAAGGGGGAAAATAGAGAAAGTAAAAATAGTAAACATTAAAACGCAAGTTGAACTTGCTGAATTAATTGTGACACCCCACAGATTCCCAAACACGTATTCAGACAATATTTCCAATCACAAAAAAAGGATAGCCAGGGCAAAAATAAATCTTTCAGCCAGTACACCAGTTGGTCACTGATATGACATCAAAAATTTAATTTAATATTTGTCATTGAAATCTTTGTTCAAGTCATCAACACAAGTGAGCAGTTATAGTGGAGGCCTGGGTCATTAATATGAAGACAAATGATTCAAAGTGACAATGATTGAGATATTAACGCAATGAAAATGCAAACTTGCAAGTGACGGCCCAGACCAGTCATCAGATGCATGTACTGTGAAATGATGGATAGTGGATTATATAGTAAATCTTATATCTGAATTTAAAAGTTGGTTTTTCACTTTTGGCACTCCGAGTAACTTCCACCACAATCAGTTCACAGTTTTCGTCAATATTGGACACATTATTTGCTATATTTTCCTTTAGAATAATACTCCCCTCTATACATCCCATAATATCCACATCCTCGACTTGAAAAAGGCCAGTTCTTTTTCACAAAAGCGGCTAAATGGAAATACAAGTTGCATGAAAACGGCCAATCACAGCAAGGGAACTTCCAAATGACGCCTGATGCCGGTCAACGGACGGCGGGTCAATAAAATGGGCTGGCTCCGCAAGTTTGCAGTACTACAAAGAACCGTCATTCTAGTAGCCGCTTTGCAACACTTCAATCTTTGCAATCTTCTTGAGACCGTTCCATTTCAACGTATAGGGAGAAAACTTTCCTTTCAATTTTCAGCATGTCCACTTTTGGACCAGCCCGCCGTCGTCAAAGTAAAATCCAGATTTCTGCTAGCAAAAAAAATCGACTTTTTTCTTTTTTAAAAGAGATGGTGCAACTTAAAAACCCTAAAATCTATAGGCCGAAAATGAGAAAGTGGGGTTGCCCTCTTTGGGAGCATCAAATAAGATTTGCTAGAGGAAATTTGAAGTTTTTAGCTGTCTACTTTTGACGCGCTACGAAGACTTCTTGAAGCAAAATCCAAATTTTTACTAGCAGAAAAGTGAGTTTTTGAAAATGCTTTACGCAAATCCCCGAAAGCCGAAAATCTGCTTGCAGAAAATGAGAACATGGGGTTGTCCACTTTTGGAGATTGACAGTAATTTCGCCAGTGGTAATTTCAAGTTTTTAGTTGTCTACCTTTGAGACATGTTAAAGTAAAATCCAAATTTCTCTTAGCGGAAAGTTGCATTTTTAAAAATGCTTTAAGCACAGTCCCAAATCCCGAAAATCTTCTTGCGGGAAAAGAGAAATTGGGGTTGTCCTCTCTTGACGCTCCATAAGTGGCCAACAAGCAATTCTCTTTTGTTGTCAAAACTGTTATAATGAATTACTAATAATAATGAGTTTGGCAAAAAGCATCACGAAGTTCCACTGTGTGATTTGAATCATCCTTTCAGTCTTGCTCAGGACACTTACAACCAAACCAGTGGCATTACGGGGGGATGTCCAATCGGAAAGTCTTCCCCTAGTGGAAATCCATGCCCCCCCCCCCCGCCTGGTGTCCCCCTCATTTGAAATTTGCAATGTAAAAAAATTATCTGCTCTCAGTGCCCATTGAAAACAAAATGCATCGATGGACGCTCCCTCAAAAATTTCACCTCAGTTATGCTACTGGATGCTCTATATTAATTGTCACTGTTGTTTTAATTTATAACCTGTTTTTGGTCACCTCTGCAGGTCTTTGTCGCTAGTCCAGACAATCCCGCAGGTACAAGGCTTGGGGGATTGGCAGTCTCCAGAAACCAAGCGCTACTGCCACGCCCAGAACTGGCTGAGTATGCGGCAGCGCAAGCTGTGCGAACTGCACCCGGACCTCATCCCCAGCCTGACCGAGGGCATCTTGGCCGGCATCAGCGAGTGCAAGCGCAACTTCCGTGACAGACGCTGGAACTGTCCGGTCAGCAACGTGACAGCCGTGTTTGGGCCCAGCCGGCTGAAGACGAGTAAGTGGATGCTGGCACTTCCCAGATCCTTTAAAATCCACTGGAAAATTTTGAATTTTTTTCCCATGAGGATTTATGAATGTGGAGCCATCCATCATCCAACATGCAGGAGACTGATGCACTTTGAATGTTTAGTTACAAAGACTTATACAGAGAAAAGGCCATTTTTCTCCTTCACGGCAGTGGATTATGGATAATTTAAGGAAGTTTCAGCAAAAATGAGGTGGTCAATGAATTAAAATTGAAATCATGTGTGGTTATTTGTATCAGTGTTGTGATGTAGGCACAGTACCTACAAATATTTCTATGTTAACTCTTAATTCAGTACTTTTCTATACACATAATCCTACATCTACTTTTACCCCTTCTAGGGTGGAGTTTTCTTAACTCTTTATCCTTGACATCTCATAAATGGAAAATAACGTGGCATTAATATGTTTTATCCTCCATATTTGAGTTATTAATGTGTCCTATTTGAATCCAACCCTAGGCTGTAATTTTGTTTTATTGCCATCAATTCATGATCAGATGGGACTCCGTAAAAAAAAAGAAAATGGGGAGTTACTTTCCACACCCCAAACTGGAATGTTGACAGAGGTTACTTCATCAGGATCAGGTTCCTACCAATTTAGACATTAAATTGACTCTTCCAAGAATCCAAAACTCTCTGTTTCCCTCAACCAAATAAATAAAATTCTTTTGCATGGTAAATAATGTGCAGGGGTTATAATAACGCAAAGGTTGTGTCCTGAGAGTTAGATATTTAGTTGCAAGTGCATACCCCTGTGTAAGTCCTCCATGGGGTTAAATACATGTGTGTCTTTTTGTATCATCCCCAAGTTGAAGCGTTCATCCATCATGTTAGCCACAGGAAGGAAAGGGAGTTGTGTGGGGTTTTACAGCAGGATGCTAATATGCGATAGCACTTGGCTCCTGTACATGTTTACCTTAAGGAGAAAACCTCATGTAAATATCATCATTCACTGACATACAGATGCCCACCTGTACAAAAGGTCCCCCGTCAAGCCTGTTCTGTCAGTGGACGAGGAAGGAAAGGCATCTCATTGTGTCTTCCCCCTTCCGTCTCCCCCCCCCTTAAGATTCTGATACCATGGGGAGTGGTTGGCGGGGAAGGGGGGTAGTCTCGGGATTGTCCTCCCCCTTGTTTGCCCACTCATGTCGATGAGGCCTGCTTTAACCTTAACTGCCTAGGCTGTGTGTAAAATCAAATTGAAATCAGAGGCTTTAACCCTCTTGGGACTAGTTTAAAGGAGGTACATGCAAGCCACCGACACCAACAATTGCCAGTGTGCAGATTTAAGAGCAAGATTGTGTGAAACGGTGTTCTCTTGAGATCTGTGGCCAAGCATTCAGAATTCGTTCTCACTGCTCACATCTGACGTTTGTCATCAGCAGTAGTCCAGCTCCAAGGAGTACCACCAAAAGCACCCAAGATTTATTGTTTTCTGTAAATCTTAGTGAAGAATCTTGAGATGCCAGCCCGTCCTTGTCCACAGTTAATTCATTTACTGGCCCTCAGCTCCTCCCTCTCTGTGGCTTGGAGAAGTGAAATAAATCATGCCCCCAGCTCCAAAGATCGGCAGTTGACTCTGACTTCCTGGCACTGTACCTGCATAGCTGTGATGCTTGGCATTCTGTACAAACAGCCCAGGTATGTGACAAGCTGGCTTCCTTGGGAAGCTAATTGTCAGTGATGAATCCGATTTACTTGGATAAATATCACTGTGAATTTTCTTCAGTGTGGGTATTGATGGGCAGGAGAAATCAGTCCTGTAATTCACTTCAGATAATTCCAGTTTGCGTCCTTTCTTTTGTTGATTTCATGCATGTTTCTTGAAGCAGTAACTCACGCTGATTCAAGAAACAAGCCAAAAGTTTCTTGGTTGACCACAGATAACAATCTTAACTTGTTGCTATTACAGTGAACACTCCTTCAAAATCCACCAGGCCCTTCAAAATCCACCAGGCCCTGTTTTTTTTCATGGTATAAAGCCATTGACTCATTTGACTGGGTTTGCTGCCATTTGAAAACTGCATACGTATACATAAGTACTTGTCAAACATTTTCTCCTAAATCAAGCTGTGTTAACTCTTTGGTGGATTTGATTCCAACAAAATATTAAAATCAGAATTTTTCATGTTCTTTGTTTTCATATTGTGTCTTTACAATAAAAACATTAAGTGTTCACCAAAAAGTCACAGTGGTGATTTGGTAGAGTTTAGGTTCCATTACCTAAAACCACTGGCCACTTCTCCCTGTAGTAAATGCAGACATAACGGCCAGGATCAGAAAATGTTCTTTTTCACCTATGCCTTTTTCTGGGATAGTTTCCCAGATGAAGTTTGATCAAGTCCTATGCATGAAGTCTATTTTAAATATTGGTGACTCATAATTGTATGGAAGACCTGTCAGGGTGCCAGGGAAAAGGCCAGCGAAGACCTGTTAACAAGATTTGTGGGGATGTTTCACTGTGGATCTAGGTGAATTCCAGGTCTAGCGTGCTACACACGGAGGGCCTCTCACCAACTGGGCTCCACCTGTGAGTCACGTTTCCTTGATTCAGGCAGAGGTTATGATTCCAACATTTATACACTGCTGTTTGCTGCATGAACAACTGAGATTACTCTCAAAGAGACAGTTCACCATGGCGTGTAATCAGGAGAGAGATTGGTTTAAGCCAGTACTTCAATTAGATCTGTCCGCACTGTATAGGAGCAAGACATGTTGTGTTTTCACATATAGCTATGACGGCTATTTGGTAGAAACATCTTCATGTGTTCTTGGTGCGGGACACGCTGAGCATACGTGACAAGGTTCTACTGGCACGTACTGTCTTTGCACATGCTTGAGCCCGGTTGAATAACTTCCCACCACTCTGTCTCTTCCTTGCTGGTGCAGGGGGTGTTTCTTGTCAAGGTGCCACAGTAAACTTTGTGCTGTGAACTCGCGAAAGTTGAAATCATTCCACCGTGACCACTTTCACCATGAATATTGCTTTGTGATGTAAAAGTTTCAATCTGATTTCTTTCCATACCAACTGCCCTTAACTTGGAGCATTACATGCACTTTTTATGTGCACCACATTTATGAGAGATTTTAACACAAACAAGCAACATTCTGGACATGTTTGCAAGGGGAGCATGCCTTAAGCAAGCTGTATAATTTCATGAACTAAAATTTTCATACTAAGCTGTGTGGTTGCATTTTGACTGACATGAATTCACATTTCTAGTAATTACATTCTGTCTGAAATTGTTGGTTAAAAGATATTTACTGTGAAGTATGGAGCTGAAAAAAATGCATACTCAGAAATAAACTAAGGTGTCATAAAACTTTATGTGCAGCGTTGATTTATTGCATTTGTAAATGTTTGTCAAAAGTGTGCATGAAAAGTAGTTGAACAAGTTTACATGCCGAATGGGCAGGCTCGATAAATCTTAATAGCTGGCCTCAGTTAATCATAATTGTTCCAACAAAAGAATGCATGTTTTAAAGAAAAGTGACATTAAACATGTGCGCAGGTTCTGTTTTACCACAAGGTCACACAAAGAGGTCAGCGCTAGGGGGTCTTATGCCCACATAACAGGACAAAACGGGAATGATTTTTATACCGATGCACACCTCAAATTCCAACTGGCGCCCTATTTTTGGACATGGCCACATTTTAATATAAAATGTAAATCATAAATTACATGTATTCCGCATGCTTTAATATATGTCGTGACTCCCCCCCCCAAGGTTTCTCCGCTCTTGCACTGATGTAAGAGGACTGTTAAACACCCAGGTATTTTAGAATTTTGTAGATAACTTGTTTCACACATCTCTGTTTTCTTAATAAAAGTTTAAAAAGGTGTTAGACACTGATTGAACTTTGCACAACCTACCAGAATCTCCAACACAAGTAATGTAATGCAGTGGTATAGAAAATATTCAGGAAAGAGCTCATAGGATAATATTTGGCAAAATCTATCGCTCATATGGACTGATCGTTGTAAATCTTTATTTCCCCAATCTAGATCTGCTTGCCATGGTAGGAACCTCCGCAATTCAAATAATAGGCCTATTTCCTATTCCTGCTAGAACTTCTCATTTCAAGAATAGCCTAATTCCATATTACATCCACCTTATTTGTTTTTTGTTTTCACATATGTTTTGTTTTTAATTCTTGTGTCAATTTAGTTGTTTTACTTATCAGTATATTTTCAAGTAAATGTCATGTCTTTTTTTTTTACTAATTTTTAAATATGTTTTTGGAGATCATGTACAATAATAATAACAACAATAATAATAATAATAATGTGGGAAAAGTAGATTTGTTGATGTATACTTCACCCACTTAAACTCCTTGCTAACGACCAATACGTTTATCTATTTTCCAAGAAGCTACGTTTAATGATGCTGTTTGTGCAGCTCTTCTTTTTTTTTTTGTGCCATCTTTACCGAGAAACTGATTAGATCAACCATGTGTGGAATGACGTAGAGAGACAGAAGTATATACAGTAACAGCAAATTGTCGCTTCTCTGCTTTCTTATTTGTAACCGTAAACTTTAGCAAGAAGGGTTTGTCACCTGTGCAAATTGTGGGGGGCACTGGATACTTCTTCCAGGGGTGTTTGGTCAATGCTCCATTGTGGCCTGGAATTTACCCACTAACTGTGTTTTTCAGGGAACAATCGCCATCTAAATGACCTTATTCAGGGAAGGCCCTGACAGATTTCTAGAGCTCTATTGAAACAAGAAGGCACATCGTGACAGTGAGGGGAAAAGACAACCTCAAGTGTTGCTTTTAGCAGGGGGCCATTCCTCAGTATCCCCCAGGAAGAGATCCTCCTGATCAGGTAGTTTTCTCTCCCGAGACTTGTCAACAGAGGTGGGAGGTTTGATCAGAGAACAATGAAGGGGGGAGGGGTAGCTTTTAGCAAGATTAGCCCCTCAGGATGACAGCCCCTAAGTGACTCAAAAGGATTAGGGGTAAGAGGGAATGATAAATGGGGCCAAATCTCTGTTGTCCTTCTTCAAAGAGAATGGGAACCCAGGTAGAGATTGAAGCCTTTCGGAATCCATTCAGGAGAAATCTACTGGGATAACAAATGAAGTCATTTCAGGAGGTGGAGTTGGTGATGTGTACAAAAACCTTAAGCCTCCAACCTGTCAGTGTAGGGAAACTGCTACATTAGTCTCAGAGTTCTATTTTGCTGGTGAGTTTCTTGTTAATATCAAAAGGTCACTTTTGCAGTCACCTAGCGATTCCTCACAATTTATTGTGATGAGACATGCATCCACCTTAGCCAAGTGCAGCAGAACACATACTAGGACTGCATGGACACATACTTTTTGTGCTGGTACAGAGTACAGAGATTTTCTGTTACGGTTTAATTAAGATGGGTTAAAAGTACTCAACTACCTGTTTCCAAATATCATATTGATGATAGGGATTGTAATGGTATAAGTGGTACTCTTTGGACTACTACTTACATTCATGAGCCAGTGCAGGACTAATGATGCACATGTGCCTTGGTGCGCATGCCCAAATGAGCAGAGATCTTGCATCCAGTTTTCATTTCAATGTGTACAGACTCTCAGCTTCTACCCAACAATGCCCTGTAGTGATATTACCATTCGGCATTTTATTGCTGATTATATTTGCAGCACTCGTCCAACGTGCATATAAATACACGTCCTTTGTATTTTGTTTGTGTTAAAACCTTCAGATCCACCACGGACAAAAACAGGGAAGTTTCGTACTCTCTCTTCATTGTTAGTGTAAACCATGCCTCAGTGGTTCATACAGATTCCCAAATTATCAGTGGCTAAAGACCACACATATATGTACTTGTTCATTAGTTGTGAGGACTATAATTACTTTTTTTCAAGATGTATTTTTTTTACTATAATTACTTATTGGAAAGGATGCTGTGGGGTCCAAAAACAGTTTGGGGACATATTTTTGTTCCTACAACTCAGTCCCAACTTTAGTAGTGTCCCCATAATGCGGTGAAGGCCTGGGTATATTCCAATGCTGTTACCCTCAAAATGGGTGGATTTTGGTTTGGGAGGGGGAGGGAGGAAGGAGGAGGGAAATAGGTGTCTCCACTCCCTTACCAGTTACTGCTGAAGTTACAACCTGGTGCAAGTGTGATACTCTTGTGTTAAGACTACATAGTCTCCCCCCCATAGGCCCAGGGGCTGTAGGGTAGAGTTACTTTGGTAGTTCTGACTAGGGAAGAAAAGATACCAGTCTGCAGAAGGGGGAAAAAGCACAAGAATTAGACAGAGGAAAATGAACGTTTATTATCAATTTGGAACAAGAAAGAGGAACAAAAATTTCATATAAACAGCAACTTCCGGATTCTGTCTGACATTCAGCACACTTCTTGGGTATTCAACTGAAAGAAAAACTTGTAACCATTTGGAAAGCACTGCTGGTGAAATCGCATGGCTCTTTTTACATCACGTTTCAGCACAGAAGCCTGGAAAGAGAAAGTTTGTTGTCCGAAGATTAGTAAGCACAGTAGAATTGCAACAGGGCAACAATACGACCCATAAAGAGTGAACACAGACCCGTTTCTTTTCAGGAGAGAGGAAGAGATTATCCAAAAACCAATGTTTAGGAACCGGGGGATTTACAGGTAACGATAGACAAGGGATTATCCAGAAAGAAGATAAAAGGAGATGAAACTGTATCTGAGTTCCAACTGGGGGAAGAAAATAATTGGTCTTAAAGAGTAGAGTGGCATAGTGGAAACGATGACCTGTCAGTCGGTGTTAGTCCCAGGAAACAGGCGGGATTAGTCTCTTTGGAGTGGATGTCAAGTGTTCTAGCTCAGACATCACTCATTCAGGTGGGTGGCAGAAGTGAAAGTTGTTGCTCCTGGGGAACTCTCTATTCTTTTTTTTTGGGGGGGGGAGCAAAATAAATCTGCAGCCAGGACTGTGTGACTTTTGGTGAGTGGGTCAGAATAGAAGGAGGAAAGTGGTTTTTAATGTTGTTTGCCTGATTATTCAAAGAGAGTTTTTTGTTACTTTCTGCTTTTTTCAAAGCAATCATGTCACCATAGTAGGCTTGTATAATACTTCAATACACTCAAACTTTATTATTTGTGAAAACAAAATGAATAGAGCAGATCAGGAATATGTTCAAAGGGCAGGTCGGTAATGGCAGTGAAACCATGCTCTCTGTAATGTTGCACAAAATACATGCAATTATTCAGCACCACTTATTCTGGATATCAGCTTCCATCAAGTTTCCCCTCTCGTACGTGCACAGTTATACAATGCTTTGATTGGTCCTTTGATGGGTCTGTGTAACAGTAGTTTACCTTGAGTTTCTCTCCAAACTTGCTTTCTGTTCATTATGATATCACTCTTTGCCAAATGTATGTGTGTGATTGATGGGGGAATTTATCCCCCCCCCTTCCTCCCCCTCCCTCCCAAGAGGGTATTATACCTGTACACATTTCCCCTCGAGAGACACATGATATGGGCTGCGGCTGAGATAGGGAATAGTGTACCCCTAGATGGGAGCACCTTTTCGTCTCTAACCAGTTTGGATTGATGTATACCAGGTTTTTCAGCACCCAGGGGGACTTTCCTATCAGACTAGAGAGGAGCATGGGCTAGGCACGACTCTGCCTTGCCCTACTTGCCTCATTGAGTTCAGGTTCCATTCAGTTTGAAACCTCTTTTGCTGTGTGAGGGTGCCGCCATGTACATCTTGTGAGTATTTGTAGGGCGGAGAAGGGTAAGAGGTAATCATGTGAAATGGAGGCACTCACAGTAGACTAGTAATACTGCTTTGAAGCATAGGATCCGTGTAGAAATCATTTTGCTTAATCATTTTGTGCTTGCAGTGATACTGTCTCCTGTTCAGACAGTATTGACACTTTGTGAGTCATGACTTAGAAGGAGTAAGTAGGCATCTTAGCAAGGTATCAGAGCCTACAAGGACTCCATCAAAAAGAGACAAGAGTGCACAGGGAATCAGGTGCCAGCCTTTGGACTGTAGGCTGCCAAGGGGGGAATTTCATCATCACTGGGTCCTCCGAGGCACAGATCTTGTTGCTCTCATTTTCCGCTTCATTAGGACCTATTCCGGCTGGCTTGCCCCAGTGTGAACAATGTTTTGGTGGGGATTGGGTCTGAGTCACTTCACTGGACACTGCTGGCAATGCATATCTGCCGTGGGTATTCATTGGGGGAAAAAGAGGCATGGCTAGACAGACAACGAAGACGATTCTGTCTGGACAATTGATATTCTTATGGGTGACTTGGTGAGTTGGCAGTGTCAATCACCTGTATTTGTTTGTGTACGTGTGCCTCAGGAGGTGAATGTGTATCTATGTTATAAGCAGAAGCCAGAAAACTTTGCCATACATTGTCAAGTGCAAAAATAGTAATACTAATAAACAAATCAATAGTTGTCAGTTTATTCGGTCAGATCAATTTTGAGTCTGTACATGCACACTTTGTCTCATCACATTTATTAACAAATGTGTTTCAACCTGTATTGAGGCTTGTAATCTAGCTGTTGACTTCACCTTATTACATTACTAGTCATTACACTTACATTAAAGTAATATGGCCATACTGGTAAAAGCTACCAAGGTGCGCACTGTGCAGGTGCAGTCACCTTTGATGCTTATTTGCGCCTAGTATTACATTACTTGTCCTTTAGGTAGGCCTCTGTTAATTTTTTAAATTTTTGTTTTCATGCGGGAAGGAAAGCCATTTTAAGATGTAAACGTGCATAACTTTATTTCTTCCTGGGGCTAAGAGTAATTTCACATAGAGGATGTGTTTGAAAGAAAAATTATAAGTGAAAGGTTTGGGGCTTAGCAACTATTGTAAGGTAGGTAAGAATTGGGTGGGTATGTGACATACTATTGAAAGGATTACATTGATGGAAATGTCAAATATACATCGGTTTTGAATTGCAGCATTTCAGTTTTTTTTTCTCTTGGGAATTATTTGGTTCATACATACACTTTCTTCAAACTCTACAATATTTTTTTTTTACTTTTTACCTCAAATTGTCATGATGGCCTCCAGCCAAGATTATCCCCCCTCCCAAGCCATAAGTCACACTGCTGTGCAAACAACTTTAAAAGAAATTAATATGGTCAAAGAAAAAAATGAGGTTCACCTTATTAAACCTGTGAGTGTTCCTGGGGGTGGACTTAAACGGTGACTAAGCAGGCCCCGAAACTGAGTAGATGGTGATAAAAATGAAAGGAAGTCAAGGTATGACCCATTTTATAACATAATTATTTGAAGCTTGATGGCTGAATGTAGACATATATACGTACCCTGTGCCTACATGGCACATGCCTGGAGTATTTCAGAACTGATGGCTAACCTGCTTCGAGCTGATGTACTGATGATGTGAAGACCGAAATATTGGGCCAAGGGGACAAACAATCTTGGCAGTGAATCACTTGTAAAAACCTCTCTCTGGAGGGAAAATGTACTTCATTTCTTTTTAAAAATGTGTTTCTGGCAAGACGGTTTTGAAGTCTCAGCCATATCCATAAGATTTGTTGAAAAAAAAAAGTAATCTACTTTGAAAATTTATATCTATGTATATATTTTCTGAACTTTCTGTTTGATGTGAATTGGAGTAATACCAGACGTTTTTGTTGATATTTGTTTCTGTTGTCATTTTTAATGCTAGTTATAAAACAAACCATAGGGAAACTGACTAAGTCCCTAGACATTGATCATAAAAGTAGACAAAGAAATTGACTGGAGCAGGATTTGAACCTACGACCTCCGAAGCACTGTACCAGTGTACTGTTAAATAATCCATCAGCCTGGCTCTCCATTCAGCTGTTTTTGTTATTTTTTGTGTGGTTTTGTGTGTTTAACTTTATCATCTTGATTTGACTGTACTGCATATGCAGTGTTTCAGTGAACTTCAAAAATCCTTTCCCCACCAAATGGCACTTGTCAAATTCCTGTCTCATTGTTCAGTGGCTTGGCCATGGTTACTAGGCATGCAGGCTTCATTGCTTAATAACACTGTTTTGCATGGAGCATTGTCAAAGATAAAAGAAAGCTTGAATCCGTCCTCCTCCTGGAGTCCTTGACTGCTTGGAAAGAAATACTACAGGCTTGGAAGGCACATAGTTTCATGCTAAGAGATACATGTACGTCTCTAGTTTGCTGCTTTTTCAGTTGAGGATAGTAACAAATGGAATGACCGTGAGGTCCATGTAGTGTATGATGCAAGATATGGGGCGGAGAGAACCCCCCTTGCCTTTATGTTGGTCATTGTTTGATCAGAATCTCAGGAATTCTTTACAGACTTCTAGGGGGGATGTGTTAGGTAACAATAGTCTAGAGTGTGTCTAGGGATTCGACATGTGGGGGGGACCCATCGGCCCCGTATCATGCACAGTATCCCATGTAGGCTTTATACTAGCAAATTTGCCAATGCGAGCATGAACTTTAGAAAGTATTTACCATTGATATGACTTAACTATACATAGGTAGAAGCTGCCAAAACAGGTCACATGTCAGTAATAAAGTTTGAATCTGTGCTGCTGTCCAGTGTAAAATTCATCAAATGGACTTATGTCATAATAATGACATAATAATAACGACTTATGTCGTTATGTCAAAGCTGGACTTGTGGGGCATTATTTTGATTGCTATGTGCACATCAATATGTGCAATGTATTAGTTGAATGTGCACTCCGTTCTTCAGTACAGAAAGGTGCACATGCATGTAAAGAAATTAAACACAAAAAAACCTTAGCTTGCACAGTTTGTGTGCGGTAAATTTATCATAAATTTTTCCCCCACAGCAGACTTACTCTTTGGTCTGGAACAAGTTCATTTTTGGGGTATAAATTGGAGAGGAAGGGTAAGGCAGACTAGTCAATTCCCAGTGGGGGGAATGGAGCCAGCCTGGTGCCTAGACCTGTTGTGTCAGTTGTTGTATCTTCAGAAGGCAGCTTGATATGGCTCATTTAGATGCATTTAGATACTACCACTAAGGTTGCTAAAAATGTGGGCACAGAAGTGGCAAAACCCCCACCCGAAAAAAGATAAACTTTATATCCTACCTGAAGCCTTTTTCCCTTTAAAAAGTAACAGAAGCAACGTTGAAAAAGGTTGACTTCAACATTTGCCAGCAGACTTTGCAGGTGTATTTGTCCGTGGATGCATATGTACGTTTTGGGACATTAACCTGGTTGGCTGTGAGGCCTGTGTGAGGGGAATTAGCCTGGAGGCATAACCTTCAACAACACCGATTCCGGCTGTATAGTGAAGTTTCTTCCCCTTCCTCCCTTCATCTTAGCACTTTTAGGAACACAGCCCGAGGGTGGAGTACACATACATACAAACGGCTACAGCTACAGGTGCCAAATATTATACCTCCGGGCCGGGACCGAAAAATCTGATCTCCCCCCCCTTGCCCTCTATTCTCTGTCAAGTTGGAGAGGAAGTTCCCAAAATAATTGCACACGCCGTGGCATACCACCCTTCCCCTCGCTATAAAACCGCGGTCACCCAACCTTTTTCCCCTTCCTGTGTTCGCACACACAAAAATACTGTAGGGACTATTCCTTGGTCAGAGAAGATATGCTTACTTCTGAGCTCAAACGACGTGTTTTTTCATGCTCAATGACCCCTACATTTCCAACAGCAGACAAGTTTGAGAGGATGTCTGTTAGTTTTATCTTGTATCATTTTGTGGTAAACTACGGCTTATATCACATATCATACATGTATCTTACACATCTAACTTTGGAAAATGCTTGGAAAATATGTAAAATAATAGGGCTTGGCTTAAGAATTTTTTTAGTATAATCTTGGGCTTTAAATACATGATGCATACATACATGATTTATGGATGTTGTTCACAACATCCTGTCTGAGTCGGAAAGTTGTCAAAGGGGAAAAAACAGATTGTTCATGAATTATGCCCTGCATGTTTCTTCAGGTCTAAGAGAATGTGAATGCCAATTACCGATAGTATGATATTTTTTTTATGGAAAAATACGGGAATAGTTTGAAAATTTCCGGCTCTGTAGGCTCTGGCTACACCCAAACATTTCAAAACGGTGCTGTTTGCCAGTCATGACTAAGTGATGTATTTCACCAAAACATTACCAAGTCATGTTCCAAATGCACAAAAATCCTTAGATTTACAATACCCTGTGGAACATTAAGCAAGAAGCCTTATCACAAACCAGGAACATGAGTAGGTGTATACATGTTGGAGTAATTTTTTCTTTGCATCGTTATAAGGTGGGAAACTTTCATCGGAGATTAAAAGGGACCTCACCTAAGTAAATCACTTCATAATTCCCTCGAGTTCCTAATCCCCCCCACACAAGGTGGTGACAATTTCTCTGTTGGATAAATGTTCTGAGTCATGTTTTGCAGTTGAATGTTCCACTATCAGGCATCAGAGAGCCAAACACCAACATTGTTCTTACCCTGTCGGTTTGACCCCCAGAAAGATTGAAATTTGACCCCATTACTTGGTGGGACTTGAGAATTACAATATGAGCAAAAAACCTCTAACTGAAGAAATGCCAGGGTCAAGCTTGTTGTGATACTGTCATCATATTTCTGCTGCAGGGGGAGAGAGTCACCAGGGATATTAGTCCAGTGGGTGTTTCCAGAAGGCAGTAACTTCAAACAGTTCAACTGTTGCATGAACTTGCTTCTGTGTTGCTACTGATGGGAGGTGGGGGAGAGGAGAAGCACGCAGGAAAAATTAGCTTGCCAAACAGTTTGATCAGTCCCAGCTGTACCTGGGCGGTATACTTGAAACAAACCGTTGACGTGTACGCAAATTGCCAATTTGTTGATGAGAGAGTATACTTTGCAGAAGCCTTGTTCTTATTTCTTGACCCAGTTTGTATATTGAGCAGTAATACCACACCTTGATTGGGCCACAGAAAACCTCTCAAAACAGTTTATGTGCAGATAGGTGTGTGACTATACTTGCTGTGACACACTTAAAGGCTACCTATAAATCTTCTCATACATGCATGTACAAGTGACTTGTATTTTCAGAGTGGGGAACCATGGTCAAAAGTTCCTTCATCAGTAAGTTTCTAACTAGTGACAATGCAATAGACCAGTAATTTAGGCTATTACTTTTTGAAAATTACACATTTGTGTTGATGCTTGTGTGTCTTTTGCCGAGAAACTTTTCACAAAGTTTGACTGATGATATTGCAGTTTTCAAGGTTAGAATTTCATACTTTCACCCAAAATTGCCAGCGAGGTCAGAAATAAAGGAATTAACATTTTACCGTTGGCTGTGACAGAGTGACATTCTTTGTAATGAATAAAGTACAGGCACCTGCATTTGGTATTCCTAATGAGTGGACTAAAAATAAAAAAGCCTCTCTATGCATGTACACACTGAGGTGTACAAATAAACTTCAACAGTAGGTCACATACACTCCTTGATGTTGCAACCAAATTTTGATGAATGGCTGTGCGCCATTGGGAAACCCTCTCCCCTCACAAGGTCCCTGGCTTCCTAACCTCTGCTGATGACCCAAGAAACTCAAGAATAACACCTCAGAGACCCATAACTCAAGGGAGAAGGACACTGGATGACAAGAGGAAGAAACGTTTGAGAATCCCCGGCCTAGATACTTTGACAGATGTACAAATTGTGCACTGAGGCTTTGCTTTATTTTCTGGCAGAGGCTGCAAGATTTTCTTTTGACGCTGACATGACAGATGTACAAATGGTATGGTAAAGACCCTCAACTTTTCCCAAAGCAGCTGGAAGATTTCCATTTTAGTGACAGCATTATTTAGTCATCTTATGGGACACAAATCAGGGCAGATTTTGAAAGAAGCAAAAGCTTTTTCTTGTGTAGGATCAGGTTGTCGGGCAAAAGAGGTTATGGTTTGTTGGACGGAGACAAATGCTGTTCTTTGCTTTTGAGCAATTTTTACATTATTTCAAAGTATTTCCTGTGGTTTTCGTTGTGGTCAGGATCTATGAACATTAAGTAGATCTGTCTGAAGTCAAAGTTGGTAATGAGTTTGTACACTTACAGAACGTGTAAAAATGCTGCATTATTGAAGTAATCCGGCAGTTATCATGATATCTTCTTATGTTTTTGTCTGATTAACCTGTTACACTGCAGAAATAATCCTTGGGAACTGCAAGAAGATTGTTCTGGATGACCCAAGTATCAATATCCCACTAATTTATAAAACTTTCCTTTGTTTGCTCAAAATCATAGTAGTACTTGACCATGGTTCAAATTAAAGGACAGGACGTGCATTTTGTAACCTTACCCTGTTTGTTGGGTACACCTTGTCACTTTGGGCTGGTAAATACTATCTGAGTATAAAATCTTCACAATGTTATACTTGTTTTCCTGAAATTTGTTTAATGATTCTATAAATTCTGAGAGCAGGCTTTATTGAACCACATATATATGCAGAACTTTGATGACTGGCAACATTTGTTCTTCAGCAACTGCTCTCTGGAGATTTCAGCATGGGAAAAACTTTTTTCAAAGTAGTGAGAAGGGAGTACACTTGAAGCACTGAAAGTGCCCATTTTTACCTTGTCACAGCCAGGGGAAGGGATTCTGTCTCCTTGTCAGATCTTAGGCATCTTAGATCTTAGGATCTCAGATCTTAGGTTTGCCTACACAAACATATTTTGTTGAAACTTTGTATGCATACATGTATATGTCCAAAGTTCCAACCATCTGATTTATTGCTTCTACAGTCACTGCTAATTAGTCTCAACACAAAGTGATATGTCTGGTTTAGTTGCTGCACCACAAAATGACGAGAGCCACGTCACTCTTGGCACACCAAAAGTGTCTGTCCCATTTGTCAACACTTTGTGGTGCAGTCAGTGACTAGGTACCATGTTCACAGGATAGATATGCACTTAATTTTTGGCACAGTCAATGAACAAAATTGAGAGGAGTGGTTTAAAAATTTGCTGAAGACTACTGTCAGCTATCTCATGAAGACACTCCATGAAGACAGAATTTGATTTAGGCCAACATAATTATTTGAAAAATTAAACCAAATGATTATTAGGCCTAATCTGCTGTTGAAAGTAATAATTTTGCATTTGGACATAATGCATTGAGGACAAATCCAGAAAAGGTGAAAAAGTCACCACACCATCATCAAATAAAGAAAAAAAGTACACCTGGTCAGGTCAAAACCTCAAAAGGCAGTTGGAACTGTTTTTAGAGCCGTGGCTTTTGAGCATTTGACCGCAGCAGACGGAAACAGCATTCATCAAGTCTGTTCCGCACTGCTTCAAAGACATTACAGACATTCAGAAACATGAAAAAAATGCCCTTTAAAAATTGGATTGACCTCTTGAAAGTCAAGCATCGGGTTTGTTGTATTTTTGATAATTTGAATCCAAATTATTGGCCCATTTACTTGTGCACTATGAATCCAAGGTAATTACACATACTCTCTCTATATATCAGTCTTTGTCAAACATTTTAAAATCCCGTTGTTTTTTTCTCTTGAATTTGGGGAAGAGAGATAGATAAATATATATCTGCAGTAATAAATCAAGATTTTGTTGTTTCTGTAAGCATTCCTAGAGTGACTAGCAATGGAACATGTTTAAAATATGGCCAGCAACAGTCAAGGGTCACCCACAAGGTACCTGCAGGCCCACACGCTTGTAATGTAAGGTGTATGTAATATTGCCTCTTTGAGGAGGAGAATGGTGGTGTTTGTGGTCAAATCTAACAAATCGGCTGCAAAGCACCGTCAAGGTTGGATCCAAAAACCAAATTTTGGGAGGTGCTCAAAACATTTGGAAATTTGTCCATAGCTGTAATCTTTTTATAGCAGTGAAGCTAATTTTTTGGACTTTACATGCTTCCGGGAGGACTAGTG
>NW_019091358.1:3617173-3711652 GCF_001949145.1 Acanthaster planci
CCCAAAGCTGCCTTTCCCGTATAATTTTTAAAAAAATTGTCCGGGGTTGGAGGGGTAGTATTGTCCTTTGGTGCCCTACCTCCCAGGATCCACCCTTAGTCACCAGGGCCACTTTTCAGTTAAAAGGCCTTAATAATCTTGCACATTTCCATTTATTCATTCTTGTCTTGCATAATGTCCGGTTGCGTCAGAATGCAAAACTGAATGATGCCTGAAACAAAGAGCTCATCAGTCCAAACTCTCTTATGCAAAGTAAAACAACTTCACTGGGGATCAACTGGCCTCAAGACTTACCGGCGTGATCTCATGAAAACTTGAAAAGTCTTGATCAAATTTAACCCCCAAGAATCTGAGTGCATTCACGAGTTTACCCACGGAACACTTGATCGTTGGCTGTCATAATAAGCTGGATGTTATTAACATTACAGCAGCCACTGCCACAATCACAATTTATGTTGGTGACGGGTGAAAATATCAGTTCAAGTCGATCAAATTTTCCATATCAGAGCGTAATGTCTCATCACATTGGAGGCATCGAAACCAATTCTGTTCAGTCAGACCCCCTGCCACTCACAGAGCGGACAATCATTTCAAATTGCTACTGGTCTGCCAATAAATACTGCCCATGCTGATCACCTCGATAAATTAAATTGCCACCTGAAAACCCACCCATAGTGCCTTGGATAATTGCCAGAGAAAAGCCTGCAATAATTTACATGTAACTCAAAGAATGACACCTGACACGGAGACCAGACACCGATCAGCAGTTAGTGGAAGTGACTCAGTGGAGAGCACAGCCCTACTGGCATGCTTTAACTCAATTTGTAGGTGTAACACATCTTACACTCTCAATTTCCTTCAGCAGTTCACCATGATATATCTGTCCCAGCAACTTATTGTCATATTGTCAATTTAAGGCAGCAGCTTGTGTTTGGGGTCCTATATTGGTCAGTCAGTTGATGGCCCATGCATGTCATTTACGGCAGTTTCCAGGATGTAAGTTTATCTCTTTGCAGCCCTCTA
Source organism: Acanthaster planci (assembly GCF_001949145.1). The sequence continues at coordinate 3,618,197 of NW_019091358.1, forward strand.
GTGTTGAACACACTATCACTGTAAATGTACATACGCTGCTCAGAACTGTGAATAACTGTCTGATGGGCTTGGTCACGGTACCCACTTACATGTAGATGCTTAAACTGACCAGCCTTACTTGCCCAATCAGCATTGTCTCCTTCACAGTTATAATTATGAATTTCAATTACAGTTGTTATTATTCACTTGATCACTTTATCAGCTCTTGGGCATTCTGGTTTGAGGAGATGAGAGCATAAGAACTTCATTGATCTTGTTGATGAAAGAAAACCTAATGTCCTTAAAAATCATGGCATTTGTTGACCAAGGTAGCAAGTGGTGGGTAGGCCTATCATTTCTGTTTTGCTTGATATTCACATCATTTTTCGAATTGATACTTTATGAAACGTAGGGAAGGATAATTTTGTGGACTTTGCAAAATGTACAGAAATTCACAATCATATGAGAAATCCCTTTCACCTTCAAATAGCCTCAGTATGAAGTTTAGACATGCAGCTTTTGTAAAGGGTAGACCTCATTCATGTTCATTAATGGCTTATGCAATTTCCTTCATTCTGGGAAACTCCCTTGTCGTAATCCCCTGTCATAAATCTTATCGTAAGTGAGGATTTTCTACCTGACTGTTCCATGACAGCAGCCCTGGTGTTCATTGTTTTCCCCCATGTAATCCAGGAACATTTCATCAAGCAAGAGAGTCCAGGGTCTAGTCTTTTATAAATCAAGTCCAGATATTCCGGAGGATAATCTGCCCCTGGATGTGGGGGCAGATAGTGTTTGACGGCCACAGGTTGTTTTTCCCCCAGCGCTATAATCTCGGATCAGACAGGGAGATCAGGTTGGGGGGAACATTTAGTTTGTTGCAGTCCTGCTTGTTATGGCCATGAACCCTGCGGTATGGGTTCATTTCCCTCTCAGTTCAACCGGGAGCTTGTGCCCCAGAGTAATATGGCGTCCAGAGTTTGAAGCCATTACTGTGTACTTGGCAACGTGCACACATGCAGGTGGTATATGTGCGCGTAGCATTCCTCTTCGAACCAATAGAGTGTTGTGACTTTATAGTGAAGTGTGCGCACCCAAGCTTAAGGCAGGGTGCCCGTGTAAATGTGGTGCCACCACACGAATGATATTTCTTCGGATCAGTCTACAGTATGTGTCAGTATTTGATGTTAGTTAAGGCTGCAACGAAATGCACACACGTATCTTTCCGGAGTTTAAGATTACTCCACTGAAAGTCAGCCACTAGTCATCATGAAGCTGGTCACAAATTACAGGGGATTATATCAGCATTGACAAAGGAATGCCTTGTCAGAGTTCATGGGAATAGCTTGTGTCTTGAGACTGGATGACTTGTGTGTGATTTGCGAGGACTTGACTGAATGGAGCTTTCTTCACATGTAGGGCCCATTCCTAGCACGCATCAAGATCTTCACCCAAACTGAAATCAGCTTCTGTAGATTTGCATTTGTCCTATTGTTTGTTGCTATTCTGACTTGTCTTTGTAACAAGAAAGCCTTTGACTTTTTTAAATCGCTACTAAAAATAAGAAGAGTTCCAACCTGAAACTTCTAGTAAATATACATCATGTTTTGTGTGAAAATGGAGCTTTCTCAGTAAATTAATTAATGAATTAATGCAGATTACCTGCCAAACATATAAGTAATAGTTTGAAATCATTTCTGGTGATATTTCCATGTCAAATAACAAAGGTTAGATGTAACAGGGACACGGAAATGTCACACTTTTGGACCCCTAATATGTGGAATTACCCGTAACACAGTAGTAATCTTAGGGTATGGTGTTTTACAGTACATCCAAAGTTTCATCCTTGATTAATTTTGTCATTTTATAACCATGTCCATGAAGGTAGGAAATGCCATGCTCAAGACTTATAGAGTCATAGTCAGTCTAGAGTATTACCACATATGGGCATAGTGACCTTTCTCTACTGATACAGCAATCATTGTCCAAATTCAACTTTAAATATGTCAAGTTGGCAATGACAAATTTTAAATCCCATCAGTATCCGCATGTTTTAGACCTTCAAGTTTATATCTGTAGTCATGTTTTGCACAGCCAATCAATTTTTTGCAACTGAAATTTGTCATTAGTGCTTTTGTTCCACATGCTACAACGTATATAAGAAAAGCACCCTGCAACATGGAAACACCCATACAATCAATTGCAGGCTGCTAGAACAAGCCTTGTAATTGGTCAGATTGCGTGAAATTTGTGACGTAATAGGCTATCCAAATATGGTAATACTCCAGACTGACAGTTCAGTGTAACCTACTTTGCATTAAATAATTAATTATTCACTAGTAATGGTGGTAAAACTATTCTGATTGGCCAAAAGTAGCAGTAAGTCATTTGCACGTTCTGTCTGAACTTTATTTTACCTTATTCTTTCTCAGTTGAACTGACAGTGTGACTGTAACTCACTGATCTAAAAGTTTGACCTGTATGCAGAAGATAATATTTTTGTGGTTCTGTGTGTGCGAACATGTTTGTTGATTTTACAGGTCATTGTTGCTGCAGTAGCTTCTGTGCGTGTGGTACTGTTTAAAGCAAATTAATCTTCAGGCAAGCAGGCAAAAAGCCACCCAATGACAATTTAATGTGTTTTACCTAGCGGGAGGGTTGTTTGTCTCTGAAGTAGACAGCACTGGCTCCGTTTGAAAAAAAAATCTTATAAGTGGTGATGAATTTCCTGACATTACGTCCTCTGAGTTTCAGCATTTTGTCCCTCTACAAAACTGTGGTCAAGTTTATGTGCATAGACGGTACAATTAACCGCTAAGTCATAACACTGTGTCAGAGCTAAACAGGTTGGCTGTATTTATTCCAGAAAGGGCAGTACACAAACTGCTGTGAAAATAAAAGTTTTTCTCTTTCATGTCATAAATTGTCTGCTGGATAAACTTTCCAGTGGATGATTGCATTTGACAGGATACATGTAGGTGCACGGAGGTGACCAATTTGGCCAAATATAAAATTGAGAGGGGATCGAAGGATTCAAAATTTTCCAGCACTGGCCACAAATAAAGGTCAGGGCCAGGAAATGGAATTTTGAAATAGATCAAAAGCGGGTGAGTCAGGAGTTTCCTTGGTTTGTTCAAGGAGGGACAAGGAAATATAAAGAGCAAGGAGAGAGTCCGTTTAATGAAAAACATCCCACGCTGGGTCAGCCGGGATTGAAATATTAGAATTGGAAGATTAGAGATGACGCCGCGCTAAAGCTCCAGTCTGGACTTTGTGTGGGGTAAAGAAAATGTCAACTCTCACATCCAAAGTAAAGTTTTGAAACCTCTTTCTTAAACAATACAGCTGCATCATCGCCAAAGCTGAGTTAGGTGGAAATGCTGTATTAAGAGGTTCATTTTGTGTGGCAAGTTAAATACGAGTACCTGTACAGTTTGTCTATTTGAGGCTATTATGATACATTTAAACATTTTCTCAAGATGAATTGCAGTAAGTTTTGGTGAACTAGACTTTTATGCAGATCTGCAAGTTTAAATTTTGAATGCATGGAAGTCGTATGGTATCTACAATTTGTTCTTGCCACTAATGGAATTTGACATACATGTACATGAATTTGGTGGAAAGATCAGAATGCAAAATCATATAGTTTGTAGAACATGAAATGCTTTGAACAGGTGATGGTTTACATGTAACAGGTGATGGTTTACATGTAACATATGACTCATGCGTAAAAGGATTTTCCCCGAAAGTGCAACTACCCTCGCCATGTTGAGCTTGTCACCATGTCTGTGCCCATCCCACCACACACACACATTTATTCTTTTGAAATTGTTATTAACCGCAGAGAGTGAATTTCATCAGAGTTAATTTTGCATTGGAAAGTTTGGGGGGTTAAATTAAGAGCTAGCCTCTTGCAGAAGCACGTTTGTCCACATGCCTACATGGCCCCCACCCCAACTCTGGCAGCGAGCATGTGTATGTGTTGGAATAAATGACTCCAGAGACAGAAAAGGGGGTCAGCTAATTATAAACAAAGCCAGTTCACAAGTATAGGAGGAATTGTCGGGGCCCCTGCAATGAATGGGTTAGCAGAAGGATGAATGGGTGCAAATGATGCCGGGGAGGGATAGAGGGGGTCCACCGTGGGACTCAAGGGAGCCAAATGTCAGTTTGCCACAGAAAAAGCAAGAAATGTGTTTCCAACTGAGCCATTGACCTAAACCTTGTTAATTGATTTGGGAGGGGGGTCTGTGACAGCCACAAGTTTATCTTTCACTCTCTTTTCTGTTGTTGCTGTGTAGTATGGTTTAAACTATACTATTTTCGTGGTTTTTTTTCACATACATGTTTACTGTAGAGTGAAATAAATTACTGTAGGAAAGTTTTTATGGGGGATAGTGATGTTCAGGTGAAGTATGACTGTACATATAAAAAGTACCAATCCATGGCATGTTCATTTTGGAACAAACAAAGCTACTGTCACTTTCACAGTCAAACAAATACATGCACGTCCCCCTCATGTACAAATGGATATTACTCAAGTGTGTGGTTTTATATACTGTAATGCATGACTTTTGTATGTAACCTGTTTGGCATATACTGGTTTGTATACATTAGCTGTTATGCAAGCATAGTCTGTTTAGCCATTAGTGCCTGGTATTTAGCCTAAAGGCTAAAGTAGCCTGCAGAAATTGAAGTCCATTTTTGATGCACACTGGTTTTCAGATGGACATCAAAAGAGTTGAGTTTCTGTTAGTTCCCTCCTTGTTCAGGCAAGTGATATGGGTGTGATTACAATGATGGATTAACTGTGCTAAGTTTGAGAGGTTCAGTGGCCTTGTGTGACCAGAATTAAGTGTGACATATGGAGGGTGTGAAAGATTATATCCTTTGCTTAAAGTAGGTGGGTCTGGTTCCCCCAAGTACCTAGCTGCCTCCCCCCCTTCCACTGGCTTCCGAAGAGGTCTATTATTCATCCAGGTTTTTGCAAGATTTTTTGCTGCTGAAGTGGGTTGGGCTGGAGGTTGATATGTGGAGGGAAACAGCCAGAATGGAGACAAATTAGCTGTTTTTGTGAAGCTAGGATGGCTTTGATTAAGTACATAGCGATTAAATACTTTTGTCCAGCTGTATGTGCATGAGCACAGATAACAGCAAGACTATTTAAACAATAGTAAAATTTTCGAAACCTGTTGCCATTCCAACCCCAATGTAATTAGTGCCAATTGTTTTCATGTAAGCCCAAAAGCTAAAAGCAATCTCATTTATTATAGCAGTCTGAATTGGGACCTGATATAATCCCACGCACTCCACCCTCACCGGTTATGTTTGAGGAAATTTTTAAGAGGTGGCTTGAGAATTTCTCCTGGAGATTAGACATATTTTTTGGTTCCTGGACATTTTTGGTAGAAAGTCAGACAGGAAGAATGTGTAGCCTATAAGCCATTTACCCCCATCTGTTTTTGTATCAGACAGACGTAAACTTGGTGACATCTTCTGGAGGAAGTCAGACCAATCTTGGCTCCGCCTACTTTTAAAAAGGCCCACCTTCTTTCCATTCTTGGTTTTGTGGCTGCCTTATGGGTTCTGAGTCTGCGCGTCTGCTTTCCGATCTATTCTGGAAATTATTTCTCACTTTTGGCCCTGCTGGAATGGTGGAGTGGGAAAAGGCTGATTGGAGTGGAGAAAAATGGGAAAGGTGGCCAGAATGCCAAATGTTTCCCATTAGCTGGCTGGTACTTTGTTCCTGGTAACCGATGCCTTTTTTCCGGGGCTTAATATTTGCTTTGATTGCAAGCAAGCTCAAGGAGATTAAGTAATTTCCTGCAGCATTATGTGAAATTCTCTAAGCACTTCAGATAAACGTAGGTAGACCACGTGGGTGCCTGGTGCCTTGGAATTGTAAAAAGTGTTCGATACCACCCAGTACGTAATATCTTTGCAGTATGTAAGCAGAAGATTCAAAACCAAACACGCCACAATGTTTGTGAAATGTGCTAGTTATGATATCTCTTGGTGAAAGTAATAGAATAGTATAGAAGTCATAACTTCTCCAGCATGCAGATGGTAGGTGCTCTTCAACCAGTGGGGAGTTGTAACTTGCCCAAGTGCATGCATTCTCAAAGTTAATATGGACCTGTGGGTGTGGTGCCATCGTAGTAACGGCACCTCTTCAGATTGTTTGTACAGATATCACAATCGCATTGGTAAATACATGTAAATCCTTTCATGTTACATGAAAAGTAAATGTAGTTGGGGTTTTTATTAGGAAACTTATGATGCATAAAAACACTGCCCCTCATTAATGAAACTTTATGTCAACAGGATTTGTAGACTGGGTTACGGGAGAGGCACATACTCCTGTGTCACCTTTGTAACTTGGCCACTCCTTGCAATAATCACCTTACGGTACTTTCCCAAGGTGCACTCTCCATCTTTAGCAAGCTTGAGAGGGCTAGATGGGTCCCAAGATGCACTTGATGCTGGGCCTATATGAGACGTGTTGAAGGAAACGAGGTACGGCTGAGGCGGTTGTTGAGAATTTCCGCCCATGGTTCACATTGGGCTCTGCAGTGCAGTTTCCTGATGAACAGAGACACCTTTGGTCCAGGGCTCACATAACAGCAGTCTCGGCAGTCCATTCTTGCACATGCGTGAGTGAGAGTATTGGGGGAAACGGCACGTGCATGTGTATTGGGCAATGGTAGACTTACATGTGTATGACTAGTCACAGGTGTCCTCGCATTTTGGTACATCTTTACTGACCTTGCAAATTTTAATGCTTCCTGGCCATGAGACCTGTGCACGGCATGGTCACTGTCAACTTTATTGAGATTGATTTGGAGAATTACATTGACCCTTAATTACTTGCTTCCTCGTCATTCGTTACAGCATATTGTGAATGTGTGTACCTGGAGGAGCTAAATTCATGCTTACAGTATACACATACCACAAAGATACACCCATAAGCTCAGTTGAAGGTTTCCACCTTTTAGACATCAAACTATAGCCAGAATAGAGGTACGGTAGTACTAACTTTTTCCAGGTAATTAAAGTCATTTCTTGTAATTGTTTAACAAGCTGGGTGTCTAGTTTTTGATGTTCATTATTTATTTGTCAATTGAAAATGTAGCCAGTCAGCAACTGTGTGATATATATCTGCCTGTTTAACCTTCAAGTGTTTGCCAAGTATGCACCAAAGAATAATCCATATGATGAAAAGCATTTAAAAGACTTCGTGCACAATACATATGTACCGTATATGTACCTGGCAGTAGTGTACTCGCAGTTTGCAATAAATCATACAGTATCTGCAGCAGTGTAGACTTAGGATAAAGCAAGGAGTTGACAGACACGGAACCCTTGTCTGTTTTGGCCTGACAAATACAGCCCTTGCGTGAGCACAACACAACGTATGGTACATGCACAATGTACGCAACGTCCAGAAAATCCCACATGTTGCCTTGCCACTACTTAATGGAGAATTCGGGTTGTGATGAAAGGTTTTGATCACGGTTTACATAAGATGTGTGAAATATGTGAGCTTGTGTATTTTTGGAGCAGTTTTTTGGCTGTGCGGAGTTAATGAACAAAGACGAGGCGGGAGAGATTGGACAAAGTTTTGTGCAGTTTTTATGGGAAGTGTTGTTTTTCTTTCAAAAGCTAAACATTGAACAGGGAAAGGGTTATCAAAATCTCCAGTGAAAAGATAGCATTTTGTCTGTGTAATTTGCTTCCCCCCTGCATCAGTTATGGCTGTAGTCATGTAGAGCCACATTCTGTAGAATATTTGATCACCAAAAAACCAACAACATTTCAATGGCATCTCTTCCAATCAGTAATATCATACTGGTAGTTGAAAACATGCTTGAAATCCCCTTTAAGAAATGCCTTTTTTAGATTGAACGAGCACACCATGAATCTTTGGCCTATTCCCACTCTAAGGTAAACTGTAAATTTATTAACAAAATGGCCCAACCATGACATCAATAACTCTGAGAGTTACTACAGGATAATCAGCAAAGCGCATTACTCAGCGACACCATTTGCTTATATGTCTGGCACCACAACCTAGACTCCATTCGTCATGTGCCACACCAACTGCTGGGAACCAGATTGTGAAATCCGGTTTAGGCCTTTAAAAAAAAAAACTTTTGACATATTTTTCAAGATTTACTCTTTCCAATAAGTTTCTTGAGGGCCAAGTTAATAGTCCCAGTAGATGAGCACCTCTCATCTATGCCAAACTTCAAACATCTGAAGTTGGGAAATTCACGATTAGAAAAAAAATGGATGGAACTGTTTCCAGTTCAGCTGTGGATGATTTGAAGTGTGAGGTGTTTTAACCTGGTGATTGATGTCCAAGTTCCCAGTTCCAAGACAGATGTGTGAAAAGGAAGGGCCCTCGGACCCTCAGGAAAACAATTTGCAGCAGTTAATCTTGAGGTGACTCCCCACAGGAGGGACAGTTGGCCATAATAATGGGAGAACCACACACCCTGAATATTTGCTGTAGGTTTTATTGCTCCCCAGTAGGAGACATGCAGCTTTATGGGACATCCGGACTCTTGCCATTGATCATAATAAAGCCAGTTAGTTGCCTACTGACCTAGTTCTGAGGCAAAACGTTACTCCTCTACTGCCTCTGTGTAGTGTTGCCTTGTTTAATAGTGTATGCCACTTGACACAAACATGCAAAAACTGTGGAATATTTGCAGAGATTACTTTGAAGTCATGAAAATATTATGTGGAGCAAAAGGTGTGGTTTCCACAGGTTTCACTAAAACAGGATGGTACATGTAGCCTATAGAGGCCTTGCGTAGTGTGTAGTAGTCATCTTGCATGGCGGTTCTTTTGTTTCAAAGGGAATCCTCCATTGTACATACCCAGTGGAACAAAGCACTGGTCTGCAACATGCCAACTGGGCAAACCCTCTATAGAAGAATTCAGAGGCCTTGGTTTGGTTAGACCATCATTGGCCATTATCTGTGGCCCCCTTTGATGGCCATATCAAGTATTTTGTGGAAGTCTTACAAACCAAACCCAACACAATACTTTCCACACGAAGGGGAGCCATCCTGAATCCTTCCTACAGCAGTCATGCTTCACTCTTCTCTTTTTCCTTTTTTTTTACGGTAGAACAGCCATATTCTCCATCACATCAAATGCTATTTTTCGTTTTTGATATCTTTTGGAGAGCTGGTACACTTTGACAGATTTTGTCTAAAAAAAACTTGTGGCATGCAGTATGATGATGGAATAGTCATGCCAGACTAGCCCATGTAAACCGAGATAAAACTGTAGTTTCTCAATTGAGTAACTTAATAATTTTTGGGTATTTTCAGCAGCTCACTTGGTAGGAAGAGACGCTCAGCAAACCACTGGCAAGTCTGTCTGCCTCTTTTCGAACCATTTCAGGATTCTAGCCACATTCACAGGAAAGTGTGGTGGGCACGATTCAGTCGCATTCCAGCACCTCCTTGCACACATTTGACATATTGTGCGCCCCAAGATGAAGACATCTGCTGAGTGACGCTCGGATGTGACCCCCTTCTTATATACTTCAACGCATACGTACCCAATGAGGTGAAAATAACTGCAACATGTGTTGTTGGAGCCGCAGCCATGACATTCAGGAGAAAAAAAACTTGCACCAATGTCTGACCGCTTTTTTGTATGTGTGTGCGGTTTATTTGTCTGTCACCATGCAAATGTCAGACACAGTCTGCGATCCCTACAGTTACTGTTTTTGTTTTGATTTCAAGTGCTTCTTTAGCTTGATGTGAGTTCGTTTTGGATTTTGCTGCCTGTCTAAGACTGCACTTTGAACTGTGCTGTAAACAGCAAGAAGAAGTGTCAGTTCTTTAGGGGAAAGGTAAGGTAATTGACTAATTTTCATACAGTTCACAGGAAAAATGGCAAAGGCCAGGAACAAACTTTTGCTACCAGCCTGGAGGTGCTAATAACCAACAGTACAATGACTGTCTGGTACCCTCTATCCCCAAGGGCCAAATCCCTGAACGCATTTCCCGTCCTTTGATATATCTCTTCTGCCCGGCACTTTACACCTGTTATCTCGTTTCCGCCAATTTTCACCGCAGCGTCACCTGAGAGAAATTGCAATATGCCTGCCTCCGTTCTGTCTTGAAATCAGTTTTTCCCCTTTAAACTGCTCCTGCCAACTGGACAAAAATTTCCAAATCTGGAGGAGGGGGTGTGTATGGCCCGCACCAAGCTTCGTTGGGACTTGCATAATCACTGGGGGATTGTAGTCCTAATAGAATCCAAACGTGCCGAGAGATATGCGAGACGCTTGTTTCCTTCAATGTCTACCGCTTGGGTAAATAGATTTCATGGCAGATAGGTTTGGTCTATGGTCCCCCTCCCCCCATTGGCCATGTGATTGGTCTTGACTGATTGATTGATCGATTGATGTACCAAATTCCCTGGAGAGGGAAGGTTGTTCCCAGTGACTGCATGCATTTGCTGAGAAGTCAATCCTTGAGGATTAGAATAAAAATAGGAGAGAAAGCAATGCCCAACTTGTAATTTTGGAAGCTAGCATCTCATGCCATAACTGTCATAATTTACACTACAGACAGGCACCTTGGTCTGGGTCCTGATGGCGGTGAATCATTGTGCCAGGTGAATGTCACACTGTCTGTTGCCAAGTTAAGATAGATCAACTGGGTTCTTTTGTGTTATTCAAGTCAAAGCGATCACAGACTGACATGTTTATTATTCATTCTTCCATGAGTTTGGCACGATATACCCATTTATCCTCATCATTTTGAACACTTGGGTAGTTGTTACACTATCCCAAGTGGTCCAATTTTAACAGAATTACTAATCAGCTTTGATTTTGAATTTGCTAGTCAGTCATGAACTTCTACATGCCAAACATGTTCGTGCATACATGTCTGTTTTTCAGATGAAATCGGTGCTGCCCTAGCATGTGCATTTGCATACACTCTTAGATCATTTAATGGATGTACACATGCATAATACCAAAGTTTCCCACTTTGCCCAACATTTGGCTTGCCTCCTCACCAGATGAGGTGATAGCATCAGTCAGACAGCCATCAGAGGAGAGAATGTATCCAATTTCCGGAGAAAAATTAAATGAAAACCCAAACTCAAACTGAAGCGTGCTCGTGAAGCAGTTTACAGTGTGCAAGCAGTTCATTGGCCGAGATGTTGTCGGTGTATCCATGTTGGGAGCCAGCTGGGTGGAATATTCAATCAATTATCTCATAACCTAACCAGACACCTGTGCTGTAGTAGCATGGGGCAGTGACAGACTCATTTGTTTTCCTTGTAGGAAAAAAACAAGTAGGAGGGCCAGAACACGAAGGTGGTGGGCTAAATGAAGCCATGAAGCTCTCTTGATGTAAAATTTTATCAAAAAAACATTGACTTTTAGATATGCTCCGGTATTGAAACGGTCTTGGATAATCTTCAGATTTTATGTGAAATTGGAGCTTGGTAGTGTGAGGGCGGTGGTTTGGGTTGGTTTAAAATATAGATTCCCATTTAAACGCAGCACTCAAAGTGTGTGTACTAACAGATAAATGGGAATACTGAGATCAAAGGCTTCTGCAACCAGATGGATCCAATTCCCTGTGGGGAGGCAGTCATTTCTATGCGTAGCTAATATACTATTAAAATTGTAATTGGCAACATTACATGACCGAAAAAATTGGTTTACCTCTCAATGTCAGGTGGTGTCCGTAGTTATGTATGACACAAAAATGGAAACAAGATGACCGGTGCCAGGAAACATTACATTGATTTTTTGGCATTGTTTAGAAGATTAATTCCAAACAATGACTATTGCAAATGAGAAAAGTGTCACTTTCAAAATGGGAACACTGTTACTGTTGTTATGCTAGAATTGGCAATAGAAAGGCATTGTGCAAATGAGGGTGGACTCAATTTCTCGACGCCGACAAATATTGTGTTACTTGCAGGCTACAAGCACCACCTTTGTGCAACTTGAGAAAGTCGACCGTAATTAACCATGTGATAAATGACTTAATGACTCGCCGATTTCAATTTCAATGCGAAATGGCCCTGCTCATCAATCAGGGGATCAGGGCAGGCCCTGTCACCAGGCGCAATGGTACCACCACAGGGCTCTCCTGGGATTTGGCTAATCCACTGGGACCTTGCTAGGAAGCTTAGGCTGAGGGGATAATCTCAAAGCCAAGACAAAAACTGTGAAAATACGCCCCTGGGATACTGACAATTTCGGTCCACTTTTGGAAGTTATATGGATTCCCATGCTCATCAGGATCGACTCATGATTACATTTAGTGTGCCTTCCCTTGTAACCAGATGCACTCATCAAGAATTTTGCAGATTTGCAGCCATAACTTTTGCTCAGCTGTACGGATTCACTTCAGAGAAATGGAACACAGCAACTATGCACAGACAGGACAAATGTTTGCCTCTTGGCATTTGCATGAGCAAACTATTTTGGTCAAAGAAGTCAAACCAGATGGGAATTTTTTGTAGTATCTACATGGCATGGACTTAAAATTTTAATTCTTAAAATTTCCCAAGGTTGTTTTTACCACCTCCAAAAATTTGATTGCAAAAACAGTTGAAGGGAATAGTGTGAAATACGTCAGTGCACGTACATGTAGACTATAGGCCTATGTGTAAAACACCAGTCAGACCAATTCTTTGATAATTTCATGAAGATGTCAAACGCTGATTTTTACAGAATGAGAAGTGTGGTTAATAAATTTTACACAAACGCTACAATTTTGTGCATACAAAGTGCCAATTTTGAGAAGTTGCTACGAACTGTAGTTTGCTAAACACAAACAAGATTTGACTTAGTGGACTCTGGCTGCAAACCCAAATAATGGGTGATCTTGTATTTTAAAATTGACTGGTTCTCTTGCCACTTGCCGATGTAGATACGCGTACATATAAGAAAGTACCCTCATTTTTCATTGAAGTAGTCCGCAACCTTCATTCTTCATCAGGCTGCAACTGTTGTCTTGGTGGGTGTAGCAGCCAGAGCAAACACTAAACTATGCCTGTCTAAGCAATCATTCAGTTTAAAGAAGTTTGTCATCCATGAACTCAGCGTTGTGTCGTGTCTCACTTGGAATTCTGAGGCACATACTGACCATGGAAGAGAGATTTCCTCTTTGAACACAGATCTTCTTGTAATTCCAGTTGCAATTGCTCAGTCGTGATAAATAAAACCTGGCCCCCATACTTGATTTGAAGTGTCATAAATCAGATAAGTTGCAAATGTAACCATTGTCAATGACTTATGTTGGGATATGTCACTACGGCCTCAGGAAACCTTTCACTTCCAGATTTTCAACTATGCCATTGGTAGGATGGCATAATCACAGGGTCAACTTTATACTTCTGCTGCCCTCATTCCCTTCCCCTTTTTGACAGGGTTAATTTGAACTAACAGGTGGTGTTTCAGTTTAAATCTTGAAATAAATTATGACTTATTACTTTCACATTGGGATCAATTGGGATTCATAAGTCTGGTGGAATTTTAGAGTAAGCCTAGATTTTTTTTTCCTAATCTCAGATTTATGGCATTCTTGGGGGTCAGGTTACTCTATCATAATTTTTCCCCTTCTCTGAGGGTTCTCCCCTGGGGGTCATATTATCGCACCTTGTGAGGGACAGCTACATCTGGATCCTAATTGGTCAGTTAACATCTGTCAGGTCCAACACATGGTCCTAATTGGCTGGCCAGGTAGAAGTCAGAGTCTCAGGGAAACAGGTGTTATGCGCGAGATTATTTTGAGAGAATTTTGCTACAAACACAGATTTTTCCCCTGATCATACCACAACATGTCAGTCACCACTGCCTTTGCTAGGTAGGTTACCAGACTCTTTATGAGCACTGTGTGTAGCATATTGTGCATTTGGCATCAAACAGTGTATCTCATTTGAAGTGCAAGTGTTCGAACAAAATAATTGAACCCGGTTTAGTTTGAGACCAAAGAGCAACTCCAAGATGTTTTTATCCTAGAGAAGAACCTCACACATGTACTGGAATTTACATGGAGAGAGTTGTAATGGAGGCAGTTACAAAATGAAATTACAAGGAACAGGACATTTATATATCTTATTACATTTATTCTATAGACTAGATCTTCTAATGAATTAGTTACAACTTTGCAAGATGTAAATTTTCAATGAACGCAGTCACCCACTTAGATCTCACATGCATTTGTAATGTACAGCTTCCAAATACGCATTCATAAAAGTGAATTTGGCTCCAACTTTTGAAAAAAATCAATGTCTTCATCCATACTGGGCTATTTTGTGTGAGTTAATTTTGATCTGAGAAATGTTACATGATCAAGGATTTCCCTTGGGAGGTACACTATTGTGGAAATTTATTAAAATACTCAAAATACTAAAAATATGTAGCCGTAACTATCGCATCAGGCTCATGAAGGAGACAGAAGTGAACTGGATTTCTGTCCTTTACAAATTGGAAAGAAGGGTAGTTGACCAACTTTGTGATGCCCAAGGAAGCAGGTATGTGGCATAGAAACCATTTCACATATAAGCCAAAGCTGTTAAGAAACCTACCTTGAACAGATGGATATAAAGGGAATGACCCTTATACCATTATCAACCTTCTCTTGCAGTTGTTTGCAGATGTATACATTTCCATTTTATTCCGATTCTTCTCTTTCTTATACGAGGAGACAGATTATTTTTACAACTTCAATGGATAAAGGTAAAACTGATTTCACAATCTTGGAGGTCTAGTCAGCATCCCTGAACTTGACTTCATAAACCTTTTGAAGCAAACTTCATAAAACTAGTTTGTAATAAAAAGAAAAAATAATAAAAATGAATGGGAACCAAACACAGGCTGCTTACATTCAGTATCTGTTTTATATTATAATAAATTCTTCTGTGCCATGTGAATCTGGGGGTATCCACAGGAAAACCTGCTGTCAGAGTCCAACCCTATGTCCAGCTGAACTAAAAGAACATGATCAGGCCATCAAATGTCAGTCCCTTGATGCTTCTCTAAAGTGAAGTAGCATGGATACTCCAGGTGTGCGCATGCATGCGCCTCATAAAAGCTGGGTTGATCGAACTGTTCATCCAACTAAAGCATAGATCTCTAGCAGTACTACAAAAGCAGCATCTGTTGGAATGGGATGCTAATTTTGCCTGACAACTCTGAATTTACTCAAAGTCTCCAGACGCTATCCACTTGGGGTTAGCCATCCTATCCCTAGAGAATTTCCCTACCAGTGGGCAGCTTTTTTCTAGAAGTCCTTGGTGGCTAATAATGAAGTAGAAGTGTCGCTGACCTCAGCGATTAAAAGATTTGCCTGCTAGATTAAACCCAGTGGGGCCAACTGGATGAAAGAACAGTGGGGAAAGCAAGGATATCATAGATTGACAAAGATGATAGCATTATGAGTGGTTACCCACACAGGTAAATAGTGATTGTTTGGGCTGCGTCCTCCTGGCGCCATGGATACAGTCATATTTTAGACTTGGTTAAAGTTCATCGTGAACCAGGCTAAACGGTTCAATATTTTTAAGAGGGAGAGTGTGGGAGGTGATCTGGAGAGTTGTTGGCATCGGCGCTGGATGCCCTGAACAATGCCATATCATGGTTTTCCTCAACTCTGTTTCATTTACACGTATCTGATTCCACAGTTTTAAAACGGGATTTTGTCTGGAATTTCCATATGCAACCAATACTTAATGTCTGTGTAACCAATAGCTCCATGGTGTAACTGTTTCAGCTTATGCATGGCACAAATATTGCAACACCAAATTTCGCTCATAGGGATTGTAGAGCATGGCCTAGCCTCACCAATGCTGGGTCCAAACTTGGGCTCATGAAAGCTTGGCTTCATAAAGACTCCAACATCCTTAACTCTTTTCAGTGTTCGTCCCAAAAAATGTTAAACTTTAATAGGACAAAAATTGTGCACATTTCTACAAGTAATACTTCTCCAGTAGCCTAAATGACAGTACTTTAACTTGCCTTTCAGGGGGCAGGGAAGGGGAAAGTGTTCATTCTTTCCTTTAAACTCTAACTTCCTCGTGTGTGAAAAATAAATTATGTTTGAAAGAGGAGGATTTCGCCCAGATAGGTTGAAGTGATGAAATTTGTGGAAATCTCTGTTAACACTCCTGTATTAACTCTCTTGTATCATCTTATATGGACATTTGTTTGACAGGATTCAGTGAAAAAAACACTGTAGATGAAAATCAAATCGAGCAAATGAGTCACCCAAATTTAAATCAACAGGAACCAGGGCTGGATTATTCAATAAGCACAGGAAGCTCTTTAGAAAGGACCTACGAAATACTGGGGGCCTTCAACAAATTTGAAGCCTACAAAAATACCACAGCATGCTATCAAACACATAGGCCCACACACACAACCACACCAATGTATGTCAGAATTTTCAATGATTTGGCATCTATCTCTGAATTTTTAATTTGGGGAGGCTTCAAACTAGCAGCTTCATGGCTTTGTACAGCTTCGTTTCAAATTGAAATGCTAGATTTCAGCCCTTACCAGCTCTTTGAAATTGATGATACGACCCACGATCCAGGGGAAAGCAGGGTTCTAAGGGCAACAGAACACTTGATCTGAGCCTGATAGGAATCTAAACAATTTTCACTCCCTTATAGTCCATTTTAAATAAGCTCAGTGTGCTTTCTTTTCTAATGCAAACTTAACCCAAATTGCCGGAGAGAAAAATGCTTGTAAGACTCATTTTGTGGGATCTACCCCAAAAACCTGGATAGTGCATCAGCCCTTACCAGTCTCCCAACATTCACCATTCCAAGTTGATATACCAGCTTGCTGTGGGCAAGAAGTTTAAGTTTCCCCAAGAGCTATTCTCTGCCTCTCAGAGCAGCAGAACAAGGATCCCATATAGGTCTTGGGATTAGAGTTACACACTTTTGCTGAGAGAATTTTGTTTCTCCAGAAAGCCGTCTGCCCCAAAAATGTTTCATGGGTGATCCTTTTGAGGTGGAGGAGACAAGAAAGTTAACTGTCCTTTGGTGTTGGTTGGGGGGTTCTTTCTGCATGCTGCCCAACAAATCATGACATGAAGTACACTTAGAGTCCAACATGGAGCTCTAGGCTCTATGCTTACAGTTAAGGAACATGGAAATTTTCTTGTGCAAGTTATAAGTGCAGGTGTCCCGGTTCAGTTATTGCCTCCAGTAAAAACCAAACTCACTGAAGTGTAGTGGGGCTTAAGACCTATTGAAAGCTCATCACCAGACTTCTCATCACCAAATAAGATAGTGCCTAAATACTATGCAAACAAGTAAACTGCAAATGGCCTGCAGCAGTCTTGGTCCCAGTCAGGTCCCTCTCCCTGCCACTCTCCTGTACAATAGCCCCTAATACCCACTTTCATATCTTTGCTGTCCTTATCACGTCCTTGACAGTAGAACTTTGATGGGAGCCGTGAGTGTTTGGTTTGGCAGATCCCTGGCAGATCCTTGTGTGGTTACTTGCTGAGATTGTGTAGACCATGGGGGTTTTCGAGAATCTCTTTTATGTTTTTTTTTTTGGGGGGGGGGATTTCATGTCATAGGTGCTGACTGTATCCCTTAAGGGCTTTTGATGCTGCCAGGGGGCTTTAAGTAGAGGAAGATGCCGTAATTCTCTACCGTGGATGATGCATGCACGCAGTCATTCTATTCAGTTACCAAATTTGGCACTGTACAAGTTTGTAAATGTTTGAGCTTTGTTGATAAATGACAGACATGCCCATGCTTGATTGAGGGTACATTAACTGTAGAGTAAAATCCCTGGAAATTTCCTGTACCATTGGCAACTGTTATTTTTTCCAGTATAAGCTATGTTTGACAAAAATGAAAGAAATGTTCCTCTTTTATTCACTTTTCAAGAGGAAGTGAAAAATTAATAATATCAAGATTTGGAAAGAAAAAGATTGTAAAAGAAGAGAAGCTATGGAATTAATAACCAGCCAGCAGGGGAAGTGAATCTAATCTAATTCAGGCTTTTCAAAAATACCTCAAAACTTACTTATTTTTCAGTCCCCCTTAGGAATCTGTACATTTCTTTGTATTTACTGATCTCCGTTTTTAACTTTTTTGTTTTCTTTTTAAGTACTTGTTTTAAAAGCACTGGATTAGTATTGGTTTTATTATTTTTTTCATAACCAGCAGGGGCGAGGGGTTGAATTGGAGCATGGAGTTTGGTTGAATATTCTAGTGAAAACTTTCTGCCACTTTTTATTCAAGAAAGCAGTTTATTTATTTACCTTTGGGCCTGATGATTTTTTTTTTCAATTCAGGCACTCACAGACTGTCAGAAAATTGGGAACTATCACAGCTAGAGACAGTGTGTGAACTTGGCACGGGGTCCGGTTTAGATTAAATGTGGTGTCAATGAAGGACGGCAATAGATCTGTGTATGTCATCAAAGGATGTTGCATGGAGGGAATAGGGTAATTCTGTCTGGTTTCTCGCCTGGACAAAAAAAATGTGAACACAAAAACATGCTGTTTACAAGGAGTCTTGAAAAATAGTCAAGCAACACCACCTTCGGCAAAAGAGTTATGATTTTGAATGTTTTTTTCCGTTACGGGTTCTGTAGATTGTAATGATTTTGTGTGGATGTGTGTGTGTGTGTGACCCTATACAGTACCGTGTATTTAACATAAGATGTATCAATTGAAATATTAAACCCATGTACTGAATACAAGTGAGGTACCCCTGTGGCTTTCAGGTGCAACCCTTGATTTATCTTCTTTATGCTTTGTGATTAAAATGAAGCAAAAGTATTTACAACATTCACGCTGGCTACATAGTTTATTTTGTCGGTGTATGTAACCCTGAGGAACATTGTCAAACACCATGAAAATGTTACAACAGGTGTAGTTTGGTATGAATAATATATATGATATGACTCATGGACAAAATGCGTTTGCACTTTTGTGAACCTGAAGTGTAAATGATGCTGTTTATTCAGCATTTTGGGGCCATTACTCTGAGCAGCACTGTGGAATGTTCAAATTACATTTGTGCCTGACAATACTTACAACCTCAAACCAGGGTCATTAATATGAGACTGTCGTATAAACCTACCTTAAAATACCCCCAAACAGCGGCGCCATTTTTGCTGAATGAGTAATCCTGGTCAAGTAGATCGAGTGTCAGCTAGTTAGACAAATTTCTCAGTCATGTTGAAAGTTTTTTAGATTGATTTCCGGAAGCTTGAAGGGTTGAAATTACATGTCGTAATTGGGTGAAAAAAGGCAATGTGTTGGCTCCTGTAAATAACAAATGGCATCTACCCCAGAGTTTTAAATTAAGCAAAATGAAACTTGATGAGGATTACTCCAGCAGACTAATTTCACTGTAATCGCCGTTTGCACTTTTCCATCCATCCTCATCAGTATGCAAGGTCAGGCTTAACGTTTTGGATGGTAGAATTTTCTTATCATGCACTTCTGCTTCACTGACTCACAGTCTTCTAAGATTTCAATTCTGCCTTTGTAAGATGTAAGTACTTTATCGACTCTCTGTAAGTAAGTTGTGCTTGTTTCAAGAAAACTACTATTCAGACATTATCGAGGAATACCTCTGTCTTCTTGGCCACAATTTGTAAGAGATGGCAACAGTCAAACACGATTTGAAATCTACTTTCCTCGAAAAACCTTGTATTTCATAACCAAACCACCTAAAACAGTTGAAATTAATTTTTTTTTGCTGATGCAAAGCAATGGCTGGCTTCTCTCATTTTGGGCTTGAAAATTAGAGGGCATTATAATCTGAGCCCAGCTCAAAGGTTTGTTATGTCAATCTAATAACACGATGTGATCTATAAGCAGTGATTATGGCATTGGATATGTCATGGACCCTTCAAGAGTGGATTAGGGGTGAGCAATGAGTGCCCTGCCCCTCCCCCCCACAAAAAAACAACAACAGGAGTGCTCATGCATGCACAAAATTTTTTTTTTAAATAAAGGGAGAAAGGTAGTTTTAGCCTCAACCCTCAGAAAGGCCACAAAAGGTTACATAAAAAATACCCCAAGTTTTGCACCTCCCCTTCGAAAATTTTCTTTTCAATCCACCCCTTGGACATTGAGGTGTTGCCATTATACAGTAAAGGGGACAGGATCAAGCATATCTTCAAAAACTTGGTGGTCCAAAAGAGGGCCGTCAAATGTTCACACAGGAGAGCGGAGATTACCTCTGCCCTGGCACAATGTAACTGCAGCTCCTTATTGAAACTGTTTCTCCTCGCCACACAGGACTGTTCCTGTTATTCCAACAAATATCATTTTTCAGTAAACACACAGTCCCTCCAGGGATTTTTACCTGTCTGACTTTCCACTCCTCTGGCATATACTGTTTGTGTCAGTCTGGCATTACCCATTTCATATCTATCAGTACCACTCCGGACCAGCCCTGCTGTGCTGGGTAGTAAATGTGAGAAGAAATGCATGCATCCAAAGCATTTCCAACTGTCGCTGGAAGAGAGACTTGGATTTAAATGTAGTAGGCGGGATTCAGCAGACTATGATGATTGGTTAGTCTCCTGCTCTTTGGAACAAGTGAGAACACTCAGCACATAGTTTTTGTTGGCAACTTTTTATTGGATTGGCTGATTTCATCGCCTGTTACTTCCAATGTATGCCATTGCGCATTGAAAAACACTCTACCGAATCTTGCACAGCTCAGGATTTCCTTGATGATTCTGTCGAATCTGTTACATGCCTGACATTAATTTGTTCACGTTGATGTATCACTATTGTTTAGGTATTTATTTAAATAGGCCAGTGTAAGAAAAAGAAATCAAATCTTAATCATGCAGACAACATTGACTTTTGTAGCTAAGGGCCTGTCACTTGAATTTGCCTGTCTGATAACTGATTTAACCAACACCATACTTTCACCTGACAACATGTAGGCATAAAAGTATGAAAATCTGGCATTTAAAGATTACTGCTGTATGCATTTAGTCTTTGAAGGTTTAGGCCTCGGTCAGATCTGCTTTTTGACACACATCATAATTGCATAGCTTCGAAGAACTTCAAGTTTCACATTTATATCAAGCCAAAAAAAGTCCACTTTTCCTTACTCTAAACACAAAGTTTAATGGAAAAATTTTCTTTCACAAACAACCAGCCATTCTTTGTTGTAAACCTCGCCCACTCCTTGCCAAAGATCTTATCAAAAAGTACACCCAGCACCCTGGTCATTGTTGCACTAATCCACAAAAAAGTTACTGAATATTACAAAAATGAGGTCTGCAATTTCAGGAAGGCAGAGTATTTTTTCCCCTCATTTCTTTCTCCTAATCTAATATAATCTTGAGTCCTGTCGGCAATTACATGTACTTGAATAAACTGCCGATTTTGAGGAGAATTTGTTCTGGCAAGTTCATGACCCTTTTGGATGTAGGTTAGTGCTTACCAATGCCCCTGCACAGATTAGTGTTACTCTGGACTTTTTTTTTACACTCGGCAAATAAGGAAACGATCCCTGGAATTAAATCTAACAAAAGTGGGAAAATGCAAAACTCGCGCATACATTTAGCATGTCCCAGAAGGACGTGTACAGCTTCATTGTGTGATTCACCAAAAGTCAAACACTACCAGAAATGCAGATATAAATTGATGCTTGAAAATTTAAAAATAACATGTCATGTATTTGTGCTCTGTTTTTGTTCTTAAAAAGTTTCATTCTCTCACATTTTGACCTATTTGTGTTGGGTGCTGCTGTTACTGTGAACAATCAAATTAAATTAAAAATTAGCCCAAGCCAACTTCCCAAAACTAGCCTTTTCCAATAAATTAAACATTCTTGAGTCTAAAAGTTTAATTCAGTTGACAACATAAAAAAAAAACAGTCAAGTAGACGGATACAATAAACCTGCAGCCTGACAAAAAGGCATTGACTTTGCATGTCCCAGCGTAGATGAACTCAGCAATGTTTCTGATGGCCCTCATTAATGGTGGAAAACACTGTGTTGGGTTTTCATGGAGCTACTGCCACCGGGAACGGTGGCTCCCTAAACTAGTTTTAGACTATAGGGCATGGACCCTATATTCCCTCCAATTATGATTTAATGCTTAGGCCCACTGCCATCTGTGTGGGCAACTGCAGGTGAATAGCGACATTGTTACCAAGTCACCTGATAACCATTTTACCTGAACCTTAAATTCTAGGCCTCCTCCCTAAAATGCTGCAATAACCGCGAAAACGATCAAATTAATTGTGAAAATACATGTTGAGAACTTGCAAGTCGTTCCTGTCTGAATTGAGTAATGGTGCTGTTGTTTTAGCATTACAGGGTGATACTGCATTAAAAGTCCAGAGTTGTGGGTAAAAACAAGTCATTTTGGGATGTAGCCTGAGGTTCAAATTGACTGTGCCCTACATAGGCTGTATAGGAACTGTCCATTATTAATTGATATTATTTACATGTATGTGGGGACACAGTTCACTATATACATAGGTAAGTAATGTGTTCAGTTTAATGTCAAAGTTTCAGACCATTTTCAAATTAAAAAAAAAAATCATTCTCACTTTGGTTGTCCTTTTCAGGGTGGAGTCAAAAATCCCTGGCTTTCCTTTTGTTAACACCTCCTGTCAGCTATATTGCCCCTTGTGGTTGATCATGGGAGATCTGCTTGAGGTCTTCAGAAGTTCAGCAGATTATTGGCATTATCTTCTGTCTGACCATGGTCCGACCAGCTGCACCTGTCTCCATCATACGTCATCAAATTATCTAACCCTCTCCCCAAACTAAGGGATTCCAGATAGTTTTTACTCAATCATCAAAACCTAAGCCATTTTAAAGACATATTTTGTACCGAAATGATGAATGCCATTGACAGCTTTGAACTTTGACACAAACCTCTGTCATTCACAACCAGAAATGTCCGTCAGGAAAAATTTGTCCAATCATATTGAAGGGTCATCTTGTGTCTTAAGAGAATTTAACTGTGAATAGATTCCTCCACATGAAGGGGGAAAATGTCAGTGAGGGAAAGGCCAGTTTATTTATGGTAGTGTCTCAATTTGTGGTTTTACACTTAGCGGTCATGTCAAGGAAATTGCTCCCTTCCTCTGATGCGGCTCATGGGTAATCATTTTAGCAGTTGTCCTGGAGATAAACGTTTCCCCCCTCCACCTGCAAATGATGCGTCTTGACAGTCTCAGCGATATTAGGGAGCTGTCGCATTCAGTTACCCTGTTGTCAGGGGGAAAGGTGGGACAATTGCGACCGATGGTTTGAGGATTTCTGTCTCACCCAAGTGCCGATTCATGTCTCGTGTACCGTGAAAAGCTTAAAACATCATAAGTCGGATAGATTCTTAGTCTGATTCTTGAAATGAACCATTCGGTCAAGGTCAGGAAAAAAATGAAGTCAACCCTGAAAGTGTGTTTACTTCATAGCTACTGTCATTTTTCAATCATTTTTTAGTTTCTGCTCATGCTATGATCTCTGACTGGACAGCACATGCCCATATGGCCACACACGTGAGGTCTCTTTGGCTCATTGTTTGGCCTCCAAAAAAGGTTGACACCCTCATTCTTGGTAGCAGAGTGCACTGTACACTTTTGTAATTTTCCACGGTTTCAAGCTGTATCAACTACCGGTACCAAGCAATAAATAATTCAAGGGTCCAAGATATATAAAAGTTTGACTTCAAGACCCCCTGTTGTAAATGAAGATAAACAGATAGCACTTAAAATTGCCTGTTAGAGTCCTGACACAGCACCCCACCATAACTAAGATTTTGAGTCCCTTAGTGAGATTTTATAACACACATCAGTGCCGGGCCTCCAAAGATGGCACCTATCGCATTTATCCCTCAGTCTCAATGCACTTATCCAATCAGTATAGAAATAGATGAGTCGGCCTATGTTAGGTGCATGTAGTAAATGGTAGCTGGAAACATACCTGCTTCACTATCTTACCAAAATAGAGACTGTCCCACAGTATGATCTGGTTTTAGATTGGTATAATTTCTGAATGAAAAGGAAGTTATAAGAAAGCCCAGCAGACCCCTTTATAATTAAACTCTGACAATTTAACCATTATTGTAAGCATATGTGACAAGCTCGGTCTTGTTATCTTTACGCTGTTATGGGTCATGTTGTGGAGTTGAAGTACTCCGACGGTTATGACACATACATTTAACAGAGATTTTTTAAAGAAATAAAATCAAAATATTCCTTTAAAATGTTCTGTTTTAGAGAGAACTAATTCACAAAAGTGGCAACCAACTGCTGCAGAAGTAGCGGTCAGGATTTTCCTCAATTTCAATTTTACTGGTTGATTACAAGTTGCATTTGCCATTGCTGAAGTTGATTCCAACATACTTTTGTAAGTCCTCATGACTTCATAAAGTTTCACAACCTGCCTCAAACCACAAGCTATCCTAGGCCAGCAACAACTAGACAAGACATTCCTTCATCGTTCTTCATCCCTTCTCAGTTGTGATTCAACTTGCTATTGTTTCGCTCTCCAACTTGTGATAAACTTGACTACAACAGGATGCTTTCTATTGCCCACATCATCATCTGTTGCCGTCTTTTTCTCACTTTTGCAGGAAACCAGGAGATGGCCTTCCTACAAGGCATGACCTCGGCCAGCATCACCTTCCACGTCACGCGGGCCTGCGGCAGCGGGGAGGTGGTAGAGTGCGGGTGTGCACAGAACAAAGGCCGCAAACACAACAAGGAGGCCGGCACGGGGGACTGGGCCTGGGGTGGCTGCTCGGACAACATCCGCTACGGCATGTACTTTACGAGGGACTTCATCGACACAACGGACACCGGTGGCAATGACGTGACGGGCGCCAACCTGATGATGCAGCACAACTATGAGGCTGGGCTCAAGGTAGATATATCCAGGAAAGCTGATTTTTAATGGGTATTTTACATAATGACCTCAAAGTTTGTTAACACATGCGCTATCCTACTGCAGTTAGTTTGGACACGATCCCTCAAGTCTTCATAGGAAAATGCATTTGTGCATGAAGTGTTCTGTAAGCTAAACTTGATGCCACTTATAATTTGGTGCAAAATATGTGCATACAAGATACTGAAAGCAAACTTTTATACGACTGCAATTAAATGTATTAATGCATGGTAACTTGGCTCGGGCAATCCGGAGGAGGGCTATGGAGACCATGGTCCCCCTCCATAAAAAGTACAAAATTTTGTTTTTGACAAATAGTGAGAGGTGATTTTTTTTAAGGGGGACTGTGTCATTTCCCTTCCTTCCAAATATGTAAGAGCCCAAAAATTTAGTTCAGCCGAAACAAGTTACATTTACGAGGTACAATGAAATTCCACAATTTTTGTCTCCCCCTCCAAAAAAGTCAGCTTCTGGGCTTAAGTGTTGCATTTGTTTGGTATGATAGCATTACTTGCTTCACATTTTGCCAGTAAATAGTTTTGAAGACAGGGTTCATCGGCCTAACCTTTTCTCTACAATATGAAGGACATACAATATTATAATGTCATTAATAATATACATGTACATCTATACATTTTGGTTGCTGAGACCAGCTAGTGTAGAAATATTCTGGGTATGGTATTTTTTGAGAGATAGTAAAATTGTAAAAACAGCAAACATCATGCCATGTATTCTTGGCTATTCAAGAATCTTTAGTTCTGCTCTATGTGCACTGAAATAAGGACAGTATAAAAACCCCAATTTTTGTGACTTCACGGAGCATGTTTATGTAAATGTAATAGACATGGAAGAATAGTGGGGGGTGCACATAATTCCGCACATTCCTTCCTGACAAATACTATCCCAAAGGAAATCGTAGAAATATCCCAAGGAGAGACAGGTCATTGTCCCCTAGTTCAACCACCTGTGAAGATAATTGTCTTACTTCCCAGGGAAAGATGGGGGGGGTGAGAGTTGCTGTGTGATTTAAAACCTTGGAGCATGATCATACAGCTGCCTTGCCACTATTGATTGTTAATCCCCCTATCATGACAGTCTAATCTCTCTCATTGGATTAAGGCAGTTGACTGTGCCAAACCACCAAACAGTGGAAGTTATTTAAAGAGATTATGTCCACAAAGATGCCACTTTTTTTTATTGATGTGTCCATGGGGAACACCAGTCTAGTTGTTGGTTTTTGGAGAAGTCCCTGTGTGCCATTTTGTGCCCACTGTAGAAGCGGTAACCTCACATTTTATTGTAGGTTGACCTTAGAGAATTGTGGGGATTAAAAAACAAAGAAGAAAACAGCTGGTCATTTATGCAGTGACTTACAATACGGTGTGTATGTATGTGTGTAAAAATGAACTGGAGCATGAATGCTGATTTGGCAATCAATGTGTCCTTCATTATCTGCTCCAAGATGGCATGTTTTCACTGTAGCAACAATGTCCGTTCAGTGGGAACCACACGTGCGAGCACAGATGCTTGTGTATTTGGCGCAGGCCTCTGCCACACTGATAGTCTTGGTCCCAAGATGTTACTATATCTGTGTTCGCGAAGTAAATTTTGCCAGTCAACAGAGGGCACTATGTGACAGCCGATTGTGCAAGATTATCGTATGCATAGTAACACATAGCACCCTTCTGAACATGTAAAGCATGGCCAAAAATATCCTCTAAATTTTCCCTGCACCTCTACCATTTTTGCTGAGATTCACATTTGTTTCATGCCTTGTTTCACTTGTGAATGTTTCAAAACTTCTACCCCTTCTCTTTGCCATGAGGGCAACTTGTCAAGACATTCAAATTTTCTAAGAAGGCAAAATCTAAAGAAACACTATATCTTGACAGTTAAGAAGCTTATCCCATTATGGAAAAGACCACAGTCAATCTGGCCGCAAAATGCTCAGTTTTGACAGACCCCTACTTCGTCCAAGCTGGGAGACAGAGACAGAGAAACAGAAGGGAAAAAAAGAACACCAAGAATAGCCAGATTTGGCGGGTGAATCGGTTACCAGTCCCCAAGTCCCTTTAAAGAATTGAAATGAAACCATCAGAGGACATTTTCCCCCTTCTTGAACTGTAACCGATACTGACACACGGAGGCTAAGCTGTCTGTGGCCAACAATAGTACCCACCAATACTTGCTGCCAGGACAGACAATGCAAAGCCAGCAACACCTCTAATCCTCACAAGGGAATTGTTGCCCAGCAAGGAAACTACTGGTTCTCCTTGCGCCCGGGTAAAGTCGCACCAGTCGTCTTTCTTTCGTCTTTCTCTCTCTTTTTTCTCCCTAACCACCTTTGAAATTCTGTGTTGACTTCCTGTCAGGAAAATTGAATCGTGGAGAAAATGGATTGGCACTTCGCACTGCGCAGGAAGAGGATAATGTGCATGTCCTTTCATGGAGCAATAAAAAAGGAGCTCCATGGTCCTTTCAAGTTGCGATCCAGTCTGGGTTGTTTGGTGCACCCATGATTGAGTAGGTTTGTCTCTGGTTGGGAATAATCCGATTACAGAGGTGAACATGTACCCATGGCTAGAGTCAAATGCATTAAAAAATGTATTTAAATCGTGATGTGGTTTGCAACATTTTGGCATGCTCCTGCATTATGGTCGCCTTGCTCATAACCCAGCAATTTAAACATAAAAAAAGAACTGAAAGTTCAAGTCTTTCTTCCCATCGAATGTCTTTGATTGATTTTATGCACCCTGCTTACACTTACATTGTATTTTAGACTGATGTCAACCTGTATTGGATGCTGTGTACATGGAAAGTAAGATTACATGTAACTGTGGTCAGGACCAGGGTTGTAGATCTACATCCAGGGTCAAGATTTTTGTAATGATGCAAATTTGAACATTGAATCACTCATGACCATGCTGTGTCTCTCCCCAGATCAAGGCTTGGGCCGTTTTCAAATAATCAACTTCGTCTCCATCTCAGGCTTCTTGTAGAAACCAATCTCTGATTGTGGGCCTGAAGCGTTTCGCTGAAATTGAAGTACTGTAATGTTTGGCTCTTTTGCATCTTACTTGATGTTTTGTGGCACTATCAGACTCACTATTGCGCTTACAACCTCAAAGTCAGGAAGTAAAAAACAGTTGAAGCCTGAGACAGAGCCAAAGTCAAGTATTGGAAAACGGCCTTGGCTTCACAGGGGTGGGAGTCTGCTTAGATCATGTGACTCACCTCATGACATATATATATTTTAAAAACTATGTTAAACGTTCTTTGCAAACAGTTCTAGTTTAAAAAAGCTAATGGTCAGATTAGACATGAGCATCAGTCCTTCCATCAGATAAAGTGCCAGCACTTGACTATAATCTGGTCTCCCTGACTCAAACGGAGTGGTGCTTTGAAAAGACTCAACTCCTGATTGGATCCAAAAACAAAACCTGCATGACATTTAAAGCTGAGTCCCTGGCTGTGATGATAGCTCTGCATCTACTCTTAGGGCTCCAAGTTGCAAGTTTGGTTTTAATTTCATCAGGAAGCAGGTATTCGCATAACTGTTCGGCCATCAACTTGGAATTAACCTCATTATCTGAAGCTCTCCGTCTGTTTTGTGAGAATGACTTGTCTGAAAATTCAAGAGCAAATGCAGGAAGTGTAAAGCATGCAGGATTACAACTGTCAGACACATGCTTGTCACTTGCTCTGTCATTTATGAACACGTGTCCAACATCAGCTTTCTTCCTTGAAAAAGGAAATAAAGTTATTTAAACTTCCTACATTCTGTTCAGAAATCATCAAGCTAACAGCTTTCACATGCACTATAGCTGAAAATAATATTTTATCTCTTGATAGACGCAATGTATAGGTCTGTCCACATATTGCATTGTCGTCAGTAAATTCTTGTTAAAAATATTTTTACATAATATGTGGTAATCAAATAGCTTTCACCCAAAAAATGCATGTACTGTATGTGATTCAAAGCTGGCATGGCTTCAATTTGTCCTCTCCTCTTCTTTTGGCCCACTCCCACCTTCCCCGCCCTCTTCCTCAAATCACAGAATTCAGCCAGCAGAGGGCCTCGATCAAATTAGACACAAAATATGTAGTTTGTGTTGTGAATAAAGAGCCGGAGCTCTTTATTTTGTTTTTCTCCCTCACACGAGTTGCTGGAGCTAATTGGCCATAGCCACTTTCATCTTGTGGATGCACCATCAATTGATAAAATTGGCGAAACTTGAGCCTCATTGACAACAGGATTGCCGCTTGATTGATGTTAAGCAGTGTGGTTTCTTTGTATCCCAGGAAAAGAAAGACTGATCTGGTCTCCTGGTATGTTTCACCTGTGGAAATGCTGTTTACAAGAATCTATTTAAAGCTTCTTTTGTTGTGCCTCCAGCTCCAAGTTTCCACTTTATTTAACTGCTCAGAACAATCTGGATGAGCATTTTACGACCCAATCAAGCATTTAGCAGCTATTTTAGCCCCTCTCCATTACGAGATTGGGGAGTCTTTGAGCAATCTTGCAATACAAAGCAAGGAAATTACTTGTGTTCAGGTCCTCAACAAATGGTGGAACCACCAACTTCTTGCCCGAAGCTGTAGATGTTCTACATTGTGTTTGTTTGGAGGCCAAAATGTAAGGAATTTTTATAACTACTGGAGAAGTAAAACCTTGGTTTTTACTGCCACTGTAAACTGTTTAAACTCTAAGTCAATAATGGACCAGTCAGTTACACTTTACTTAATACACCAGTGTGGTCCATTTTTGTGATTGGTTATGGGTCTGTACACTTTGAGCATGATTGAATATGAAAAAGAAGAATGTATTAATGCACTTTCTTCTTGGGGGTATGTGGAAATTCAGGAGAAATTGCCCCTAAAGTAAAAGCTGATTGCTGAATTTTGGTAGATACTGTGATAAACATTTGTGGATGTGAAGGTTGGGTGGTTTAACTCCTTTTTTGGGCGGGGGGTGTTTCTGGAGTTTTATAACAAGCCTCAGCAAATCATGCAGCTGAGGAATCATGCGGTGTAAAAGCTGTTGAACTAATATTCAAATAAATTCCAGCAGTCAACAGTAGTAATTTAAGTTCTAGAACTTATGTACATTTGTGTGCTTTTCTTACAGTTCCATTTTTGTGGTTGAAGACTCAGTTGTCATTGTAGGTTCACATACATTCTCCACGCTTCCTGCTGTGTATGTATTCTGCTTCTCCTTGCTATAGTCAACGGCACCAAAACAATTTTCAAAAGTGAGGGGCCAGTTAAGAGACCATCAGGCATCAGCCATTAAAATGCAGATCCATTAAGCCCCACCCCATTAAAGGACCAGCCAAATGTGGGGGGAAGGGGCATGTCTCCCCCCATCAAAAAAGAGAGGGGCTGTAGGCATTTTTTTAAAAATGCCTCTGTTGCAGAGCATTGCTCTTTAATTTTATACTTTTTTGATCATTTTTGTTTAGTTTTCATTTTACTTTATTGGACTTACAACAAGTTAAATCAATGATGACGGCTAACCATCAAACACACGTATGCTACAGTCTGTGATGTTTAAACTTGTCCAGTTGACTATTTGAATCAATCTTCCAAGCTGGACTGTATTTTATGAGTTAGGACACACCATGCCAAGCCAGCATTTGACCATAAATTGGCCAAAAGCTTTTGCATTTCACAAATCCCAAAATAATTTCAGACAGTACTTTTTATTCAATGTTGATATTCACCATTGGTCGATATCAGACTTGATTCAGCGAACACCAGTAAGGAATTCGGTGAGTTTTTGTTTTGTTTGGTTTTGCTTTGTTTTCACCAAGAAATCTAATACCATTAGACCATTAGACCTTTAAACTGAAGTAAATTCTTGGCCAAGATCTTCATCAGGTTCCTCCTGGAATGTGGGTACACTGCACAGGTTACCCTTCAGTAAATAAATAAGCAATAAATTCAATGGGTCTTTCGTTTAACCCTTTTTTTTTAAATATAAAGATAGGAATTTTTAGGTGTTTTAATTCCAGGCAAAACATATACAAACTTCTGCCATTCCGGCTGATCAAGGGGGTGGTATATATCATCAGACAACTCAACATTTGAATGAACAAGAGAAGATGGACAAAGCGACAGTTGTAACAAGGACAAGTCATGCAGAATGTTTGGCAGATTATCAGGTCAGAGAGAAAAGATCTGAGGTTGTCATCCCTCAATTTGATGAAAACCACAGATGTCGGATCCCCTTTTCAGTCTTAAATGGGGATATGGTCACTACCCAAGAAAGAGACAGTGGTAATAGACAGAGCAATAAGGGATTGGGGGAGAGAAAGAATTCATTGTGTCCATTCACTCACAAATTTTGCAACATGTTACAAATGAAACAAATTCTGGAAAATATCACTGACTTTCCTTTCACCACGTTAATAGTAGCACTCAAATGCATTGAGTGCGGGCAGATGAAAGGACAACTTGTGCTCGTTAAGAGATTCAACAAGGACTCAGAGAAACTTTTTCATTATTAACGAAGAATGAAATGACGTGTATCAAAATGGTGGGCTGTTGAGTGATTTCAGCGGCACATGTATGGAAATATAGCATATAATGCAATTTTGGTTGAATGCAGACTTGCATGTACATGTAATTTGAGTGCCGTTATTACCTGCAGTGGTTAAGATCTGCCACCCAATGTTGTGTATTGCCTAGTGCTGTTGAACATGAAGGGACAATTGTTTTTCCCCCGAGTCCTGGAAGCACCGGTCGATTGAGCAAAAAGGAACATTAGCTAAACCAGGGCCCAATTTCATGGCACTGCTTACCGCAAACAGAAAATTGGCACTTACTATAGCAGAAAATTCTGTGCATATGACGAACGTATTTCATCCTGTAACTAAGGCTTGTGCGCTTAAAAGGTTAGCACAGAATTTTTCTGCTTGCGCGGTTAGCGCAGAATGGAGATTGTGAGCATAGCATTTTGCAGTAAGCAGCGCCATGAAATTGGGCCCAGGAGTCAAACCAACAAACTTCCTCATCATGCTATGTCTGTGCACCACCAGCCAAATTCTGTTAGTTAGCATTCTATCCATAGATTGGTTGCACCAGTCGTACAGTTGCCTCACTTTGAACTGGCATATAGAGGGATTTCACATTAGCGCCGTAAGAGCATATCTGCATCAAAACCGAGGCTCTCTGTGTTGAACTTCGTCGCGCGCCCGCGAAGTCCACACAGTACATGGAGTATCCAGTTCGTAAGTGTGATGCCACTTCAGTTTAAACCACGCCCACTGTAAAAGATACACGACCATCGCAGGTACCTTACTTCGCGGTCAATTGTCGCTATTTTTCTTTGGATTTTACGTGTCGAGTGTTCCTGAAAGACTCTTCCACAAACATTTTTAGCCTGGAAAGTCTGAATTTAACATACCTTTATGTATTTTGTGTCTTGACTCCTTACTTTCAAGCGTCTGATAATATTAAGAATTGAAGCTGACACATACAGCCTTGTTTTCAAACGCAGAAGTGCGCAGATCGACGCTAAAAGCGTTGTATTTGGATCCCTCTATTGTGGGTGTGAAATCCGTGATTTAACTGCAAAGTGGCAGTTCTAGTGTTCCTCTCATTACTTATTCTTTCATTGCATCATGCTGAACAGCGGTAGCTTCTGCAAGCTGGCATCATGCAACAAGTTGTGATACTGCAGAGTACAGTTAATTACCAGCATCAGCAAGATTTGCAAACCTCAGCAGGTGTTTGTTTGGGATCACTCAAAGAAGATGTGTAGTCTCTGGAAGTGCCACACTTGCACATGTCATGTTTTAAAACATGGAGACAGAAATGTTTCTACCAGTCTTAACATTTTTCCACAAAGCCAATGAGAGTTTTTGTTAGTTTTCAGATCATTTTTCATTTGTTTTTGTAACTGACTGTTATTCCCTGGTATTCTTTTGATCTATGAGACACAAATCTTCCCAGGTGGTGATGTGGAAGACCACAGACAAAAGCCATCATTTATGGTCTTATATACATGTACATGTATACCAACGCCTAAACCACGTATATTTTTGTTCAAATATGCATCTTGCGTTGTCTGCAAAACAGGGGAAAATGCGTGATAAACGTGCCACAAATCAAGTAATACACGCGGTCGTAAATTTTCACAAATCTGCAAAGAGGTCAGGTCCATGTGTATTGGTCTTGAGACACCTTCCAGACATCACAGATATCAGTGCAAGAAATAGCCAGCGAATATCAACACCAAAAACCAAAAATATCTTCATCACCTCAGCAGTTGGTGATAAATCTGGGCCCCTTGTCAAATAAAACGTCTGCTCAGACCTCCTTTGCCTGGAAATAATGGCCCCGTCCACAGTTTCCGTGCGGCATCTGTACAGTTTTCCTTTCTAATTACTTCTGTGAGCAGTGCAGTAAAGCACGCAGCCTGCGATGGTTGTTTTTTCACGGATGAGCAGCATTTCGTTTCACACCTTGAGGAGAGCGGCGTCGGCCCCCTGTTCAGTCTGTTCGGCAACCTCTTTTTTTCTCCCTACGACTCCTTCGAAATGCCGCGAGACTCTTTTGTAAACATTTGGATTGAAAAATGAAGCCATTTATTTGGACAGCCAGTGTAATCCACACTGCTTGAGCCATAATCAGTTGAACATTATGGTCGGGTCTGGCACAGCTAATCTGAAATCCATCTTTCACCCAAATGGTCTCCTCTTTGTTGCTGGTGTATCAGATATCCACTAATCCATCAGGTTTCTGGTAGTAGGTGATATAAATGATTTAATTATAAATGATCTTCACCTTAGATTACCAGAGCTAGCTGTACTTTTTTGAAAAGTAAAGTCAACGTCAGTGACATCCACTCTCAGTCAAGCTCTAAGAAAGGACAATCTTAACTTTGTTTTATCTTGTGCTGAGGGGGGCCTTTTTGACCAAACTTTCTGGAAATATACAATGTAAAAACTAGCCAAAGTGGTATGCTTGTAGAATTCAAGAGAAAGAGATAAACAGATTGAAAGGCAGGAGTGGCTTTTTTCTGGATCACAACCCTTTTTTAGACATCAAAGGCAGGAGAAAAGGACAAAATGTTGGACAGCCTTATTCTGTCTTGAAACAGAACTGACGAATCGCAAATGTTCAACTGAGTTACTTTTCTCCTTTAACAGTGTGTTGTGTGTAGTGCACTAAATGTCAATAGACTTATGACATAAGGACGTCCTGCTTTGTTTACATGTGCACTTTCTTATGGCGTGGAGGTAGGATATTGGGAGCCCCCCCCCTCCCGAAAAGACACACATGT
Organism: Acanthaster planci; assembly: GCF_001949145.1. The sequence continues at coordinate 3,652,372 of NW_019091358.1, forward strand.
AAACAAAGCGTGACATCATTATGTTAAGGTGTATTGTCATGTTTGATGCGAGTGCACAGTTTAACTTGTTTGGAAATCTGCACATGTACATCATTATTGTGAGGACCCAAATGGTTGTTTGGACGAACCTCACAACTCAGTCTCAATTTTCCCATCAGTAAAACTCTCTCTCGCAGTTTCATATTCCAGTACGGAAATCCCCCCCCAAGTGACCATTCCACATGACTTCCCAACACCACCTGTGATGCAGATTTCCCCCCAATAGATTTTACTCATCCAAAAGTAGGCTCCAGTGCAAACACACATCATTCATAACCAATTTGTGGCATCCGGGAGACAACATCCACATGGGAAGGGGTACAATCTTTTCCCCCAGAGGACGAGGCCTTCATGAAGTATAATTTCCTGTACATTTGCTCGCAGACTGCAATTTTAGCCCTCCCCCTGCATCTCCTTAACCCCCCTCCCCATCAAATCTGAGAGAATGTGATGAGTTCACATATCTTGATTCCTGCATCTTGGCACTGAGTTTTTTCTACTTACTGTTAGCAACAGTTGTCCTAAGTCTCTCTACCCTTCCCAGCTGAGTCATTCTCAAGCTCTGTACCTGCGACTTAGCCGGCTTGGGTCGGTTCCTGCACAGTGTCAGCAAGGTTGACAGCTTCGCAACAGTTGAACTATCGTTTCAACCCCAGTGAACTATTGCAAGAAGTGACAGAGGCGAGCTGGGATTGGTTGTTTTTACAAAGGCACACCTGCCTGTTGACCCCAGATGACCCCTCCCTCACCTGACACCCCCCCCACAAATAATCCAAGCCCATTAGGACATTTCCTCTCTTCATAATCTCATAATTTGCCACAGATTTGAAAATACATGTGTAATTTGAGAGAAATCTCCCAGTGCTGAGGGTATCCCTCTTGCTGTGCCTCAGTTGTAGCAGGTAATTTGTCCTTTGGGACAAGTGTGACTTCCCTACAAGCTAATTGCATACAAGTGAGAATATCTGTGTTGGAAATTCTGGAAGCAATTTCACAGACAAGTATTACAACTCGGCATGCAGTACATCTGATGCTTTCTATTTAACACCATGTTAACGGATCTGTCCTAGGCATAGGGGACGGTCGCAGAGCAAGGATTTTTTACGAGGGGCACTGGCATTGCATCGAGCAACTGATTCACAGGTTCACTGTAATTTGCAGCTTAATATATACATGGACATGCACCACTGTTGTACAGGCAAGCTTGGAATTTATTTGGGGGTGCATCGCCGGGAATTGTCCCACCTCCCTCAAACTAGGAAGGGGAGGGGAAGATGGGAGCACAAAGGAGGAATCCCTGTGAGCATGGTGTTCACTGCTCATCCAAGTCAGGCTCCTAAAAATTAAAGTCTTCAGATTTACATCATGAATTCTTGGAGGCAACTGCTGGATGGTACAAGAAGTTGTGTTGACATATGTATTGTGTTTAGGGAGATGGTAACTTAAAACTGACCGTTTACTAAGCAATAATATTCCAGCCAGCACCTAAGGTCCAGCTTGGGCCACTTGAACCTTTGCTTTGAACCTTAATGTTCTGGTTATAATTAATCTTGCTTTTGGTGCACTGGTCTCATCAACATGGAGTTGAAGCTTTTAGTGCAGAACATGCATATTGTAGAAAATATCAAGAATATCATTTGTGTCTCAGAAACTAATTAAAAATGTCCTATGTCGTCCTAAATTTTAGCCGTTAGATATTACAAACAGACCATTGGTTGCTAGCAACTTGAAACTGGGGCAATGAGAAATATTTTCCTGCTTTGAATCTTCAGTGTTAGACAGGCAAATCTCGAAGCACTGCAACCAGTTGCTCTTAGCCTAATCAATTTCTTAAACCTGCATTTTAAACTAAAGTTATATTTTGTGTTCCTTTTCCCCCTCTCCAGACAATTGACACTAATATGAGAGTCAAGTGCAAGTGTCATGGTGTATCCGGCACCTGTACCTCTAAGGTGTGTTGGAACACGATGCCTAAACTCGAGGAAGTTGGCCAGATTGTCTTCAACAAGTACGAGAATGCCAAATTCATGACGTACTCCAGGAAGCGGCGCCGGTTACGCCCCAACCGCAAGGACCCGTCCAGCCGCCGCAAACCGGCCAACACGGACCTGGTCTACCTGGCCGCCTCGGTGGACTATTGCGAGCCCAACAAGAAGCATGGGTCAGTGGGCACCCACGGCCGGCTTTGCAACAAGACCAGTACAAGCGAGAACGGCTGCCCGCTGCTGTGCTGCGGCCGGGGCTACCAGACCATGGTGCGGAAGTCGCGAGGCAACTGCAACTGTCGCTTCGAGTGGTGCTGTGAGGTGGTCTGTGAGACGTGCCTGCTGTCGGAAGAGCTGCACATTTGTAACTGAAACCCCTGTGCACAGGAACATTATGTTATAAAAAGCACAAAACATCTTGTGACAGATGGCCATTGTGTTGAACTCGGTTACAAGCACTTGATGCGGAATTCCGCTAACGTGACTTACATTTCACTGCCATTTCAAGAGCCATCTTGGATTTATACTATGACGGAGGAAGTTGGAGTACAAAGTTTTGGCTTAATAACTGAATTTGGATGAAATGAAGTAGACATCTAGCTTTCAAGAGTCACAGAGGGAAATCTTCACATAAGAGATTTAGCTGCTGACAAAGAACCAAACCACTAAATTTCAAACACTTTCTGCTGCTTTGCACACCCTTTATTTGATCTTCTCTATTCATGGACCTCCGTGGAATATATGTGGCACCGATAAACCATCTTGCAACTGAATTGGCCAGAGATGAACTGTTGCACCTTACTGTGGAAAGAAGGGATGGATCAGACAATTGGAGCCTATTAACGAGAAAACATAAATAATGCAGGAACAAGACCTTGTTCACAGTACAGTGCACCACTATAAGAAGGTACCACAGAGAGGCCAAGTTTCACTGTCAGGAATGCTTAACAGCCATGCCAAATTGTATTTGTTTTACGCAAGGAGTAGGCAGTTGTTCCATTGTTTCTATGCCTGTGTGAGAATAATGACCTAGCTGGTGAACCTTCCAAATTCTCTCGTGTTTACCAAGTGTAAACAATCAAGAACTTGTGATATAGGTTTCATTTGTTATGTTGAAAAGAGAAACCTCAGAGGTAAATTTGCTAGTCTACGGCACTCTGTGATGTGCATCACTCCTATACTGGTAGGTCCATCTTTGTCACCGTTGAAGTTCACGCCTGTTAGTGTTTACAAACTGAAGTATGGCAGGTCTTCACCGCAGACACAAAAAGAATCTGTCTGGAGTAGAAGCATCAGTTGAAAAGAGCCATGTCGGTGGGGAGTGTTCATTTTGTTGGTAGCGATGCAACCATAACACGTGCATTTCTTTCTTGGACCAACAAAGTGCAGTTGGTAAGAAAATTTTGCCCTCTCTTGGCCCAACTGGGGGCTCATAGGCCTAATTTACAAAGCATTTAAAAATTTCACACAATTATCAGGATTCCAAATAAATAAGGTTACTGCTAAACAATACACCAGAGTACTTTTTTCTTTAAAGGTAATGGGGCAAATAGGTGCTTTAAAAGGTAAACCCGTTACCAACTAGGGTTGAACTTTCTGCTGATTTTTGCTGTCTATACAAAATGGTTGTCAGCAAGAGGAAGGTCATTGGTGTGGTTATGCAAGAAGATGGGATGACATGGCAGTGTTGTTTGTTTACTCTTTTTGTTTTTGTTGTTTCTTTTACTATTATGATTCACTCTGTCCCCACATCCTTGAAACTTTGAAACTTGCTTGCAAAAAAAAAAGTGATTAACCAAGCAGAAACACAGACTGCAGTTACTAAAATCTATACTTTCAGCAAAAGCGTCTTTCATGCGTTAATACAAATTTGGCTTTTGTATATAAACATTTTTGTTTGTTGTTTGTTGATAGTGTGTAAGGATTATAAATGTGTACAGGTGAAACTTAGCGGACGCATGCATATTTCATTTTATTCATCAGGGTACTGGCAGTATTCTTGAATATCAGTTTCCAAGCAAAATTGCTGTTCTGAAAATTATTGGATCTTGGATTTTCTTTTTTTTTTAACGGTAGACATTAAGAGAGTCTGGAGTGGTCAGTGAATTTTTAAATTGGATCCCTTTCTTGTGGGTAAATTCTTAATAGTCAAAATTAATGAGTGCCTTAAAATACAACATAAACATTAAAAAATTAATTATACATTGTATGCCTTATCAAACCACACAAAGGTTTGTTACTTGTCTCTGTTCTGACTTCCAGTTCACACTTGTGAGAAAAATTTTGTAGATTTTGACGTCTGCTTTATATGGATGTCATCCTGAATTCCTAGGCACATAGGCCTACTTCAATTCATTGTCTCTATTGGCATATCACATTTTGAACACACTTGGCTGGAGGCCACATTTTATTTTTGGACAGTGTTACCTGTTTGCTTGTGTTATAAATATCATGCATTGTATGCTGTAAGGAATTGATATTTTACAGTAATTGAGCAAATGTAATTAATGTATCTGAAGCATGTACAAATGAGGAAATTTGTCAAAATTGCGGTTTGACTGGCGAATGTGTTGGAGATGCATGCACACGCTGATGCAGTTCCAGTGGTACGACAGACGTACTACCACATTTTTTTTGGACAAAATTTGGCCAATTACTTTTAGACAAAATTCACAGTTTGGCCACCCCCCCAAATCCCCAGACCCAAGACCTAGATACACCATTGCAGAGTACCAACATAAGAAGATGCACGGACCTGTCCAAATTTCAAGCTCTCATTTCGGCACATGAATTTGCTAAAATGTACATCAATTTGAATGTGTAATTTGAAACTCAAGTTTGAGACTTTCCCATGACAGAATTTTGTTTAAATTTGTGCTTGTTGTCCCCATCCACAACATTACAAAAATCGTAGGTGTAATTACAAGTGCCCATGATCGAAAACATAAGCTATCATATTATTATATTATGGTTATGTTGTGTCTCATCAGACATCTATGTGCATATCTGTTGATTCAAAGCAAACTTACAGGTATTTTATTAACTACTAGAATGAGGAGACATCATTACTTCAGTGTTTTTACCTGCACTGTTCATAAAACAAAACATTGTAAGATTTTGTTTTCGCCCTTGTAAATATATATACACTGTATGTTATTTAATTATTTTACAATGATCATGTAACCTACAATTATTCAAAACAGGTGCCTTGAACATACAATGTGCTTATCCGCATGATATTTTGTATTATATATGTAATAGGCTGCTATTGTATGTTCTTGCCTAGGGAACTTTTTTGTGGTGTTTTTGTTGCTTTTGATTGGAAATAATGAAAGAATATGGCAGAGGTATTATAATGCAAGTATCAGATGTGTACAGTTGTTGAAATAGCTCAAACTCTGAAGATGACATTATTTTGGCGGATGGTACAATAAATTAATGCGACATCATACAAATGATGAACTGACTTTTCTCTAGCTTTAATATCAAATCATTCCCCCCCCCCAACAAAAAAAATGAAGGGGAGAGGGGGTGTGTGATATCACTAGAGTGGCTGATACTACTAGATATTACTATTACTAGAGCTTTTCCAGTAATATCTTGTGATCAAATTGACAACAATTGTGTGAAACCTTAACGCTTGTTTCACACAAATGCTCATTTTTCCCAAGACTGGTCAGCCAACAATGTCAACTTTTCTCATTGATATACTCCCAGACACACACGAGGCAATGAACTATAAATGACCATACTAACAAAACCCTGTGTTGGACTGGATTGAAACTTGAAATGTATTGAAGTATACTTGTAATGAGGGTGATTCCATGCATGGTATGTTGGAAAAAGATCAAGCATGCGACATGCACCCATGAAATAGTCCAAAAAAGCTGGACTCTTTTAAGGTTAACCCTAACCCACCTCAATCCTCCAAAATCCTCTGAATGGGCTTTGATAATTTTAAGAGATTGAGGATGACTGATGATTTGAACATTGGAGGACTTTAGAGGATTGAGGATGAATGGTGATAGAAGCATGGAGGATTTTGGAGGATTGAGGACAGATGCTGATTTAAAAGATGGATTTTGGAGGATTGGGGATGTGCCCTAGTAAAAAGGTCCTAATGGGTTAGGGTTAAAGGTATTCCCTCTTGTTACAGTGCCCTCTTTTCACATGGGAAAGAAATACACACAGGGGAAAAATTTCATATAAAAAAAGACAGCAGGGCTGGTATCTCATAAAATTTACTGGAATGGAACACAAGAGCCACACAATTTACAGACAAATGTATTAGAAAAACACTGGACTTGTAGACTTCTACTGGTATTGATGCAGCAACAATAAGAACATCACTGGTCATAGTCCACTAGGTATTTCAAACACTGACCTTCAAACTACCACTAGTTGGATGATTTAAATACATGAAATTAGCAAAAGCAACATCAGTGACACAGCCAAGTGGGATTCTAAATGGCCATGGCTCGGAATATGATGAGTAAAGCTGGAAATATGATAAGAATCAATTCTAAGGAGACCACATGCTAGTGGCTCCTAGCCACTTCCCATTAGACATGAGTGGTACCCCGGCAACAGCCTAACTTTAAGTTAGGTGTATCTGGCCATTATTTTGTGAAAGCCTGTTTTTTTGTGTGTGTTTCAGCTTCACCTGCCTGAGTTTTTAGGCCCATGACTGTAGAGATTCCAGTTAAATAACTTCTCAGGTAAATTCTAGTCTGTGCAACATCAGAACCTAGAAACCTCATAAACAGAGTCAAACACTGGAATCGTTCCCTTTTTTGGAAAAGACAAGGCTTACAGTCCTCTGCTTTGAGCTTGGAACGCTGGTGTGAGCTACATCTTGAGAAACAAACAAGACTGTTGGGATGCAATAATCAACCATTTCTGGTGATTTGAGCAGCAAGCCAGATATTTGTGCTGGCAAACTGTAGGCAGTGGTTACATTACTTTCAACATGTTCAGGTTCTTCACCCTTAAGTCAGTATCGCGAACCTTCGGTTAGAACAGTCAAACTTCAACACAACGGGGCAGCTCATGACCCACAAAAATAAATACTAAACATGTAACAGCATCACTTTCCCTGTGAACATTACTTTTGACAAATGCCCCTGGCTCCTACATTTACGGGCATGAATCTGAGTTAATCGTATAATAAACGTCACAGACAAAACAAACTTTCTCACACCTACCTCCGTGCTCACACATTCAAATTTTTGTATAGAGGGCTAAAGAAAAACACCCAGGTGTTCCACATCAGGCATTTCTGAAGGTGTTACACTGTATGCCTTAAACATTTCTTAATTTATGAGCCTGGGAACCGCTCATTCATTTTACATGGGCAGTGGTGGCCACCATGCCATGGTTGTGGGCAAAGGTACCGGTGGGGTTGCCAGCCCCTGAAAACATCAATTTTATGCACACGGTAAGTTTTCATCAGTCACTGCGTGTAACCACCATTTTCCATTTCAGATTTGTAAAGCATCCATTTCCTTGAAAACGGAACTTCGTAACTGGAACTACATGTAGATAATGGGGTCGTCCATTTCTTTGTTTCATTATTTTAACGAGCATACAGGACGTAAGCTGAGGGAGGGGTCAACAACCTGTGTGTATTATTCATGAACTGTGAAAAATGATGGGTGGCCACCATTTTCTTGCATACTATTTCAGGAGGGGAAGAGGTCGGAGGAAAAGTGTGTTAAGTACACTCAAGAGCATGACAAAAAAATGAGATGTCCCCTACAACCCAGGATTGTTAACAAACCAACACTATAGAATGAAAGTATCAAGCACCGAAGACTGAGCTGGTTTGGCCGTCATTGCATCTGCCATGAGATGTACAAGCAAAGAATGCTCATGATGAAACACAAAGGAAAGAGAAAAGACTGGCAGGGGAAAAAGGAAAATGCCCTAGACACAATTAACAATGACTTCAAACCTCTTGATAGCACAGACTTGAATAAGGAAATCATAGCAATGACAGAGCTAGCTGGAGACAACAGGTCAGACATGTAATGTTTACGTTGTAAATTATCGGTGCACAATGAGTAAGGATGCCAGACTAGAGCTAAAGTAGGTGAGAAATTACTGATCCATAGAAAGAAAAAAAATTGTTCTCTAATAATCGTCTCAAAAAATATAAGACCTAACCTTGCCTTTGTTCACACATTTCTCAAATAATTCTTTGTCATTTCTACCCCTCTTTATTTCAATTTTCTTTTACAAGTTTTATCCTTCCACTTTTTTCAATTCAAAATCATATAACACAAAACTGATTAGGCAGTAGGGAAAATTAACTTCAGCGATTCCTGATTTCAGTGTGATTCTGCAATTGCCATCCAAATTCCCAATAAATGTTGACAGGCATCCCGACCGACCTTCAACTTCCAACATAAATCTCTGTAGACAGGGAACATCAACTCCTGGACAAACTGCCATGCTAACAGCACAGAACCCCAGCCTAGCTTTTTGTGTACAAAACCTGTCTCTTTTAGTCCAAACAGCTATAAAGAACAAAATTTGCAGGCCTCTGACAGCCTACAGCCAAAATTGTGTTTTTGTTTCCCTACAGCAGAACGGTTGACAGACCCCAGGCACCTTGGGAGATAAACAGTTCCTGACCAACCAAAACCAGTTGAAATATCTCCTGAAATAAAAACTGGTCCAAAAAATGCTGTTGTTTTTCCTGGCACAAGGTCACATGTATATTGATGTCACTGTAATAATTCACTGAGATACCAATGGCTAGCCATGGTAGCACTAACAAGGATGCTACACTTGAATTTAGGACTTCTGCCAAGGTGTAATTCAGTGCAGTACTTCTGTTCAATGGAAGGGTCAATGAGATACAAACTATCAGTGATAACCAAAAAAGTCTTCAAAATTCCTGACTCAACTTCTTTAAAAGTGTTTGTAATGCCCAGGTCAGGAATTTGTGTGTACATATCCTCACAAAGGAAAGAGAAGTTTATAAATCTGCAATCTATTCTGGCTTTCGACCTCAAAATCGATCCTTCTCCAAAAAACAGTTTCAACACATCTTGAAATTATTTCAGTTGAAGTACATTTTCTTGACTTTGGCCATGTCCAAATGCTCTGCAGCTGGAAAGCCACAGAGGCCCTGGTCTTAGCTCCAGAAGGGAGCAAACTGTCCCCTACATTTGGCTAGCCAATTTGTTTCATTTAGGCAAAGAACAAAATCTTCAGAAGCGACAAAAAAAGAAAAAAGAAACAGCTAAGAACTGTTTTTTGAAGAGCAAAAAAGCTTTCTTTGAAATCAAGATATTGCAATCAGTGCACTATTATCAAGACCAATGTCAAGCTTTTTGTCCCCTTAAATTACAGTGCAGTGACCTTTGACAGTTTGGGGTCAGTCTCCTATCTAGGATGGGGAAAAGCTGTAAACAGAATTTCAGACGCAGTAAGGGGGGAGAGAGAGGATGACTTGTGAGTACTGTGTGCCAGTTTGATGAATGAGGTGATGAAAAATGACCAAAACCTCTCGTTAATGGGCCATCTGTATGGAAAGCAGCATCCCACATTATAGCTTTCGATTTGTGTGGGCTCTAGGACAAGGAGTGTGCCCATTCGACATGGAAACCACGCATGCGACCTTCAAAACCATGGTTGTATGATACTGAATTGAAGCCAGACTGTGCATGCGATGATGATGATGAGGTCGTGCGTGACACCGAAAACTACTATGCAAAAAACCATCATGACGCTTGAGTGACACTGAAAATATACCTGGGCAACAATCAAATACTGTGCCCAAGCAACGTTGGAAAGTGTACCTGCGTGACACTGAAATACTCAATGTGCAACGTTGAAAGCCTGTGTGACATTAAATCCGTACAAGTACAAATTTAATGTGGAAAAACTAAGCCTGTGCAACATGGAAACGCTGTGCCCTCTGAAGGAAACAACTGGATGTGCAACACTAGTAAACCAAGCCCATGTGTAACATTGGAAAACTATACATGTACATGCCCAACGTTGAAAACTGTGCCTTGATTGATCCCCCCCCTTCAAGTTACTTGGGAGTTATTTTATTCCAACAAAATGCTGTGTCTTTATTAGACAAATAATAGGTTGTTCATCCTCAGATGGATGAATTTTTATTTGGTTTAAGGGTAATTCCAGAAATTAGGGGTCCAAAAGTGTGACATTTTTGTATCACTGTTACATCTGACCTTTGTTATTTGACTTGGAAATATCACCGGAATCTACTTCAAACTATTACTATTTGTTTGGCAGGTAATTTGCATTAATTTATCATTCTTGGAAATTAGAAAATGTGTTCTGAACTTACAAAATCACATCAGATGTGACAGGGACACAGAAAAAAAATGGACCCCTAATTTCTGGAATTACCCTTAAATATCACAGGCTGTACAGTGGACCCAATGTCACACAGGTATGACAAATATTTGTCTGTCAAGGCGCTCCATACATCTGTAGCAAAACAGAAGGTGGCATTGGGGATGAGGGCCTCTCAGCTTTGCTCAATAGCAGGTGATCACACACTTATTTCTGGGGTAACGATTAACTCAAAACCTGTTACATACTGGTAGATGTATCAATCAGGGAAAACACTGACAGCTACAGTCATTTGGAATTGGGAAAATTGACACAACTACACAAGTTTTGGGTGACCTAACAAACTGCTCTTACGCCCCCCTTATTATTTCAATTCCAATTTCATGATACCATCATTACTGTTTTTAATCATCCCTGTCTAGTTTTTATATTACAAAGTACAGTTAAATGATACAAAAGCTGTAATTTTTAGAGGTGGTAACACTGGTTGTGGTCTTAGTTGGTGAATCTTTTTCATTTATGATTTCACACCGTGCTGTCTTCTCAAGAGTAAAATGGTTCCAAGGTCAAGGAAAAAATTGATTTACCCTTTGAATATGAGTTACAAGTCCACCTAGTGCACAGCCAGTTGCTTTTGCTTGCCTTTTCCTAAACAATATCTTTGTCCTGTTTAGGTCAAATTTTTTAGACCAAGAAAGTACTGGTGAAATGATATTTGATTTGGGCATATGTTTTTAACTATTTATTTTGGTACTTTTCCACTTTTGCATTTGAAATGGTTTAGCCAAGCTGGGTAGCTCTCAGTATATCAATGTTGCTCTTGAATTGTCGAGTTCCTTGCCTTCTTCCACATTCCACACTCCCTCCCCCCCCTTCTTGGCTGATCTACTGGACAGCATTGGAGTCTTCTTTCTAATGGACTCAATTTTTTGTTTGGTTACTCAGACTCGGGCCACAAGACTTGATGACTCAGCTCAAGTGTGCCAAAGGTCTATCCAGAAATGATTGTTTTGTAATTCTCAGCACCCTTTCAATGTAAAATAGTTTAAGTGACTTGCAAAGCATTTGAGGACGTTTTTGGGGAGATGTAACATGCCAAGTCAAAAATAATTATCATGACACAACAAATACTTGGAAATATTGGTCCTCATTTTGCTCTTGCTAATCATAAATCGGAACCAATTTCTGCACTGTGTGAAACTTATGCATGTCTGTTCGTAATGCATGTCTTTTTTAAATGTGTGAGCACATCTGGTTTATGGAACGATTCAGACTTCGACTCAGATTTTCTGCTCGTACTCCGCCACAGATTTTTTTAACTTGCACTCAAACCAGCAGATTTCAGACTTGAAAGTGGTGCACTTGACTGCAACTCGAAAACACTAACTTTTCTATTTCCTCTCGCAACTCCCAAAGTAGACTGAAAAATGGAGAAAGAAAACAGAAAGAGAACTCAGGGCTACGGCAAACAACATGCAGACATAATTGGGAATCATATGGAAGTACATGTCTGCAAGTGATTCTGCGCTTATTTCATTTCTGACGGGGTTAGGGTTAGAGTCAGACTGTTGCTACATACACATGCAGGTGAAGTCAATGGTGTTCCGTGAAAGACACGCTCATTTGTCAGATCTGGGTTGACAAAGTCAGACACCCATTTCTTGTCTCTCTTGTGGAACTGCGTCTGTCTGTCGCAGTTCATCTGCTGTGCATAAACATGGTCACATTATTCTCACGACTGCCTAGATCACGACTATGGAGGGAAAAAAAGGAGAGACCCATCCGGAAACATTGCTGATCGAGGAAAGGGGTGGGAAGGGAGATCAGAGGATACTGTATGTTTAGCTCAGGTGATGACAGAGATGTAATTGGAGACATGGAAGAAAAGTATTTAGCAGAAAGGGATTCTGTGAAATGTGCTACACCGAAAAATATGGAAAGGAAGTTTTCTTACATTCACTTCTAGAACAATTTTGTGTTTCTTCAATGTATGGAAAAAAATTGACATCCTGTTGGGGATTAATGTACTGAAAAGTGCAATTTTTAAAAACACTTATATCTGTCCATGTTTCTTTGGACAACAGAAGGTGCTGTTGCTGTGAATCAACTGGAGCGATACCACTCAGTTTACAGGGTCTTCTATATGTCATATGTGTTGAGTACTTTATCTGTGATTGAGGAATTCTGTACTCATGGTAAAAGCCCTAATTCCTGAGTGTGCAACATTACAAACATCTGGTGCAGATATCTTAGCTGTTCCCTGTATCGGGGGTGAGATTTACCAATGATAAAAATAGCTAAAAACAGCTGAAAAAGAATTGTGAAAATCTCCTATACTTTTGTACACAGCCAGTGAGGGAAAAAAAGCTGAAATCTCTAACACAAAAGCTGAAATCAGCTAAAAAGCTGAGAAATCTCACCCCTGCTGTACCTATGGCATCGAGGCTTGTGACTGGCAACCCAACAAACATACCAATCAATTGAGACCTGTTTCAACAATTAGGTCTAAACAGCCCAGTTGAAACAATAATTAAGATGCAGCTGGGCTGAATCCTTCAGTTCATATTTCTTCTATTTATCCTCAGTGTCTGTTAGCAAAGTAAATGGCTTCGTTAAAATGACAAGATTATGGAAAGGATTCTCTGAGATTTTGCATGCTGTTTTTAATCATTCTGATAATGTTACTTGAAAAACTGGTCAATTCCTGACAGCATAATAAGTTATTAATGTCAATAGATGCCAGTACTTAAGGGGAAAGTGTGATCCATGTCTTGAAGAAGTAAACGAATGACCAACAAACAAAATCCAACCTTTAGATTCCAAGAGGTACTAAAAGGTAAACGTGATGCTTAGCACAAAATCATACATTTTAAATTTGGGATGTCAGCTCAACTTACAAGAATATGTTAAATTTGGGCAATCTGGAGAGTGCATGGCTCCACAACCTAAACAGTTCTGACCATTCCTGAATGCTTTGGCAAGTACATGTTCGTTTTTGAACTTAATGTGATATGCAAATTTAACTTAAACATAACAGTAAATAAATCAACAGAACTGAAACAAACAAATAAAGAAAGCCCTGAATTTAAAAACACAAATTAAATTCAGTCAAGAGTTGAAAAACAAGTCACCATTGATGTGTTGCAGTATGTGGGAAGAACATGAATGAAAAAAAAAAAAAGACACAGAGAAATGGCCGAGATTTAATCAACATCCACGGCTTATGGACGAAGATCTTTCTTTCAACATGGTATCTGCCATGTGTTAAACTGTCATGTGACTGATGTTATAACTCAAAACCAGGCCTGAAGTAGGTCATGCTCAACAATTACTCTCTCCCCACTGTAAGGTTTACAGTTCAGAGTGATCCAAAAAAAATTTTTTTTGTGCTGAAACCTTCAGTTGTCAACTGGAGTGAAAGCTTCGGGAATAGATTGATCAACAATGGCCAATAGAGGGCACTATATAATCAACTAACAGAAAACACCCTTTCTAGCAATCAGGCATCAGAACTTAGTATCAATGCATGAGGTACACATTACGAGGTCCAACAACACAGCCAGAAAGGGCATTCACAAATTGTATATAATTTTTAAATGTTACTTTACTATAGTCCTGACCAACCGGCACATCTTTATGCATGTAACGGTAAGTTGCCAACAACTGATTCAGAGAGCCATGGTTATTATCACATGCATGTGATGAACTTTGGATACAAATATCTGTTTGCTTCCCATACACAGTTTCAATGTGAATAATTTGTTTTGAGAGGAAAGAACGACAAAGCTAGCTCATGAAAAGGCACAGGACAAAAGACTCCATTTTGCACTCAAATGTCGACAGTGACATGGTGGTTTAGTGACGGTGAATAGCAGTACGCACAGTGAATGCATGTAGGATATATCCTGCATTGCATGCTATATAGGATAAATATATCATATCCTGTATCCTATGTAGCAAAAATAAGAAGAGGTGTAGTAAGGTTGAGGCATATCAATATCTATCTGTAGAATTCATGCTTACAGAATAAATCTGGCACGGACAATGGGACTAGTTAACAACATTTCAAGGCTGTCACATTTCTTAAATTCATAGAGTGAACAATCAACCTGTACATCCCTCCAATCATGTATCTGAGGCTAACGGGTGGCATCAACTATATCTCTTTTCAAGGCATGCTTTTACCGGTGCCAATAAGGTCCACACAGTACCAAAGTGTGACGTCACTGTGAACCAGAACGTACAGTGCAAAGGAATGGAGTACGCGCGCGTGTTGGTTCACACGCTGGTTCTCGTGCTAATGTCTTTTACACACTAATTGTGCGCACGACGTATTCACTTCGGTACTCTATTCCCAACATGGTGGCATGAATGAGTGTTGTGCTTCAGTGTGAAGGTACTTGATTTCATACTCTGTCAGAGGCAAAATACCAGTAGCTTTCACATTTTGGACCGATTCAAAACCCACATCCTTCTTTGCTGGTGCATGACAGGCTCAACCTGAAGTGTAATCAGGAGTACTGTGTTCTCTGCAGCATAAACCATACCACAGAGGTTTGTCCAAGGCCACACTGTCCGTAAAACCCCACCCTCCTCCCAGCCGAGGGGTTTAGGCGTGTTACCTGGGCTTGGGGAAGAACCGTATGAAGATGATCATCCAGAGGAAAACGATGCTGACACAGAGCAGGGAGCCCCAGAGCCACCAGTTGCAGGCCCGCTGGGTGTGCTGCTGCAGACGTTCGCTCTCTACTTTGAGCCTGCCGTAGTTGCTGTCGGCTAGCTGGATGGTCTCCCCGAGCCGCTGCACCAAGAAACCACCAAGGAACTTGGGTGAACGCACGGGTTAATCAACACTTTCAGAAAATGCTGGTCAGGAAAATTTCCTGGCAATCTAAAACCGCCTGAGACCAAAGCACAGTCAGTATAAGCAAATCAAGTGACCCTGGCAATACTATCGCTGGTCACTTCTTGAAGTGGACCCCGCCGATGGTGGTAAGCAATGTGTGAAGCGACTTTTCCGTGACAGTTGCTCTCTACAAAACCCAACACGATGCTTTCTGCTTTTAATGGGGGCAATCAAGAATGTCCGATGAAAAGTTCCAGGATTCTTCTATAAATCACACAACCGTAGTTCGCTGATCCTATTTGCAGTCAAGCAAAAGATCTCTCCGAGGCACAGGACTTGCAAAACCAGGAAGAGATTTGCTCAGCAAAACCAGCCAATATGTAATGCCTCAGATATCTCTCGTTACTGGTTCACTACTGATTTTTACTCAGCACATAAGTTTGCTGAGCTTCATGGACAACCTGTGAGATCAATATGCTATGGGATTGTAGCAATGTGGAATCTACAGCTCATGTCACCTAACAAAAGAAACACAGTGCACTAACAAAGAGCATCCATTGTTATTGCAACGTACGCATTTTGTAAAATGTTCATAGCGTAACCAGCAGTGTTGTATTTTAGTCCGTCACAAGTCTAGTCACAAGGCCAGTCACAAGTCCCTTCACAAGGCCAGTCACAAGTCCCTTCACATGGCCAGTCACAAGTCCCTTCACAATGCCAGTCATTAGTAACAGGGTGAACAATGACAAAAGAATGCTTTTGTCACTGCTCATTTGAATAGCAAGTGAATTGGTTGAAGACTGAATGACTTGTGATGGACTTGCAGGGACTTGTGATGGACTCTAATACAATACTGCTAAGCAGGACCTCACACTGGGCAGCATGATGGTTGGACCAAGACGTCAACAAAATACACATTCAAAAGCCACGGTACGAAGAACGGAATAAATGTTCTTACACAGAGAAGACATGTCTTTCGGGCCATACATCTTTTGTGCATGCAAGTTTGTGAGCGTACTACACAAACAATGCTTGATCAATATGGACTGACTGCACTGTCGGCGTATGGATGCCACTGAAATGATTCACCTGTGTTTTTCCTTGCTGCTAAGTGGGTACTCGTTCCTAGGAGTCCTGTGTCCAATTACACAGCCCTACTCATCACGGAATTCTACGATTACGAACACGACTCAATGCCTACTAAAAAACACTGGCAGGGAAAATGTGACTTACCCTGTCAAAACACAGTTCTTAGAGGATGTGTGCACGCAGTGCAAAAATTTAAAATTCCTTGTTGACTCATGAAACCCACACTAAGTGTCAGAAGGGGGATTTTCTGCCGTATTAGCACAAGGTAAGCTGTGCATGAACTGTACATGTATGTCCGACCACCAGTCGCTGCTTCTTATTAATACGCATGCACAAAACGGCCCCACTCAAGTGACCCGAGTTTAACATTTTTCACTCACAGTTTGCCATTAGTTACAACTCTTACTGCATACACAGTCTATGAAATCTCTTACAATTACTGTCACGTCAAAAATTATCTCTGAACTTACACGTAATTACCAAGAGGCTACTGATGACTAGCAGAGCAAGTGTACTCTGTGGTCCGGTTCCCAACAGTTGCTAAAGTAGTCCAGCTATCCATGATTCAAGAGACATCGGTTGAACTCAAGTTATTTGCAGTTGTCACTTGCCTAAAGATTCTTCTCTCACTGATATTTTGCCTGAGCATCTAATCTTACCCTATTATCCTCTTGGATGATGTTGCTGGCCGCTACCGTGTTGTGTTTGAGGCTTCTAGTCAGTGACAGCATCTCCTCCGCCAGCTTCTCCTGCATGTTGTGGTGATGCTGGAGCACTGCATCCAGGTCATCTGACGATGCCTTGTCGTCAGGGTCATGTAATCTGTGTGGACGAAACCAATTGGAAGGATTTTTTTTTCAGAAAATTGGTGTTGGGAGACAGAAAACTATTTGGGTACATAGAAAACTGTAGTAAATTACCAATGGATGTTCTTGAATTTTGAGGCATTCCATGTGCTTTTGGAAGGGAAGTTAACAAGTCCCCCAATTGCTTGTTTTCTCCTTCATTTCCCCCTCCCCCCAAGAATATCTTCCTTTTGGGGAGGGGAACTGTGATCTCCATTGGCCTCCTGGATCTGGCAATGTTGTGGTATGCATTCATATTTCTTTACAATGACAAATTCCACAGCAGAAACTTAACTGCTGTGGCAAAATCATTTTCAAAGCAACTTCAGTTTCAATAATGGAGTGACAAGCTATATATGGAGTTTACCTTCTATGCCTCAATCCATTCTCCTGTAAATCATCAGTCTGGAAAGGAGACAGAGATACAAATACTCTTTATAGCATGGGAAAGCAGTTCTGAAAATAAAACACTGGTCAATGTCAGTATCTCCGCAGATAAGAACAGAAAAGCGAACAAAGCTCCACAAACTAAATGACGGAAAATGCAGAATGGATTTTTTTTCATGACAACATAGCTAAATCTAAGTGTCCTTGCAATTTTCACCCAAGGACAATTTGGGCCAAAAATCAGCACTCTTTCAAATTTGTTTTGCTTTGAAAATCCATCAAGCTATCTGATGCTGATAATTTGGGAAGCCATATTTAACAAATGTATTTGAATCAGCAAAAAATTTAATCTTTTTCACACAGGGATAAAATTAGTGCTCCATAAAGATGTAACTAAAACAGTGACAAGCAAAATTCAACCCAAACTTTTTTATTTTCAAGAAGGGGCAAATTCAACTCTTAAATTTTACACAAATGTAACAATTCTGCACCTAGCAGAAATGTCAACAGCAAACATGTTGCCAATACCATTTTCCTTGTTTTTGAGTTTCTACAAAGGGAAGAATTTTTTAGTAATCTTTATTTGCATTCAAATAACCTTTGGTCGCTATAGTATCTAGCATTTCCAGTGGAAGTTACAGATCTATTTGTGTCATGAATTCCTCTTGATAATGAATCAACTCTGCAGGTAATCTTGACCAATTCTGTTTTGAAAAGTTACCAACTTAAAACATGACTTTCCTGGAAATTTAGTTTTGTGGTGCATCGCAAAGTTTGTCCATTCGCAAAAACATGACATGACACGGTATACATCTCAGCTACTTTTGGGAACAATAAAACTTTCTAGATCTGCTCGGTACCTCCAAAAGCTCCCGTCTCATCTCATTTGCATATCTGGACGTCGCCTGCAGATGGAGGTCTTTGGAAGATGTTGGCAGAACTTTGGAGTGCGTCTTGGGCTCAGACGAGATGCTGGTCGATGAGTGGGCTGGGGCTAGAAGCTGACTGGCCATGGCCTTGTCACTGGCCGAGGTCTGCCGAAAAAGAATGTGATCCAGGATCAAACTTTCCAAAGAGACAAGAGTGGGGAAATGTGACCTAGGGGTTAGGGTTGGTAGCTTCTGATCACAGGGTCAGGTTTGAATTCTGCTACAGGGTACGCCTTGTGACACTGGACAAGGCTCTTTACCCTGACTGGTCTCTCTCCACCTAAAGGGGTAGCCATTAGGGATGACGGAGGTATTTGCAGTTGATTACCCTGCCGACATCTTAAACACTTGCGTTGGAGTTGTATACTCCCAGGAATTCATAGGATTGTTTCTGGGCCCAAGAAGCAGGAGTAGTTTGATGTAAAGCACATCAAGAATCCTTGGGCACTGATATGTGTTGTACAAATGTGTTACATTCTTACAAGCATAGATACAATCCTATGCAAAACTGTTGACACCCTGCCATGTACATGTACAATCCATACCTCTCCAGTGTCAGTATTCATATGCTAGCAGCGCCTAACAAAATTGACTAGCTTAACAAAACTACCTTTCAAACTGACACGGTTTAGAGGGACATGGGAAGGAAAATTTCAGAATTGTCCAATAACTCACTGCAGTACTTTCTAAGTTTCTTTTCCAAACAATTTCAAACACAAAACACTCCATTCCAATTCAAGTTTTCCAAAGACACAAAATGTGTCAAACTAATTTGGGAAAACAAAAACTACCAATCAAAAAAAAAAAAAATCACCAAAAGTTTATGAGCTTACCAGTTTTTCTGTTTGGATGAGGCCCTTCAAGAAGTCGATCTTCTTGGCATATTCTGCAAGTGCTTCTTGACTGGGCAAACTAAAATAAAAACAAAATGGCCGATAAGTAGTGCTGGTCACACACACTGCATTGCATGTAGTGTACGCCAATCATCTTCACCTTTTCGGTCTGTGCATACGTTTGTTTAGGAAGTACAAAATGTAAACTTGTAATTGAGTGAACAAACTCAGTGGGACTCACTGAAGCCTGGGAATAAGTATAGACGTCACCCAGCACTACATACATGTACATGTACAGACTTCACCTGAACATGTCTACATGCCGTTTGTGTTATGATGCAGGAAATTCATCTGCTGTGTCCCCATCTACTGTGGTTAGTCTCAGTCGGGACTGTTGGAGAGTGAAGCTCTTTTTGAGTAAGATTCAAGATTCTGTTGTTGGTCAAATCACAAAGTGACCTATATTGCACCTACAAAGCTTATGTACAGTAGCACCAATTTGTGGGACAACAAAAGTGTCCTGTGCTTCCATTCACTGTGCGACCAGCACGTCATTGATCCAGAAATAATTGAAAAGGTAACTTACCTGGGGGATCGTTTTAGTTCAGCAAGTTTTTCTTGAAGTGCGCCCACAAACTGCAAATGAAAATGGCAAGTAATGTAACCAAGACAGAAAGTAATTGGCCCACATGGGTACAAAGAGGTATTAACCCTAACTCCCTAGGGTGTGTGCTAAATCATATTAAAATTGGAGGATTCAGGACTGTTAGGGTTAGAGAAGCATGAAAAATTTTTGTTTCAATTCACTAACATTTGCAATTATAACTGGAAAAAAAGGTGACTAAATTTATGCCCTTTTTGAAAGCGAGATTTTAATAGAACATAAAAGTATCAACATCATGCTATATTTACCAGCACACTATCCTATGGGGGCTTAAATGGCTCACAGCCAACCTCACGACAATAGGACAGCGTATATGTGAACAAAAGGTCACATCAAAATGTTATACAGGTTTATTGCTGACCAATGTCTAGCTGTACTTGTATAACAGGCATTACTCTGTGTAAATGGTGGCCCCAGTCACCCTGTTTATCAAAACTGATCTGTGACCTTTCCCCTGCTTCATATCCTGTATGACCTTACCTTCTCCAATCGCCAGTCTCCGTGGTCCTGTTCTCCAGCCATGGCCTCACATCTTGTCAGCAATCTCTGGAGGTTGATCTCAAGCCTGGATGCCATCGCCATCCTATTATGGTATTAAGCATTTATTGGCAAATAAATGGCCCAGTTGGTTGATACTGTCCAGGACAGAAAAATGTACGCCAAGACTGACACAAAAATACAATATCTTGTGGTCCACTGGTCACATACTTTCTTTACAGCTAGCACTAAACTCATACCAAAACCACGAAAAGGTCCTCTTCTTGTCCTGGGACATGCATGTATTAGGCCTATAAAAAGACTTTTGAACATTGTTGCTGGTATTCTCCATCCATCACATAGAACACTTCCAATTTTTTTTTTTTTTTCCGACCAGTCTCACAAGTACATTTACCCCCTAGAACTGAGGGGTCCGACGTCCGCCCTGCTCCCATGGGGGGGGCAGACATCGGACCCCACAGTACTTCTGGGCTATCTCGTAGGGTTTGTGCATGGGGTGTCAAGTGGCGTCTATGTACCGGGCTAGGCCTGGCCAAACATGCTATATTGCTTGACCTGTAATTCTAATCCAACTCCTCCCCGGCCGGCCCCATGTTGTAAAGTCCTGAACGTTTGTGAACTGAAAACATGTCCAAGACAACTGCAGACTCGTGTGTTTGAAGGTTTGGGAAATAGTTTGAGAAATTTTGAGGGTATTAAAGTAAAATCTTTTTCTTAGTCAAAAACCATGATGTCGGCCCTGCAGAGCCGGCCCGCTGCAGTATTTTCCGTGCTGGTGTCATGGTGCATTTTTATCGGCCAGATGGCGCGCCATCATTACCTTATGTGCTACGACCAATACGCACCGTCACCGCGGCCCGGGTCGACTCCAACTTAGGTAGCCAAGTTATAGATGTTTACCTCCACTAAAACTAACACCAAATGTTAATCTTGTATTCTACAGTCATCCCATACAAAATGATGATACATGAAAACAATTTACGCTGTAGTCATAACCCCTGACAACTCCACAGGTTTGGCATGTAATCTGGAAATTAAACACCGCTGGATCGAATGAGGGCGCTGCGCGAAGAAAGCTGTGCCACTGTGCACTAGTGGCCGAGACGACCAGTTTTTTACCCCTATGCTGTGATATGCAGCTGTGATAGGGCTTACCACTTTTAGTTCAAGGAAAACTTGAAGGGTTCGCTGAAGGCCACTAGTTACTGTCTTCATTCTCCTCAATTTATTCTGGTGTTTCAAAGGGGGAAAAAAATCTTTAATGTTTTTGGTACGTTTTGAAAATAGCTGTTGAAGCTCTTTCAAACTGTGTACTGCGGGTCTTCACTTGTAATTTTCAAATCATTGAAAACGAGAATCATGCGCACATTGTCTGGAGCGTTCCTTGGGTTCAAATATCCTGGGGGGGGGCATTCTCAGAAATATCTCTAGTGTCATCATATTTGTCAGAATATTCTCCTTAAGCTTAATTACGGTACACATGTGCTTAAAGCATAGCTGCAAGGAAGTTTTCTTAGACAGTTTTTCTTCAACTCGTTATTCTTCTTCGATGTCTGCAAATATGTTATATTCCAATTCGGTTAACTGCATTGAAAAAAGTGCACTTTTTTAAGCAATTGAAATTATCCAGGCTTTTAAATTTCTGGACAACTGAGGGCACTCTTGTTTTGAAGTCATGACTAGTACACAGGTGCTTCTGTTCAGATTATTGTAACCTAGAATTTACCTACTGAAACATTTCTGAGACAAGGAGTGATGCTTGTTCGTTGCTATGCTCATAAACCACTTTGAATCGGCAAAAAGGGAAAAAATGAGTCCAGTGAAATATCTAAATGCTCAAAATGCAGGACCTTTTGTGTACAAACCACTGTATTGTTGCGGTTTTCTTCCTGGGATGGTATCACAGTTTTGCTCATGAATATGGAAATTTCACTAGTATCAAAACCAAAAAGGAAGTAAAATACCCTTTGAAATAATGAAACAAAAGTTGAAAAATAAGGTTAGCAGAGACACAGGTGCATTTTGAAGGTTTGTTTTGAAACAAATGGATTGCAGCTACCCTTTCAATAGTAAAATGTACTTCGTACTTCAAATATGTATTTTCAGAAAAGCTAATTATTGTTGTACTAATAAATCATTTGATGCCTACTTTGGAGAAGCCTACAGAGGAAAACTTTTGTTTTTGAAAATTAAAAAAAAACGTGAAAGGGGGCTTTTTCACTTTCCTTACTTCTAAAAGTGCATTGTGATGTGAACGTACTGTATGTTGATTACTAGAATACCAACTGTTTGATACAGGTAAGAGATAACACCGAGTCACACATGTTTTGCATATAGGGGAATCCAGATTGCTGATTGGTCCATGGGACTTATGTACTGTATATATAGGCAAAGAGCAATTGTGCTTAGCTATGGGGCTCAAAGTGTATAAGGCGGGTGATTATTTGATTATTTTGTGATAAGACTAATTAAAAGTGCTCTTGATTTGAATGGCATGGTCGTTAATAAGAATGATTAAAGGCAAGACCCTGTTCCTGATTTATGTCTCTAATCTCCAATTATTAATTAGCCCACGTCGTAGTGTTGACTCTTACGATTGGAACTTTGACTTGTGGTTTGTTGTTGAAGCTGGAGACGATTAATGTTTATTGTTTACATTTCCCACGGTTTAAAAATGACGACTTCACCCCCATGGCAAAGAGTAGGACCTTGTTTCATTCACGTCCAGAGTACAAGCTCTATTTCAAAGCTTTTACAGGCCCTCTAAGAATTTTCGTGATCCCCCCGTGAAAACTTTCAGCTCAGTGAAGCCCCTACCATGGTGATATTCTTTCGTGTTTTAGGCCAGCAACTTTTAGTTTTAGGATGACATAAAAACAAATGCATGAAACTGGGTGGCGACTGAGGACCGTAATAAAAATTAAAAATGAAAATTTTCAAGTTCTTTTTTTTTGACATTCAACCAATTTATATAGGTTCGGGAGATTAAATTACTGTAATTCGGTAAAAGTGCGCAAATTTGAGAGTCAAGGGGAATGTTCGGTGTACCCGAATGTTCTGCATAGCCGTGTTTGTTATAGCGACGTTCCACTAGTACTGGATGTACTTGTAACACGTCAAATACGTCTGCTGAATGCCTTTTTTTCCGATAAAAAATGCGTGGTCATTGAAAAAATGGAAATTTTGTTATTCCCAAAGTGTGAAATAATAAGAAAGAATCATACGACGATCCAGGAAAAAGAATTGGATTTTTTCCATTGAATGTCTTTTTCTAGAAGTTTTTCCAGATACATGTATTTTACTAATTTTTCTCCTTTTTTGCGGACAAGCAGAAACTATGATGAAACATTACATGACCTACCAACACCCACCTTGCACGCATAGGAAGAATCTGCAACATGCCATCTTGTTTTTAAATTTACTTTTTGAAAAATCATTTTCCTCTTTTTTTTTTTTTTTTGCCTCTTTGTTATTGCGTTTTGGCTCAGAGCAGGGGGAGGGGGTTCGACCCTAACCTCCTGGATCTGGTACCAAATATAGGGGGTCTATTTTTGGAGGGAAGAGGACAAATAATGGGATTTCTTTGAGTAAATATTTGCCTTCAAAAATATGCCCATTGAAGCGAATCACCATTCCATACTTAAAGAGTGAAACTAGTTTTTCAGACAAGTTGCACTGGCACTCACTTTTAAAATAGTTACGTCGAGTCTACCTGCAAAGACTCAATTTAACTTTCATTTTTCCTAAAAGCAAAATTCTGGTAGGATCTAAACCTCAGTCCCCTGACAGTTTTGGCATTTCTAAATATTCAGGGCTGTTCGTTTCGTAAATTATGTGTTTCCAAAGGCCGCGACGGTTCTTTCGTGCAGCTCATGCTGTATGCACCGCGCCCTGGCCGCGCCTACCCTACTGGTCCCGCCCTCGTGCCAGCTCGTGCGCCTGCCGCATGCACTCTCGCCGTCCGAAGAAATAGCGCCCTCTAGAGGCACATTGACGTAAATAATAAGGCTTAAAGCTCAACTTAGATTCACAACTTCATAAATAAATTTCGCTTAACGACTTTCAAGAAATCGGAAACAACATGAATAAGGTAAGTATGATAAGGCACATGCCGTGCTTTTTGAACTACACTATTGAACGATACGGACGCCACTAATTTTCCCTAAAACGACCTATTTTCCGGGTATTAACGATAAACCCGTCCTAGCCCTAGTACTACTAGTACTGTACTAGTGTGGCACGGATCACTCCCGATGTATCCTTAAGGATAAATCGGGAGTGATCCGTGCCGCACTAGTGGGGCTAGGTGTCAAGCAGTATTCGTAAGTGGAATTTTAACTGAAACAGTATGCCTAGGCCTGCTGTGTACCATCATCATCGCGTACAGACCCCCCCCCCCAATGCTCAAAATGATGACAAAGAATTGACAATATAAGCCCTGGCCTACCCCATAATCTAAAATCATCTACCATGTCTGCCATGCCACACAGCTTCTCCACATTTCAATAGTGAACTAATATTAATGTGACAATACATTAGCAATATTCATGATCATGTTGCAAGTAAACCAATGAAAAAGTTTTGAATTTGTATGTTAGTACTAATTCCCTGCAGTTACCTATTAGCAGACCTATCAGAAAGCAAAACCATGTCCAGAAATTCAATTTAGGAAGGAAAATACCAAGTCGTTTACTAAGAATTTGTTAGACCAGTCTCATAGGGTTTGTGCACAGGGTGTCAAGGGGTGTGCGTATATTGAATTCTTTCCTAGTAATATTCAGCCACATTCTTTCGTGTGGCGTTACATGCTGTACCTTTGGGGCAATTATGGACAACTTGGCCCTATAATCCAAGCTTATTAGTTGTAGCAAGTAGCAGGCAAAATTGTTCAATGGTTGACAAGCGGGTCACTGATCGAACTTGGCAGTCTTTTTGCAGTTAAAAAGAAAAAATTATTTCTCAATTATTTTTTAATCAAGGAGAAGGCTGACGAGGCTAGGGAACGGGGTAATGACTGCATGAAGCAAGGTCGTGCCACACAGGCATTCTTCTATTACACGGAGGCCATTAAATTGAACCCATCCGACCACCGCTCTTACAGCAATCGCTCACTGGCATTCCTGAAGATCGAGCAGCACTACCATGCACTGGAGGATGCCAAAAAGGCCATCCAGCTAAAGCCCAACTGGCCAAAGGTATCTTTAAATAATCCGCTCTGAGCAGGAACAAAAGACCGCATGTTTAAAATGAAATCGACACTCCTTTAGTACTCACGCACCGCATAGGTTCGTAAGTTTATGCGCATTTGATGCGGAGCACGCTGAGTACGCGCAACGATTTTAGTCTAGAATGTGTGGTCTTTGCGTGCACGCCGAACGAGTGTTAGAACCTGGTTGGAAAACTTAGTACCATCTGTCTTTCTTTCGCCGGTTAGGGTGCACTTCAAATCAGGGTGGATAACCCCAAACTGGAGACTGTCAGTACCCACCAACTAGAAGCACTACTGTTCACCGGCAAAGAGAAGAGACAGACTAATGGGAACTTTTCTTTTGCATTCATTCATGCGGGTGTATATGAAGATGGTACATTTAAACCAACGGAGATTGGAACCAGCCCAGAATTTTGGGCTTCACTGCTTACGTACTGTGTCTGGGTTCGTTGCCAAGTGCAAAACTGTTGTGCTGGATATTGATGCTGTCAAACTCATCATTTTGGTTCCACAAAGTGCAGGAAACTTCTTCGCACTTAGATAAGCCATGAAGACATAGTTGAATGGGGAAAATCCAATAGAAAAAATAGCACGGCGGTTAGAATTTTGGTGGGGTGGCAAAACATTAGCGGGGCGGCCTAAAACCCCTCATGGAGAACACTGCAGTATCCCTTGAACATGTTCCGGGAGGGTTGACCGCTATTTCAATCCTTCAAAACCATTCTGCAACTCCTGCCAATGTGTTTGAGGCAGTATACATGATATCTTTGAGCAGCTTGAATGATTTCCAGTATAATCTTGACCTACATTTATGCATGGCTGAGCACATGTAAGCAGTGCAAGGTGCAGCCCAAGACCTTGACACAATGCATCCTACAAAATGGACTGCACATTTCTGGCCATGCACTCACGGCATGAGAATTTTGGAGGACCAAAACTTAAACAGTGGAAGTGTACACAACAAAAACTAACACCACCACGTGGAAGGACTGCCATACTGTTGAATGCTGTGTCGTGTTTTTCAGTAGAAGCATTTATAGGGGGGTCCATATTTCTACCAGTACGCATTCCCCTGAAAAGTCATTTTTCCAGAAAGGAAAGCCTGGATCACTGTAGATGCAGCAAACTTGGCAGTCAGTTCAAACATTTCAATTTTCAAATCATGCGGTTCGACTCAGTGGTGCGGAGGCGTGGAGGAAACTCCATTGAAAGTGTGGACTGAAGCCCGACTTGAAAGTTCCAATAGTGTTGGGAAAACACTCGGGATTCTGTTGGCTAAAAGTTGAGAACACTTGGACCAGGTTTTGTCTCGCAAGACTCAAGTGAGGTCTTAGTGGGTTTTTTTGTCAGCCAATGTGGAAGTGGAAATTTGGTCAGGCCATTACTGACCATATTATTAATCATAATTCATAAATAAAAGAAGTTTCCCATAAAAGAAATTGAAGGTAAAGTTAATTGTCATGGAAACTTTTCCACTGTTTTGTTTTTGTTTTGTTTTTAAAACCTTTTTATTTCAAGGAATTGCCTACAATAATGATGTCGTTAATGGTGTGACCAAAATTCCAATATCACATGGAACTGGTCGTATGGTAACACATCATCTTAGTTCTGTGTTCTTATGCCATCTTGTTTTGTTTTCTCCTAGGGTTATTTCAGGAAAGGGGAAGTGGAATTTCGAACCGGACATTACCAAGATGCTGTGAACTCCTATGAAGTGAGTATGACTGCTTAAAAATCTCATGCCCTAGCCGGAGGATCATTGATTCTTGAATAATGGACAGCTTATGAGATTAAAGACATATTGAATCAAAGTGTCCATTTTGGACCTTCTGTAGCTGCTTAAAAGTTGAAACTACTAGCCTGTTTGGCAGCTGCGTACATGTAGATAGCATACTGGATTTGAGTGCAATGAGAAGGCTCCTCACAGGGTTAAAGGTATCACTTGCATGCTTACATAAATTACATTCTATTTGCATTGATATTTATTTTCTTTTAGAAAGCTATTAGCTTGGATGAAAGCGATCTCAAACTGAAGTCAGCTCTGGAGAAAGCACAAGAAGAAGTCAAGAAAATGAAGGCTGGTATGTTGTATAAAATACGGCAATCATAATTGTTTCCTGTGGTTAGTTTGCATGCCTTTCCAACCAAGTTGCTTATGTCAAGTAAGTATTGAAAGCAGTTGTGAGGTTTTGCTTTGGCAGTGCTGGACTTGCAACCATTTCTAAAGCTGGTGTTTTTCAGTTTGTTTCCATCTGAGTGGGTGTTTGAGTTATTTTTGAAGTTTGGGTGGAGGTTGAAGATATCCCACTCTGGTCGGTTTCTTTGTAGATATTTATAATAACTATACAAGCACCTAGTCAGTGTCTCTGTACAGTTTGTTTTATCAAACTTTCGGCAAAACGCTTTCAAAGACGAGTTTTCAAAAACAGTCTTTTACTTTTGTTCAAGTGTAATATTAATATCTACAAAAGATATAGAAAAAAATCCAAATGATCAAGAATCACATTTCACTCTTACACACTAATAGTTGACTTCCTCAATAAATTTTTAATGTGAACTTTACCCAATAAAATAATTGGTGAGATGTGCTGTGGTACAAGGACCAAATGTACACTCCATTTGCTGTGTTCATATATTGCTTGTGCAACAAGACATATTTGCTAATCAGATCAAACGTGATCAGGAAGTGAACCAGGCCGTCCATTTTCTCTTCCGTGCTCCAGCTGCAATAAGAAT
Organism: Acanthaster planci; assembly: GCF_001949145.1. The sequence continues at coordinate 3,680,766 of NW_019091358.1, forward strand.
CCCCTTCATCAGCATAGGCATCGGATTTCTCATCGGTATACTTCTCACCTTGGCAGATCACTATCTCACATCTAAACCTTCATTGGAGGTAATCTATTCCCATTAAAGAAAACTGAACCCATGTTGTACTCCCATCTGAATCAGAGTTTGGGCTTAAAGTAGTCCAACAGTGGACTTGCAAGCCATTCTAAACCAAACTCCAGACCTACATCTACATTTGACAGGATCCCTGGATGGAATGATCTCATTGTTCTTGAGCATCAGGCATATACCTGGCCTTTTGTGATAAACGTTGATGTTGATCTAAGCTCGTCAAGACTTTGGAATGGTGTGATAGGGTCGATGACAGGCTAAAGCCAAGGCAGTAGTGCAGTTTGGAAGCTTTTCTTGATCATTATGCAAATATCCCTTCCGGATATTGACTTTGAATATATCCCAGTTGCATACATCCTGGCCAACTACACGTATTGACGCCTGAAACATTGTTTCGTTTCAAGGGAAGTCCTTGGAGTTCCATAACTATTTCTTAAATGCTTTTCACCGTGGTACCAATGTCTACATTTTCTGGCTAAATATGCGCTGAAGATACACAACATAATTCATGGTATTTTGCAGGGAAAGGTGGTCAGTTGCTTGCAAAATGTAGGTGGGAATCTGAACTAGACAGTTTTAAGAGGATAATATTCCTTTGAGTCTGTGTTAGTCTGCGAGCATTTTACATTAAATTTTAAAGTTCCATTGAGTTCATCAGAAAATGTGCAGTGCATTGAAGTCAATTTATCAATCCTTCCAAGTTTTCCTTCTCTTCAGGGCTACGTCAAACTTGCGTTTGTCGCCTTATTTGGGATGCTTGGCTACTGTGGGTCTTGGATGTATTTTTATGTACTTACCACCTACCATGACGCAATGCTACAACCACCTCCTGAACAAAATGGTATGGAGAATCATTTTTAAACATCTATTCTTAGTAACCAGTGGTGTATCAGGCGTTGCCCCCCCCATTATTTTTCCTTTTATATTTCATTCAGAAATTGGAAGCATCAACACTTTAGAAACAGCACTACCTCCTTTGTTGGATGGAGGTTGAGGATTCTTTTACTTATGAAACAAAATTGGACAATTGTTTTTGGAGATCAAATCGCCATTCTCGATGTCCTTTTCCCCTCATGTGCCTTAGAAACTGGAAGCACCTCTGTTAGTGACTCTGATGTGCTGTCGTAGATCAATAATGACTTTTATTTTCACTTTTGTTTAGTTTTGTTGACAGATTGTAGACAGGTTGTTTGATGTTGTTTCAAATCCTGATCTTGTCACATGATTCCCACACATGATGCATCTTATCAAAATATTGACATGAATTAAGGATATAACTTTCCATTGCATGAATTTTGTATTGACTGATTATTTAATGATCTTGTATCTAAATCTTGCAGCTTCATTCTTGTAAGGTTTTGAATTCTTATCAATTTCCACTAGTGTAGTTTTAGCCCACATAAAGGTTACACTAAAATGCAAACTCCAAAAATGCAGGTCACAGCTCTTGTGAAAATCAGATTTAAAAAATCCTTGTAAAACAGGTGATCATTCCTGAACAAAATTCAGGAAGCAGTGCACAAGTACACGTTCTTCATTAGGAGGTAAACCACATCTTGCATTTTAAATTTTTTGTGGTAAGTGATTTCACCAATATATCTGTTTTCCATTTCATTGCTCTACCCTCATGATCAGATGCTGATAAGAAAACAGACAAGAGTACAGACCCCGAAACCAGCAAGGGGAAGAGAACAAAACCATCACAAGAGAGTGCCAAGAAAGACAAGGCTACTGGAGAGGCAAGACGGAGGAAGAAAACTGAAAAGACATAATTGTTTGCCTCTGTCCAAATCAATCATGCAAATAAGTTTGAGAAACTTTGATGAATGCAGCACCAGTACTTAGAATTTCTTCATCCCACCCATTGATTCCAGTCATGGATTCAGTTTGGGAAAAGGGTGAAAACTTAAGTACAAGATTGACAATCTGCCTTATCGCATGAAAAAAAAAATCGTCTGAAAGCCATGTTGCTTATTTGTTTCGATTGGAATGGAGCTAGTCACGGAAAGGGGTATCGTCATAAAAATGTGAATGGGAAGAACAGGAACATTTTGACGCTACTTGTACGAATGACAGTGTGGTACCTCAAGAACTGTTGCGAGGTGACAGCATGTATTCAGTAGAAGTTTGGGAAATACTGTGTGGAGAAGCATTCTACAAACTGCGACTCTAATTGTATGGGGAGTTATGAGGTACTGCTACATTTGTCAGGACAAACAAGAAAAAATTTGAGATGAACTGGATCAGTATTATTCCACAAATAGAAAATGTGGTTTGATCTTAAACACTTGAAACGTAGAAATTCAGTTGTCCTAAAATGCTGCAATGTGTTCTCCTTGACTGAAAAAGAATCAAAGAAAATTCCTGAAAATTTAAAGGCAAGGAATATTTTGATCTTCGAATTTGGGAGCATGCTTTGTTTCCTCCAAGACCTGTCATTACATGGAAGGTCTTCCCAATCAAATAGTAGGTTTGTGTACATCTATGCTTGATCAAGATCTGAATCAGGGTGAAAGAATATTAAATGCTGATGTTTGAAACACTTGCCAAAGCACCCATACCTATTTACACACAAAGTGTGGACATTCCTTTGTTCTCCTGTGGTTGAGGAAACTTGAGGAAAATGCTCCTTTTTCTCCAACTGGGATGACTCGGAGCTGGATGTTTGATGATGATTCCCTGGACTGTTCCTCTTGTATTTTGCCACTGATAACCTTGACCCCAAAATGCCTCTGACACTTTTTTTCAGAGAGGGGAAAACATTGTGTGGATGTGTGCGAGTCCACACAACGCCATCATACCCTACTTCTTTTGTGCAGAGGTCCACACTATGTATGCCATGTCATGTAATTAGAGGTAAAGGCCAGTTGCAGTTCATTTCATATTTCTGACATTAATCCTTTTTTTTTCTCCCAGCCATAAAGCAAACGTAATCATGGCACACAAAATTCGTCTTCAGGGCAGTGTTTTACTGTGTTAGTTTTTCCTCTACAATTTTGACTGTTGAATATGAATTGGCCATTTATGTGGATAGCAATTTTTACCTCAAATTTCGTGCAAGATTGCTTAAAGGGAGTTTAGATTCCCTTAAAGGGCCTTTCTCAGGTAGCTTTTGTGATTTTAGACTCAATTTATTGGATCACTTCAATGTAATACAGACAGGTTGTATTTTTTCAGTGCAGTTATTTTTCCCATTGGTGATTTTGTATTGATTGTAAATTGACCAATCTTTTAAGCTGTTGACCATTTTTTTTCTCGCAGTGTAATATATTTGATACTCGATTAGAATTTGTGAAGCAAATAGAAAATAAATCTTCAGAAAATGAACTGTCTGTTGAGTTATCAACTTCAACGAGAAAGGAGGAAATGTACCACAGGAAATTATGAGGATGAGGCATTTGGGGGAAATACATGAGCAATGGCTTAACTCAAAAACTGCAGCCATTAATTTTACACTGCACTTGACACTAAGTTGTTACCCAAAATTTATTTGTGGACTTGCTTTATGAAGCTATTTACAAAATGTATACATTATTTACATTTGGGAGTGTAATGATGCAGTTTGTTGAATAAAGCCATGGATAAGAATTTTGTGTGAAATAAATATGTGAACAACAAATGATTTTTACTGAACATGTTTATACACAAAAAAGTTAAGGACTGCTTTTTTGTGTATACTTTTTTTAAATGACACATTTTACTGTTGAAAATGTGTGCTTGATATTTTGAAATTTAAAAAAAAAATTTATATTCTAATTAGAACACTATTTAGACATACTAAAACATGAAAGAACTGGACCCCACTCATTGCCTAGAAAAAAATTCCAAGTTAAGAAAAAAGCGGTCCCTAACTTTTTTGGGCTTTCCTAAACTGCAACAGCTGGAGGTGACTGCAAGGCATGTCAAGTCCTCTTATCGAATTCCACAACATCTTCTCCACTCTCGTTCTCCACTTTGTTATAAACCCATTTCCTGTTGCAGCGGCACTGCACCCCACATTTTGTGGAGGAGCACTGCTCACATGGATAGAAGCAGCCAGGGCACTTTACATTCAGGCAGTCACAGAGGTCTCGGTTGTCAGCCAACAGCAATCCTTTCTCATTGTACATGACATGATTTCGGGATTTTTGCCTGAAAGTCGAATACACAGCAGTGAAGATAACTTTTAAACTGATACCTTTTTTCCACTGAAAGGTTAACACGTAAACTTGGAGTGGCATCTTAGATAGCTCCACTGCAACCCTGAACTTAAGGTAGAACCTGTCAGGTGTATGTCAACTCACGTAATACTTGTACTCTGAAAGGTTCGCCTTAGTTTCCTCATCTCTCGTTCACTGTTCTCTGGGTCAAAGGTGCTCATGTCAAATTGCCGCCTCCCAGGGTTTTTGAATTCCAGACTCTTGAGGAGCTTTTGTGCTGCCTGATATATGTGGAAAGTGGGAGAAAGGAGTTACTGGAGGGTACATGTAGGCATTTTACCTTAAAAATTTAGAAAGAAGGAACTGCTGAGTCAAGTACATTGGCCTAATGTTGTAAAATACAGCAGGTTGTAAATGACTCACTGGAAAAACTCATCAAGGACTTATCACAATTTTAAATCCCAGTAACTGGTACACTTCACTCTTTTCCAAAATTTGAGTTTGGTTGGTCATACTAGCATGACTAGCCAATGTAAACATGGTAAAAAACCATAAGAAAGGAGTACATCACCCTGTTCGCTAATAGTAACTTAAAACAGCCTATGCAATAGGTGCCCAAATACCACTTAATCATTTTTGAACAAATATACACAACAGAATCTTTTTAATGACACTCCGCTTTTGGAAAGAGCTCCATATACGTATGCCTCACCCTGTGTATAAACCCCATGTTATTGCTCTCAGATGGCTAATACTTGTAATACTATCCAGTTCGTAAGTGTGATATCACTTCAGTTTAAACCACGCCCACTGCACATGTGCACTGCACATAGAGTTACATGCAATGATTGCCATTTAGGTCGAACCATGGAACCGGAAGTTAACGCGCAACTTCAGCGATCGTCCAATGGGAGCCTGCTAATTGTGGTGTGTCTGCCTTTGTGATGAAGTCACTTATGAACCAGATAGGGCCTACTGTACTGGGAGGGAAAAATCTGTCATGTTGTGAACTGCGTCTAGTGTCCTTTGGCCCATGATTATGAATTCTTTCAAATGCATATCAAAAGTTTCATGTGTGCACAGTACAGAATGTGGAGAGTTTACCAATAAAAGTGCAACGCGACACCAACTACACATGTATTATCTTAATATCGCAACTGGTGAAGGCAAATTATAAATAACAGCATTACCTCGGGAAGTTTAGAGAAATCCTTTTGATCTTGAGTTACTGGTTCTTTAGCTGATGCTGCAACCGGCTCTTCATCTTCTTCGTCATCGTCATCGACAAGATTTATGATAATGTCTTCAGCACTGTCGGATAAAACTGGGAATGTCTTCTTTTCTTGCTTACGATTCATATCTAATTTGTTGGCTCTCATGGGCGCAGCCATTTTGGATTTACAGAAAGTTTTTCAGGCTCGTTGGTAAAAGTAATCTCCAAAGAAGCTATCTAAAATAGAAAAAAATAAAAATTTTAAATGAAATTGTGCAATTAAATCAGTATTATCTTTCAGTGTTCCTTTTATTACTTTAGATTTAAAAATATTTCTTGCTTTTCCAAAACCGGAATAAATTATAATTATTTCGTGTTTGAGCCATCCTGTAGTCCGGGTTTCACACGCTTAAAGACAGGGGCAAGAAGCCGGTCTCTGCCATTTTCGTTGGAGAAGTTACCAAAAATATGGCGATGATTTCGGCTCGTGTAACGGCCGCCGTGGCCAGGGCGTTAACAAGACAGGCTCCACAGGTATACTTACAAATAACTTTGGTCAGGTCGTTTGTTGTAATGCATTCGGCTTAAACTCTTCTCAGTATTCGCGGTGTTTAGCTATGTTAGCCCACCTGCACTACTGGCGCATGACCGGCTAAGGAATTCCTCCGGCAGGGGCCCCGCGTGCGGTTAGCCGGTGCCTGATAGCGGATAAAAACCTCTAAAGGCCCTTTTTAATGCTGTTCATTTTTTGTAAATTTCCTCGGAGTAATTTCAGAATACCCCACCATTGGAAAGGTTACCTCCTTTGAAATTGTTGGCTACGATGTTGAAGTGGCCGCGGTGCAGAGCAGGCCAAGCTATAAAATGAAATGGGCGCAGTTGCAAACGGGCAAAGTTGCAAATGGGCGCAAGCTAACCAAATGGGATTTCATGTGGGGATGCGAGGGTCAATGAATGCAGGCTGAATGAATGGGAACGGCATGAAAAATTTTAAGTCCATACCAAGTAGTACCCCTACTGTGGTTACGATGTTGCTGATGGGAGTAATGTAACATCCTCCCAAGCCACTAATACAGGAGAAAGTCTTATCAAAGAACTTAATTCCCTTCTAAAAACATCCTCCAAAGCCATGATTACAGGAGTAGGTCTAAGGTTAATCGGCTATTTGATGAGTCACAAACACAGGTCATGTAGGCCTAGGTGTAGACCTGTAAACAGGGCCCCACGAATACTGGGCCCTGTCCCGATACATAGGGATTTCTTTCAAAAAAGTTATCCAGGGGCATAGGTCTAACTAAACATCGGCTTGATTTTATGAGCTGAAATTGCGCCGGTATGTTCACTACTTACGATGTAAACCATCCGCTAGGTTGTTAATTGTAGAAAACTCGCCTTTTCCTCATTTGAGGAAAAAAATGTTGCCTTTTTTGCTGTTTTCCCACTCCGGACGAAGTTTGCCCCACTTGCACAAAAGCGATGGCTGTATCGTCACTTTTGTGTCATGTTACAGAGAGCAAGCTACGCTACCAATGATTTGCCGCAAACAGTGTGTGACTGGACCAGCCAAGGGCGTTGGGTATTAGGTGCAACACAAAGCAGCCATAATTTTCTACGAGTACTTAGATCGACAGGTACTCTTGCAGATCTGAGCGAGATCAGTAGGTTCTGAAGTAAGTCTGGGTGCAAACTAAACAGGCTCTCTCCTACAGGGTACCATTACTTCACTGTACAAAGGAGTCTGTGTAATGTACAAGTCAGACGAAAATTCGTACGGAGTGGGAAAAGGGCCAAAAAGGCAACATTTATGTACACAAGGTGTACATAATTGACATGTATTTTGAAGCACGTGACAAACTACAAGTGATGAACAAAACTTGTGGTGGGTCTTTATAACACATATCAAGTGAACCATTACATGTAATAAAAAGGTTAGGTTTTTCAGGGCAGACTTTCACTAATGTTTCTATTGTAAAATGTGTCCCAGAGGGGCTTAGATTGGAGAGCATCTAAAGTTGAAAATTTTCCTGGGGCCCCCTTTTAATAGGGCTGTAATAGCCTTTGTGCCGCAGGCTTGCAAATTTCAGCTTTTTTCATTTTCTGAGAATCTCATCCCAGTTTTTATGCATGACTAATGCTTTCTATTTTTAACATGTATATTTTTGAAATGCATTTTTTTCTGATAATTTGATTACACCACAGGTTACAAAAGGATGCTTGGGGGCAGCCTTCTCATGCCATAGGAATATCTGTACATCAAGACCAACACATGCTGCGGCTGGAGGTAAAGTCCCATTGAATTTCATTTTACAGTGAGACATAAAAAGAACTTAAAAGTAAGAAAACTTACTGAACCCTGTGACCTTGTTAAAATTCATGCTAAATGACTTCAAAACCAATGAATTCATTAACCATATGATGGGGTTCAAAACCTTAAAATCAGGTTTTAAAGAAAGAAAGTATGACAGTTTGGTCATATTTGTTGTGGATATGTTCATGAACTCACTCTGTAGCATGAAACATCAACCGTAACAGTCCTCAATCCTCCAACAGGTGAAGGATTGAGGACTGTTAGGGTTAACCTTGTGGATCGGTTGCAGTCTTGCTTAGATCATTTCCACCGCCAAGGATCTGTTGTCATGAGCCACATGTTTCTTTCGCAGGCACTGCCGAGATTTCCTCCATCCTGGAGGAGCGCATCATGGGCTTCTCACCCAAGGAGAATATGGAGGAAACTGGCCGGGTGCTGTCCATTGGTGACGGTATCGCTCGTGTCTATGGTCTGAAGAACATCCAGGCAGAGGAAATGGTGGAATTCTCCAGTGGACTGAAGGTAAACCAAATGGTTGTTGGAGTGTTACCGTGGCTTGAGGCATGTTTCATTTCTTACCAGTTCTGAATACAATGGCAGAATTTTTCCCTTTTTGAGGGAAAAACTTTGAAAAAAAGCTAATCATCTTGGTTTTTCAAGGTGGCGTGAGGAGTTAAAGAATAAAGCATCTTTGTCCAATTTATAAAGGTGTTTTTTGTCAGGGTTTTAGGGGTTTTGACCCCCAAATTGTTATTTTCTAGAGATCTAATGTGTCATGTCTTGTTTCATTTTAGCACTTGGGACAAAAGTAGAAGTTTATCATTTATTTCATTAGTACCATTCATATCCTGTTAGCTTTTATAACCCTGAAGGGTTACAGTACTTTATTGTTTGTCGTTGTTGGCATCTACCTTATGTTACATGGTTTTTCATTTTTCCATCAGTTTTACCCAAGAGGTATGCTCACAAGAAAAGCCTTGATAGAGAAAGATACCAAATGTTTCAGGCTTTATTTTTTAGTGTAATATTTAAAAAATTTTCAAATGTGAACATTTATTGTTTTAGGGTATGGCCTTGAACTTGGAACCGGACAATGTCGGTGTTGTGGTCTTTGGTAACGACAAGCTGATCAAGGAGGGAGACGTGGTCAAGAGAACGGGCGCCATTGTGGATGTGCCCATCGGCATGGAAATGCTTGGTCGGGTAGTGGATGCCCTGGGGATGCCCATTGACGGCAAGGTGTGTGAGATTGACGTGTACTGGTGACATCACACTTTGTTTGCCTGTGCGCTTCCTATTGGCTTTTGAATCTGCCCTCCTCACCTGTCACCCACAGGAAAGAGCACATGTACACGAAGTGTGGTTCCATCAGTGCATAGGCCTGTTCTAGCTGTAAAGTCTTTCAGACTTGTAAATCAGACCTGTTGGACCTGTTTACTTGTGCATAGCATTAAATATTTATGACAGGTTTAACTTTAAACCATTACTCTGGGCAAGACCTTTAAAAATGTCACTTACTTTGTCAGTTCCTGTTGCAAGTCCGTAGTAACATTTGCTAAATAGAATAATGGAACAAATTGTCCAATACGGCCATTTCACAATAGTGCGCCACCAAGAGTTTGCAACGCGTTGGCCATTCACAATGCGCGAAATTTGTCGACCCAATGCGCGTTTGGAAAGGGTCGACAAATTTCGTGCATTGTGATTGGCCAACGTGTGGCAAACTCTTGGTGGCGCACTTATGTGAATCGCCCGTATTCCATGAAGATTGATGTTTCATGTAGGTTGCATTTATCGCATTGTTTGGTCTGTTTATACTTGTACTGCCCTGGAATTTATCCATTCTGCTATTATGATCAGCAGTTAAAAATTAAGCAGCATGGTGTTGTCTTTTCTGTTACGTTTCACCCGCTTTCTTTCCCTTCCAGGGCCCGATCAAGACCTCGACTCGTGCCCGTGTGGGAGTCAAGGCACCAGGCATCATCCCCCGCATCTCTGTCAGGGAGCCAATGCAGACTGGCATCAAGGCTGTGGACAGTCTGGTGCCCATCGGCCGTGGCCAGAGAGAGTTGATCATTGGCGACAGGCAGACAGGGTAAGGGGCAGTTTCCTTATATACCCATGTGATAGCAGTTTTTGATGTTGAACAAAGCACTTTTGCGATTCACAGATGTCGTGTAATCAGAAGCATTGACAGCAGAACAGCAAGTCTTAAAATACAGTTGAGAAACCCATAGCACACTAAGCATGTAGAGTATGGTACCACTCCGTATGATTGACAACTTTGCTTGTTTGACTTCGGCAGGAAAACTGCTGTGGCCATTGACACCATCATCAACCAGAAGCGCTTCAACGAAGGCACTGATGAGAAGGCCAAGCTGTACTGCATCTATGTGGCCATCGGCCAAAAGAGGAGTACTGTGGCTCAGCTGGTCAAGAGGCTCACTGATGCAGGTACTGCATTGTCCTTGAGCACAGTTGCATTGCCCCACCAGTGAATAACCTTCAGAAGTGTTACTACCCCAAGTATGCAAAAAGACTACTGCTCAGAACACATAATCAAGCTGATCTGAGAAACACCTGTTCACATGCTTTGCACTGAGACATTGGAAATTTAGGGCTACTGTTCACACGTACGCTGTCTTCATACTTGTTCCACCATAATGCTAAACACTTCCTGATACATTTTGTTTGTTCAGTTTTTGTCTTGCTGCTATTCATACTCTGGCGTATTTATAGGATTTTTTTGGGGGGGTGGGTGTATTTTATAAATAAAATTACATTTTATGTAGTTTGAATAAGCTTCAGTTTGTCCCTTTCTGAATGCCCATTCTTACAAGCAATCCCTTGACTGACATCTGAAATTCTGTGAAAGCTCAGATTGTGAATATGATTACTCTTTCATTTATAAAATTTCAACGTTTTAGCCTTACAGGTGTATGAGTATGGACTTATTAGAACTACGTCTTTTTCCTTAGTTTAAGCAAGATGCACTATTCCTTTGTAATTTTTTTCCACATTTTTTCTCTTTATTTCCTTCATACCAGATGCCATGAAGTACACCATCGTGGTCAGTGCTACCGCTTCCGATGCTGCTCCCCTGCAGTATCTAGCACCTTACTCTGGCTGTGCCATGGGAGAGTTCTTCAGAGACAATGGCAGACATGCACTCATCATCTACGACGATCTGTCCAAGCAGGTACTTCTTTTCTTTGCTCACCAGAAGCTCTGCTGTACCATCCCCCCCAAAAAATCAGCACAGGCTAGGCCCCTACTTGTAATTGGAAAAGTATGCTTACTGGCCTTGTGTAAAAGCGCATGTCAGTTTTACAACCTTGTCAATAAAAAGTATAGGTAAAGAATGTTTACATTGTAAATCATATTGCATCCAGACCCACTTGTCTGCTACTTTGGTAAACACCATGGATTACCAGGTTGGATGCATTATTTGCTCTTTTTCTGTTTCAGTTTTTTTTTTGGGGGGGGAGGAAATTACTCTGTATGTAGCTCAGAATACAGTGAAAATGGGTGAACATTTAATTATATACAATTATGTGCAAATGTGAAATCATGGCCAGCCAGATTTTGCAGCGAATTATTCTGCACTCAGTGGCTACGTGACACTAAGGATCCAGCCGGCCCATGTTAAGTGTTATTAATCTTCAAATACCATACCATTGTTTTTCCTTCCAGGCTGTTGCCTACCGTCAGATGTCTCTCCTACTGCGGCGTCCCCCAGGCCGTGAGGCCTACCCTGGTGATGTTTTTTACCTCCACTCCCGTCTGCTGGAGCGTGCTGCCAAGATGAACGACGACTTTGGCGGTGGCTCCCTGACTGCCTTGCCTGTCATTGAGACCCAGGCTGGTGACGTGTCTGCTTACATCCCCACCAATGTCATCTCCATCACCGATGGACAGGTACAGAAAGCTCAGTACTTTTTCAGTGCATTTTGAGCTTACTCATGTACCAATATTTGGTGTTACAGTCAAAGGACACAAGAACAACTGAATACCTGTTGCCAGTTACCACAGATTTTGAGAAGAGAAAGGGTAAAGTGTGTTACTGCCTGGAGTGATTTCCCCTCTTTAGGTATTCAGGTATTTTTCAAACCATTCCACATAGAGGCATACAAGCAGCAGTGCACAAGTCACAATGATGATTACCTGTTTGATCTTTTAATCACAGAGTTTTGGTGTTACGTTGCATATGCTAGCTCTTTCACTAGGTGTAAAGTAGGTTGAGCAGTTATATGCTCCAGTATACCATTGGTTCGGGTGTAACTTGTTAGGAATCAGTGTATTTTAATGTGGTTTTGAAATTGTTAAAGTTTCAGCATGCTCAATGTTAATTCTGGGTCCAGTCGCTCCGAAAACTGACATGATTTCATTCACTACAGATCTTCTTGGAGACAGAGCTGTTCTACAAGGGCATCCGCCCAGCCATCAACGTGGGCCTGTCGGTCAGCCGTGTGGGCTCGGCCGCCCAGATCAAGGCCATGAAGCAGGTGGCCGGCTCCATGAAGCTGGAGCTGGCCCTGTACCGTGAGGTGGCGGCCTTTGCCCAGTTTGGTTCTGACCTGGACGCAGCCACCCAGAACCTGCTCAACAGGGGTGTGCGCCTGACCGAGCTGCTCAAGCAGGGACAGTATGGTATGTTGCTTATTGTCGTCATTTCAGGCATGGAGGATTTCTGACAATCGAATGGCCATATTTTGTGAATGGCCTTTGCTGTTGGTGATTGTCAGGTTTCCTTTTTTCTGTGTTCTGCTATTATTAATACTATTCAAGTTAAGGTTACAATCTGAAGAATATTAAGTACTTAAAAGCATATTTTGTAATCAGTATTGATTTTCACATGAGACAAAGAAAACAGTAAATACGATATGAGGAATTTTGGACCTGAAATTGTTTTGTAATTTACCATTCAGTTTTTAAATGCAGTACAACCAATTGCAATTGTAAATCTTTTTTCGAAATTTATGCTTATCAGTGACAGTTTATGTAACAAAGTGTGGACAGGCGTATTTTAAGATCTGTTGAGGAACTATCAACCAGTTTTGAGATGCTTTCACAACGAATTTGTTGCATTACAAATGAGAAGCATGGCTTTTGAAATCACCAATTCCTTGTTTTTATGATTTGTAGTCCCCATGGCCGTAGAGGAACAAGTGGCTGTCATCTTCTCGGGCGTCCGCGGCTACCTGGACAAGGTTGACCCCTCCAACATCACCAAGTTTGAGAAGGCCTTCCTGGCCCACATCCAGACCAGCCAGCAGGAGATCTTGGCTGACATCCGCACCAAGGGCTCCATTACACCAGAGACGGAAGAGAAACTCAAGGGGGTCGTTACCAAATTCCTGGAGACGTTTGAGCAGTGAGAGGTCCCAAGATAAAAATGGCCTCCAACTATCCAACTTAAAAGCGCTTCAGAATTTATATAGTTTTGGCTGGTTTTGAAAGAGGGAGAGAGAAGACTGGATTTTTGTTATTAGTATCGAATGAGATTGAATTTGATTCAAGGGTAAGACAGTTGCTGCAGCCCAGTGTGTTTAGCCCTGTCTTATCTCCTTACCTTTAGGAGAGACTGCACTTGGATGAAATCGTTGATGTTGTGAAGCAGTTCTTAAAATATGAAGTTTTCATTTTGTAGGTTGTTCACACACACACTCACATACACTCACAGTCTTCAGCCAGCATCAGAAGTACTGTGCTATGGAATGGTTCAGTTCATGTTCACTGTAGTCCGGAAGTTTTCTATGATTTCATGGTTAGATCTATTAAACCTGTTTCTCAAATGTCATTCAGTAGGCTCCCCCCCCCAAAAAAAAAACCCGTAAAGCACAAGTGAATATAAATTGGCTTCAGGTTAGAATTTCCTTGAAATTAAAATGTCATTAGGCCTTTTGGTTATTTATGTAAGTAAAAGTGTTGGGCCTACATTACCCTTGAGCATCTGAAGAAAATTACTGCAATTTTTGAAGTGACAGATTCATGCCGAGTTTCATAATGACCTAACTAGTGGGGTTTTTTTAATCGTTCAAGAATGGATTATTGAAAAGAGTGCATTCAAGCTTTAGTTGCCAATGTTATTATAGCCCTGATGATATCTTTTCCATTTACTGTGGAATGTACCAGGTTTGTCATCGGCTGGCTGTAATAAATATTTTGTTGAAAATTAAATTGACAGTGTTTTTCATTTTATTTTGAGTCAAATTTCATTCAATTAAATTGTCACATTCATCATTTAACCTGGAAAAACCTCTCTGAAATATACAAAAATGTGTAAGGTGTCTGCACATTTACCTTACATCGACCCTGAAAATACATTTTGCATACAATCAAAAGTGTGCTGGACTTGGGGAAACTCTCTCTACTACAAGTTTAATACAAGATGTAAGCAAACTGTCCGAGTCCTTTGACAAATTGTCAAATTTGGTCTGGACTGTAATGGCGAACGGTTTTAAAAATAAGGCAAAGTCGTTTGGTATTTAAACTGGGGGTATTGGCACTAATATGCTGTCGCTCCACTTGTGGCAAAAGTGTGAAAAGTTTATTTTCAACAAAATTAGTATTTGCCCGTGACTCGTAAACATGTTGAAGTAAGTATGTCCCTATATTTAAATCGACACAAGAAATGTAACCCACGATTCAAGATCCATATGCAGATCAGTTCCACGAATCAACTCAATCCACCAGTCAAATAAATGATATTACTCTAATGGCCCTCATTGAGAATTTATGCTGCAAAGTGCACGAGAGTCAACTGAAATTTCAGGCGTGCACTGTCCACATGGCAATTATCAGTGGACAATGTCATCAGACTAGGTGGTGGATTTAGAATGACTGCTTTGCCTTCAATCTTTTTGGCTTTTCATCTTGGTCCCTTCTTGTGTTTGCGTTTCCTCAGAAGTTCTCCAACCGCACTGCAGACAGAAAGACATGTGGAGGCATGGGTCAAAAACCACCAAATAGTCAACATGAAAGATCATAATTCATTTTGAATTGAAATACTTCTGAGTTTGTGTTATTTCAGGCCAAATCGACGGAGCACCATTTTTCATCTCTTACCACTTATGACACCTTTGTTAGCATTTAATGCTACAGCCAAGTCTTACTGACATCCTTCTTTAATTATCCCTCTTTTTAATTTTACTTCCATTTCCATTATTGTAATAGACATGCCCTTTAACTGCCGTTTCAGCACCAACTCCCTTACTGATGTCTGCCCGAAATGAAGTTATTTGTTATTCATTTTCTATAGAAGTCTGAGCCATGCCTTGTGCACTTTTCTATAAAAGTTCATTGCTATCCAATCTGAACTGCCCATAAGGTCCTTCACATTTTCTGTGTTGCTTTGCATCTCTATCTTCTTAAAGCAATAACCCATTTGCTCCTGCATTATAATGCAGTACACTGTGCTTTAATAATTCCCTGAACAATCCAGTAAGCTATAGAGTGCTGAGGAAATATTATTGGGAAACATCAAAATACTTGCATTACTTTAAAACTGAACCCATTTCTATCTGTTGTCTCACCTTGCCTCCTGTTTCCTTCTCTTGTAACTGAAATAGCTTGCGTTGCCATAGCGACCTGCCACATGATGCTCCTCATCTTTCCTCTCCTTCCTCCTTTGCCTTGCCTCCTTCCAGCTCTGGTGCCCCAGCTGCTGGTACCTCAGGTGGGTGGAGTTAGTGAGCTGGGGTGGGAGTGGGACTCCAAGGGGCCTGAGAGTGTTGACAAACTCCAAGAATAGATGTGCGGAAGCCAGTTAAGGGAAAACATTACTAAAGCCCTTCTCAACATATCACCTTCCTCATCACGAAATGCAAATCTGTTTTCATAGTTTGAGATACTCATGACACAAAAACCAAAATCTTCTGGGAATAAAATCAGTTCTGAGGTCAGTGACTCTGTGCGTGTCAATTAGTCTTCACTCCAGCCAAATTAGAACTCTGGACCAACGCCAGGGTACAATATAAAGAGCAATGACTCAAATCCACCATCTTCTCTTCATTTTTGCATGACCATGTTTTTCAGTGGTGAAAATATTTACAGTTATTGCATGGCACTGGCCGGCGTCAAGCAATATACACTCACATGCACATCTGAAGATGCTACAATATACTTCCTATACAGATAAAAAGGCACACACGTGGTACTTGTGTCTTTCTTGGGCCACTGTGGTATTCTACTCAAAAGTGGGTAGGTTTAACACAATTCGTTGATAAGGATGATGATGGTATTGAACAAAATTACCACATAAGTTTCAAATTAGGGGAGTTGCAAAATTATATACATTTTTGACTGCATGGAATGCTGTGATTACACTTTTTTAAACGGGGCAGTACATCATGCTCTTAATGGGCAATGAGATGGATTGCTGTCACGAAGACTACGGCAATTTCCTAAAGTGAAGAAAACTGCTGAGCAAACAAAATCTTTGCTCATGGCAAATGAAGGTTACCAGCCAAAATGCCATACAAAGTATGAAGCGTCAGACTGGTACTCCGCTATTATTCACTTGGCACATAAATATATGAGCTGAAATGGGACCAAAGGGTTGTGTTCCTACTCCTCGTGTTGTCATTACACAGTTTTATGGAACCAGGTGAATTTTAAAGATATTTCACTCCAACTGCACTGTGCTGTTGTGAAGCCTCTGCTGCAGCCCATTCACACACTGTGAGACCAGATACCATGTGCATAGTCTGTTAAGGACCATGAACTGATCGATTATACCGTACAAATGAAAAACCTTTTAATTACAGAGCAGGTTATCCTTCTCCCATCAAAGCGCTTACTTGAGAACCCCTCCGTGGGATATAAAATGGCACTGCTACAATCAACAGATTAACTGCCTTCATTGTACGCCAAACGGTTAATTGCCCTTGCCAAAGTATGCATTCTGGCATATTCTCGTAATCAACTCCAGGAAGGTATGCAACAAAAACGTGACAATGAAGAGGAAATGAAGGAAACACGTTCCAAGAGTTTTATTTTGGGTTGCTTTGCGGGCCCCGTGATAATTTATCACAATAAAGTGAAATGAAAAATACCACTGTAGAGACCTATTCATGTTCACAGTAACTGCCATAAAATGAGAAAGGATATTTTTGCTCCCGTTATTGATGAAGGTGATGGCAGTGCCTCTGCTGCCCAGACGACCTGTCCTGCCAATCTGAAAATGAGAAAAAGGACTCAACAGGCACACATATTGGGAATGTTTACAGATTACCCACCATCCTCACGTGTTCCCCAAATATTGAGGAAACTTACATTTGAGAAATATGTCACTGACAAGCGATTATAGTCACAAGACAGGGTAGAACCATCCAACATAAATGAGCAGAACTGCGAACTAACAGAAACCATTGGCAAGCACTTTTATGAAATAGCACTCTTAATGAGTACTAACGGATTTGACGTGAAATACTCTGGTTTTTGTGACGTGCATTCCAACTGGTCAAAGTAAACGTTGAGTCTCACAGGTATCACGGTGCATAGATAACTTGGTGGCTGCAATCCAAGTTTACTTTAACACAGTCAGTATCGCCTAATAAATGCTTGATCATTACAATTTTTTTTTTTGTAACCCAAGTGTCATCTGTGACTGGATGTTGAGGCAAAACAACAGACCTGGTGGATGTACTCCTCCACCGAGGTTGGCATGTCAAAGTTCACCACCATCTTGACCCCTGGCAGGTCAATTCCCCTACCCAGGACAGCTGTGCACACCAGGACTGGGTACTCTCCCTCCCTGAAGCCCCTAAGTGTCTCGGTGCGTTCGCTCTGGGGTCTGTCCCCGTGTAAGGAAACAGCGTGTATGTCACACATCTGAAACGAAAATGAGCTCGACCTAAAATTGCCACTTAATTCTAATAATTATACAATTCATATCATGGTTTGTCAGGTATTCCATATTAAACTGATTTGTCAGCATTGCATGTGAATGAAAATAAACTTTCATTGTTTTTATATCAATAACTCTTCAGTGACAGTGCATTTTTCAGTGAAATCTACTGCATGCTGAAATGAATCCAGATTTTAATATTTTTCGAAAAATTCAATTTTTGACTAACCGAACATACATTGTTAGTTGTCTTTTGCAATATTCGACACGTAATCAGTTTTAAAAGGGGTCGGTTTTCACACGCACACGCCCAGTCTGTCCCAAAGTGACAAACTTACCGCCTGGTGAAAATTTGCGTGCCATTTCTTGTTTACTTGCTGTGCCTGATTTATAAAGTGCTCCAACCACTAGTCTGGTTATCATTTGTTCCTTTGAAAGTCTATAGTGTGGAGACTGGAACCAGCCAGCCAGCCATTACCGGATAAACAGCACACTTGGCATTTGCGGAATAAGTTTCTGGAAGTGCCATCTACATGTACATGCCTTTGGTAGTTAGGCCACAAAGGAAGACCTTTTAAAATACATACTTTTTATACAGGAGGTGCTTTCTAAAATGGTGCTATCCGGACCAATTTGAAATGATCATTTAGATATATTGGTGCTTAGTCTACCTTGTGAATTGCCAAGGATAGCAAACCAGCGCCAATTTTGGAGTCCACAAATACAACCAGTGGAGGTCTGCAGAAAAGGAGAAAAAAAGTACAGAAATTGTCATCGATGCATAAATAGCAAACACTAAAATTGGGCACAAGAACATTTTCACTTTTTGGAACTCACCTGTAATGCTTGGGGTCCTGCAGTATGGCAAAGAGGTTCTTCTTCTTGGCTGGTTCCTCAACCCACATCACAATCTGCCTGACAGAGGTACATGGAGTGTTGGGCTGAAAGGGGTGGGGAACCAGTGACAATGAAAAATCAGCATGTATCAACTTAGCAAATGATATACAAATTAATCACATTCTATAACCAACAAAAACTACAGAAAAAAAAATACTTTTCACAGGAATTTCAGTTAGGAAGTACGTCATGATGCACTTGATTTCTTCATATTTAAACTTTTGTGATATCCAAATTCAACCATTACAACAAAGCAAAAAAATCTCATTCATCATAATTGCTCCATGAAGTTGATATGAAATAGACGCAAGATATTACTTGTCCAGTACTTGTCACAAGAAGACACAATTTATTTCATTTTGAATTCAAAATCTCTTTACTCTATGCAAAACAAAAAGCAAACACCTCTAAAGCTGAATTCTAATTTGAAAGACTTAATCTGACCATTTTGTCCCCAAAATGGACAATTTTCAGATCCCCTTTCCCACTCATATTGCACACTGTAGGGCATCTTGAACATCTCGCCAGAATTACTCTGCAAAAATATACAGGGATGTAGACATTTACCTTGCCAACTGAGATATACAGGGGACTGCGAAGAAGCGATGTGGCCATCTTCTCAATAGAGGGCGGTATTGTAGCTGAGAACAGCATTGTTTGGTGAGACTCTGGCAGATGGTCTATGACCTCAATCACCTGCATGTCATGAGAGTGAATTTGAACATTTACTCAGTACGGAAACTAATATGCCACAATAATTCTTTTCAAACTGCATTCTCACATGTCAGTGACTGAAAACTTCTTTCCCTGACAATATTCAATTTGGTACTTTTCTTGAAACAGATGAGAAATATTGAAACTATATCAGGGTCAATTTGAAATATTCTGCAAGTAAAGCTCTTGGTATTGAAAAGTAAAACTTTTCAAATTTAACCCATTAGATTCAACGTATCATTTCTAAGTCCCGTAGTTGCGGGCCACTACAGAGAGAATTCAAATTGTCACTTGCGCATGATCAGCTGGACCATTCCTGGCATAAGGCAGTGTTGACATACCTGCTGTTGAAAGCCTTTGTGTAGCATTGTGTCAACCTCATCAATTACAACCACCTTAATGGCTGCTAATGACACACCTGTCAACAAAATACACATGACAACACATATCATTAAAATAAGTTTATGCTCATTTTGATAAATTCTAACAAATCATTTGCAATTCTGTACTCTTTATGACAGCAATTGCAAGAATGGGTATTGAATTAGTAATTAACTTAAAACGAAAATTACCAACAATCACCATACAATGTTCTTCTCAACACCTAGCCACCCCCAAATTTGAAATAATCTAAAATATTTCCTAGCCACAATAGACCAAAATAAGCATGACATCACTGCTAGGCCCCCCCATCACTGACCGTCTCGGCCAAGGACGTCCAAGATTCTGCCAGGGGTTGCGATGACAAGCTGGATGTCTTGCTTCAGTCGGTGCAGCTGGGTGGGGAGTGGCACTCCGCCTACAACCAGAGCTGTGCGCATGTTGGGCAGCCCTGACGAAGATAAAAAACAGTGCAGGAAATCAACACTACTTAAACGTTTACAGGGGTTGGACCGAGTTAGCCACTGAACCTTTCCCACTTCCGATGTTGAGCTGATGAAGCAACCCAGATAGGTCATGAAACTCTGTGCTTTCCCATATGAAGTTTCATAGGCCACTGTCTTGTTTGAAAAAATTTGGGGGGGTTTTATTACCCAGATGTCTCAGAACCTTCACTAATTCAATCCTAGCTATCCAGCGGTCTGGTATGGTGACTTGTGGATGGAATATACATGTATAAAGCTTTAAACTGGTACCGTTTTTCCTTGTGGATACAAAATACTGAAGTACACGAAAAACTGGGTATTTCAAATTCAAATCTTTAACACATTCACTGCTGACAACTAGTATACTCGTAGTAACAGGTGTACCGGATTCTGTCACTTCAAGTATACTCGTAGTAACAGGTGTACCGGATTCTGTCACTTCAAGTATACTCGTAGTAACAGGTGTACCGGATTCTGTCACTTCAAGTAAACTCGTACTAACAGGTGTACCGGATTCTATCACTTTAGGTATACTCCTAGGAAATGATAGGCTACTGCAACGTAACTTGACTACACTAGCATCACTAAGAGCATAACAAACACACTGCTGGCAGTGTCCAGGACATTCATCTGCAAAATGCTCATGTTCAAATCAAATATGCGCGCATTTGGACAACATTTGGCAAATGGGAATGCCCTGTGGAATTAGGTGTGGCAGTCAAGGTGTTAATCTAGTTGTGCATCTTTTCATTATCTTGTGATAATCTTGTGGGTTTCTCAATGTGTGGCTATACAAATCCTAAATCATATACATGTATGTAGTCTGATTTCAAGCCAGCTCTGTTAACCTTGCATCAGTTCCTTGGCTTGCTCTTCAATCTGCATGGCAAGCTCTCTGGATGGTGACAGGATCAACCCCAGGGGTCCCTTCTCATCTGTGCTATCTCTAAAGCACATGATGTTGAAGATTTGAAGAATGGTGGGAACAAGAAAAGCAGCAGCTACAGAGAGAAAACAAAAGTGAAATTGCTATAAAAAATATGTACAAAATCATGAGAAATGGGCTTCAAAGAATCTATATAAAAGGCTTTTAGCAACACTGCAGCCAATTTCACAAAACTTTACACAATGGCATAACTCCACTTATGCTACATTTTATTGCATAGTTGTGCAACAAATTTAAAGCAATTTCATGAAACTTATGCACTGCTTAAGTCCGCGACTTATGAAACAAATTATTGCGTAATTCACAAAGTCCTTTTAAGGGGTGTAAGTTGCACGAAATGAAGCAAAAATGAACTATTTGACTAGCTTATCCTGTCCGGTTAAGCCTCATCATTGCTGAACTTAACAAGGCTTATACAAGAAACGTACAGCTTTGTTGTGGAAGGTCATGAGAAAACTGCAAGATTTTCTGTGCGGTTCCGACGAAGACAAGAGGGAAACTTTTTCAAAATGGCGGGCGGAGGTGATTCAACAACTGTTTGATGACTGCTGTTATACTCGAAAGGTACAGCTGTTGTAAAAGCCTTTTTGGTCCTTGACCAAGAAATTTATTATCATCAAAACATGGTGCAGCTACACATCTTTTCGTGAAATCAAACATTTGCAGCTGCGGCATAAAGTTGTGCCACGAGGCTTACGCATGGTTCAAAGTTACGCCACGTTTGAAATCGGCTGCTGCAGACCTCAATCTTGCTTTACACAACCAAAAGTACTGTACCCATAGCAACCAAAGTACTGTATCCGTAACATCAGAAGAATTTTATGCATGAATACCAGCACTGTGTACAAATGCACCCGGTGTACAAGTTGTGCACTTTCCAAAGTACAAGCACTAGAGAGCTGGGTTCAGACATTTTACAAAGAAGTAGTCCGAGAAAAATGCTGGTACATTTTGAATAAATTTCTATTTCAAAGACAGGTACTTTTTGTATTTTCAGATCAAATGAATCAGTCATCACCAAATCAAGCAGAATATATGGGAGAGGTACTATGAAACTCTGTTGACTGCTTTAGCTTGTAGTGCTTATACTAGCCTCCTTCAGTGATCTATGGAGTGTTCTATTGTCCCAAGGTGAAGCCATGAGAAAGCGAATGCTCACCCCAGGAAGCCATAGGTTCACTACATCACTCAAAGCTGTCAACATTTCCAAACTACTCTACAGCAGTGTGCTTCATCAAATTAAACCACAACTCACAGAGCACATATCAGAGCAATAAGGTTATGTGTGTAGTTTAAGCACCGTGCCGTACTTTTGCCAGAGCTGGTCTGTGCGCACACCATCATGTCACGCCACCTGAGCGCTGCCGGTATGACTTGCATCTGGACTGGCGTGGGCGTGTTGTATCCCACACTGGCCAGATTGGACCCCACTGGAACAAAAACAAAACAAGATTCCGGGAAATTGTACCATGGGTGTCAAACTGTTGACAGCGAAACGTGGCAAACTTTTTGATCATCTTGATCCAAATAATTCTTTTCTAAAAAACAAATGAAATGAAATGCAGCTTGGGTGAATCCTTTACACAGGGTAAAGTTGGAGCTTCAGTCTTTAGGCCTGTACCATTCTCATAGAGGTACGCAGTCATAAGGCTGTTGTATAAAGATCTCATTCCCTCAACTTTAACAGAAGGGCAAGGGGCACCTCTGGTCCTACACTCAACACTACTGCAGTTCGTCCATTCAGTTGAATTTTTAACTTCCTGTGGTATTTTGCACCACCAAGCTCTGCATATTAATGATGCACATAATTCATCTAAAATCACCAGTAAGTAACCTCAACTACTTTGGGAGATCAAACTTTCTTGTTTCTTATATCAAGTATCAAAATTTCAAAATGTTGGGGGAAAGAAAACTGGTTCAGTACTTTTCTTTGGAGCACCAAGGTGAGAGAATTCAATAATTGGTCTCGGTACATCTACGCCTTCAACAAAGAGTTCGACCTGCAAAGTAAGTTGACGGGAAAAAAGATATTTAAAAAATTGTATTTAATCTCAGGTACTCATTCAAATGGTAATAAATTCAAAGTTTAATATGACCCAGTGTCCAGATATCTCCCAGACACCCGGTGGGCCATTTCTCCAAACTTTTTTGGCAACTGCATGGAGAACTTCAAGAACTCTGACACCCATTTTTAAAATCCAGATGTTTTGAAGTGCTGGTTAAATAATCTGGATCACGTGCATTCTTGCATCCTGAGTCTCTTGTAACCATACTGCAGTCCATCCCAACAATCCATTGTCTTAAAGTGCTGAGGAAAAGGCGTCTAATATATTGACATCTAGGGTTTTGGAGGTAGATTGGGTACTCAAAACTCAGTATACAATAGATTTATCTCTTGGAAATCAACAGAAGAGAAATAAGAGGCGATTTCTTTCAAAGACCAACTGGGCCGATTTCGGAAACACGCGAGGTGAAATTTTGTGTTTATGTTGGGTTGATTTTGTCATTTGGGAGAAAGGCACAACAGGCATGCATAAAGCATGCATGAAGATACAAGCAAACTGGTATCTTGTGGCCTAAATGCATTAAAAAGAGTTTTAATGACGTGTAGAAGATGCAAAGTATTATACATTAAACTCTATGATGCATAACCCTAAAGTCTTCCTCTTAGCTGGTCAAAATAATTGTGATATTTTTTCCGAAAATGAAGGGGTACGAGATGTTGAAGGTGGAGAGGAACATATTTTTCGTGGCATACATGTGAGAGTGCACTCGTGTTAACAGTGTGGCAACAGACTATTCATAGAATAACACGGTCAGCATAGGAGTCAGTACCCAGACCAGAATCTTGGGTTGAATTGCAGGCTACCTTGTAATGTGTGCACACATGTGAAGCTTAAGTTTTTAGAAAAGACAGCAACCCAGGTGCAGGCTTGTTTATTGCCGTGTCTACAATTTTCAATGTGTCAAAGAAAAAGAGATAAACACATAAAGGATTCTTCTCATGAAAGTGAGTGGATTTGATTCCTATGAAATTAACCATTTACTCATCGATGAATGAGGGTGATGGCAGGCAACCTTGCAATGTTGCAGGGCTGCTGTGCGGTCCCAAACCTGGCCATGGTCCAGCAGCACAGTACTGCCATCACCAGCAGATGCAACACAACACAAGCAGTCAGCGAGGCTTATGCGTCACTTTTCTCAGTTCAGAGTGCTTTGCAGACGCTGGATATTTGTCAAAGCAGTCCTCAAATCCTTGGCATATTACTTTTATCTGCGACGACTGGGTCGGTTTAAAATCTGCCCTTAATGTGCTGTCTGGGAATAATCAATTCAATGCGGTATTGCACGAAAACGTCGAGACCAAGTCTCAGTGTACGAGATTCCTGTCCAAAGCTACAAACTGCACAAGACCGGGGTATGTTTTATTTTATAACAAAAACACAACGAATCATGCACTTATACTTGATGGATGGAACAATCAACATAGTGGACAGGAACCGCGCAAGAACACTGCATTTGAGCATGCCTCTACTACGAGACTCATGAGTAAGATACACACTGTTTACAACTATATCTCCCATACGACGTTTTGGAGTCACTGGCATTAATACATAATGAGTGTTTCTGAAATCGGCAAAAAAGGGGGCTCACAGAAGCCCATTTTTTGGACATTTTTTCTGCCATAAATGGGAAAAGTGTTCCATTTTTCATGTTAATTTTGAAAGATAGTCTTGTCTCCAATTGTTTTTATAATTGGGGAAAGAAGGATTTCTACCTCTTTTAGTTTAAGAGCCGTTCAGGATTGAGCCTAGGGCATTCATAATTCTTTTAATACCTGAGCCCTGATTTCTTGGACCTGCTCCTTGGTGAGGTCCGACACCTCATCATGCTCCTTGTAGATGTAGCCGATTGGCTCTTCCTCCATGGGTGTGTCAGCAGGGCTCATTTCTGGTTGGCTATCTTCTCCTGGAGCAGCTAGCTGATTCTGAAATACAAAATGCCACTGGTGAGGTAAGCCTGAACGAGCCAGTTTGCTGTCCACCAGCATATGACCCCAAAATAGGAAACATGACTAAGGTCATTTGCAAACTGCAGCACACATATGCAAGGTCTGCCCTATCAGGACAGCCATATCTTGGCTAGTACATATGCTTTGTTCTTGAATGGCCTTGCATTTCGAAAAAACCAACTGGCTCACTGTGAAAAGTTAAAAATACCATATAATGGGCCCAAAAATATGTATGGCCTTCAATAACTTTAAGCACAGCCACTTTATTTCACTTTAATTTAAGCTAGCCCAATGATTCGCAATTTTTATTTAAGTTAAAAACTCCCTGTCAAATAACAATCTGAACCACTTGGAAGGTATACCAATCCTGCTGTCAGGCCAAGCCTTGCCAAGTTCCTGGCCTTGCACTCGCGGCTACACACGTCAGCTTCTGTCTGGTCGCAGATGTAGGCTCCATACCTCCCGCACATCACACAGACTGGCTCCTCATCACTGACTGGCCACCTCTGGTTCTTGCTGTATGAGACGACCTCCTCCTGTCCCTCCTCAGTGACCTCCTGATTGTGATCTTCACAGTCTGAATCTTCTGTCTCGTCCTTCTCATCCTCTGTGTCAGTTGCATCTTCTGTGACATCATCCCCGGTGTCTTTGCAAACTGCCTTTAGCCCCCCACCTCTTTTGATCCTGTCAACAGACCGTCTAATCTCAGCAATGTCAAGTAGGAGATGTGAACTGATCCCACTTCTGACACCAATATCTGTTTCTCCCTTACGGTCTTCTTTTAGCTTAACCTTCTCTGCCTCTGTCACTGAATCTGTTGTACATGTTTCATCTGCTTGCTGAAGGCATGCAGTGTCTGTTTCCAGAGAAGTAGCCCCACTACTTGTTGAAGATGTTCTATTCTCCGGTTCCTTTGATGTGCCTTCCAACACCAAAAGTGGGGATTCTGAACCATTTCCAGTATTTTGGCAAAACAGTACTATTTCATTCTTGGTGTTATCTTCAGTGAGTTTTTGAGCTCCCTTTTCAGAAATAAAAGGTGCAGTTGTTTCTGGTGCATCACGTCTCAGTACGTGTGACCCAGCACTTTCCTGACCAGCACCGCCTTGGCTATCTGTTGGGACAGAGTCACTCTCCTGGTCACGTTGAGTTTGCCCAGCAGTGTTAGCTGGATATTCAGCTTTAGCTTGTGGTCTTGATTTCACTGGCTTTGTCGCTGGTTTATGCTTCACTGCCCTCGGCACAAACATTTTGTTGGTCTGTATCTGAAATGAAAAATGAAACAACGTTTTATATGGAAATACATGTATGTGAGCCTACAAACCAGACTCAAGTGGACCTCTCTCCCCGTAACTTCTTTACAGGTGATTTTTTTTTCAGCATTCAATTTTTCATGCCTGACTGAAAACTCAGCTCTACAGCCTATGGTGTGGGAGGATTTGCAAATTTCTCTACAAACCAGAGAGCTGGATTCTCTAAGCTAGCTAACTTGTCTATATTGTAGTCCAGCGGAATACTAACTACAGCTTTGCATATGGCCTCTTTTACCACTGGGTAATCATAAGATCATGACCAAGCATCAAGATTCATAGGGTCCTATTCCATGGTATGATGACCAAATATCAAAACAGAGAATTTGGAGAGTCCTTACTTCAATCGTTTCACACCCCTCCCCTCCTGTCCAGGGCTTCCCCAGTTGTATTAGTCTGATAGTTGAAAACACACTGTCAAGTTTGGGGATCTAGAGCTGCCCAAGGTCTTAAGTCAGGTTTTGGTTACATTTTTCGAGCCCAAACGTTAGCACCAAAGATGTGATTTTGATCATGTTTGGGATGTTAATAACATAACATTAATAACATTTTCAACACTGGTACAACACATGGAAGGGCTGTCCCACAGATCAAGATACATCGCTGCACAGGGCTTGTTTGTTTGGATCTGCATCTTGATCAGTGATCCCAAAGCATGCAAAGCTGGTTCACACTATCCATTATAGGGAATTCTGGTGTCAGTGAACCAACTTTAGATCCCTGATCGCAAACGGGATTCGCATGAAACATGCAAGTCCATTAAGTGACAATTCCCATGTTGTGGGTGGGCCAGTCCCTGGAAAGGGTTGGAGGAAACAATGTTGATGGACGGACATGATGCCTGGAAGCCAGTCGAACCAATTTGAAAGATTTACATGTCTAGGAACTTGGGTTGTAGGCCTACGGTTAGACCACACACAGTAGTCAGTTTGATCAGAATTTTCTCTGAGACTGAAGTACCAGTTTAAAACAGCAGAATTTGGGAAGAGTTCCATCAGTCATATGGACGCCAGTAATTCTTTCCTACAGTGACTAGCTATCAGAAAGTACAAACATGTCCCAAGGTTCAATTTAGGAGGGAAAATACAAAGTCGTTTCTTAAGAAAACACTTAAAATCTTTCAGTCCAGTCCCATAGACTTGTGCACAGGGTGTCAAGCGGCGTCCGTATACATGTATACATACAGTAAAGTTATACCAGGAAGGAAAATGGTTGTGGACAGGGTCCCATAAAAGCAGTGCTTGTCGAATAGGGATCCCATTAGGAACAATAAGCATTATTACGAACAATACAATAATTATGACAAATTAGGATTAGACAAGAACTTAGAAGACAGTAAGCATGGTAAGACACGTAAACAACTGACCAAGCCCTGTAAGACACAAAAACTAAATGATGTTAATTAAAATTTGAATACCCACTTAGTAGTTTAACTTTATATTTACGTTTGAATGTTGTAGTATGGAACTCTCCCCCCGAATTTTTCTAGATTTCCCGGCAAAAATGTCAAGAGAGCACATTAACCTACAGCAGCACATGTCCACCTCCAAGCGCGGCCCAGCTGAGTCACAAGAAGAGGCCAGTGGCTGGTACTCTTCGTCAATGCATACAATTACAAACGAAAATTTACCAGCTAAAAAAGACCTAAAATAAAAGAT
Organism: Acanthaster planci; assembly: GCF_001949145.1. The sequence goes on from NW_019091358.1 coordinate 3,708,772, forward strand.
AGACTACAAGAGATAGCGGGTGGAGAGAATGTGAAAATTATTCGCAATACGTACATTTTCTTCTTTAGAGCCATGGATTATAGAGAATAAAAACCGCATCGCAATCGAAGTTAAGAAAATGGCTGCCCCCGTTGTGAAACTTGCGAGTCACGTAAGTTTATCCGTTTATTGAACTGATTCAGTAATTTTTTCAATGATGTAAGGTAGTATTGAAAAAATACTACTAAGAGATTCATTTCACCATTTTAGGAACAGAATGAAGTTGAATTTCAAACGTGTTGGGGATGGAATTAAATCACGTGCGTGCGACATGCCTTAGCCGGCTCTCGCCGCTATTTTGCATGGACTGCAACGCTGCATTGATTTTCATTGAAATCAAATTGTGCATGATGTAATCTTGCTATCGTCAGAGTTGTATTTGGGGGTATCATGCCGCCTCAATCAAAATAATCACTGTTAGTGTTGGATAAAAAATGTCTCACCTTCTAATTCTATCTCTCTTTTCTCTGACACATGTCTGACATGTGAGACATTCATAATGACAATTTGATATTGTCAATGGCAGGCAGGGAACCCCCATTTTTTTTATCATTTTAATCTTTCCAAACTGCTAAGTCCCCCCAAAAAACAACGGCAACACTCTCATTGTTTCACTGACCCTATTTTATTTGGAAATTTTAAATTGTAAATTATGTTGTGAGAAAATGTGACTTTCTTACTGATAAACTAGCCATTCAAATTTGAATCCACAGTGTGTCATGTGTTTTTCTCCTCATAATTTGCCTCAAAACTCAAAACCCTGCCCTTTTTTGACAACATCAACCATACAGTTATTGAGCATGATATCACAGTCATCTAGGGCCTACCAAGGTGAATTCAAAAGTGAAAATGTAGCTCTCCTTTCTGTTATAGGAACAAGGTCCCCACATTTACAATTTCCGATGAAATAATAAATCATAGCACTCCCCGGCTGTGTAAATTAAAACAAAGATCTTGTGAGTGCCAGTTTTCCTGGCAGATACTTACTGCATTACAATTAGACATCAGTTTAGAACTGGAAGTGCTTCTATTATTATCTATCATTTACTGAAACTTGCTCTAAGTATGAACAATGTAGAGTTTAATAATCTGGTGTTTTATTGATCAAATACATTCATGCACACATTATTAAAACACAAGAAAGCTATCCCTTTCTTTTCATGAATTTGCATTCAAATATTAAAATTAGGAAATGATATTCATATATGCGATCATAAAATATTTGGTTATTCAGATATTCGACACTTCCCTATTGAGTTGGAACAGTCATTTGACAAAACTTATTGATATTTCATATTATTACAGTGTGCCAGTGCAAAGTTATTGTGGAGAGTGCCACAGCACGCAGTAAGATTAGGCCAAGTGACAAATGGAAATGTCACACACTTGGCACAGAATCAACTGGATGTCAGACTAGTACAGGTAAAATACATAATTTGCCAATGGGCAGTGATTCATCTGCATTTGTGGTAAACAATCAGCTATTATCATCTGTCTCAGAGATTGAAGGTGTTATCAGTCAAGTACATTGAAGATTTAACATCTAAAAAGAATAGGTCTTGAATCACATATGCTGAGACGAGCATTACATAAGAATGGATTTACTGCTTGTAGTTTAATTGAGTTCACAAAAACATTTGTTGTTTCAATTTTTGATTATGACAAACACAAGGATATTTCAATTTCCTCCTAATTCTGCATGTATTTTGAAACTACTTGTGTATCACATTGACAAACTATTCCAATTGGTTGACTGCACTTTTCTGTGTGGCTAGATTTGTTTATCATCCAGTGGCTACTAATCTAAAATGAAGTTCACTACATTGGACCAAAGTACTGATATCTCATGATTGTAAACTTCTATGAAAATCGTATTTATGTTGTCTTTATTTATTGACTCTCAGGCTAGGAGTTACTCCCAACAACCACAGAGGAAAGGCTTCATAGGACAGTTCATTGAAAACATCAAACTGGACATGGCCAAGAATAAAGAGATGAAGGTTGGGGAATTTGTTCTGACTTTGTCTTTCAAATCCGCACACAGACATGAAATAATTATTGGAAGTCTGAATTTTTTTGGTCAACCAATCTTAAGATGTTTGTGGGATAGAAAATTATCAAGTACAACCACTTGAATTGATGAGTTACTACCAAAACATATTGACAAAGGGGATGATTAGTACTTCGAAAATATCTTTATCAAGTTGGAAAGGGGAAACTCTCTGTTTTCGTTTTGCAGGAAAACATCAAGAAATTTCGAGAGGAAGCTGAAAAACTGGAAAAGTCTGACGCTCTTCAGCAAGCAAGGAAGAAATATGTAAGTTGAACATTGTTCATCCACATGATACTTTCCCATAGCTAGGTATGCCGTATGTCACCAGAATTCTTCCAGCATGTCAGAAAGATCATTGGCATGATTGCTGTTGGTCATGTTGGTTGCCATTGATATATTGAGAACGAAAGTGCATAATTGTTTTCAATTTCTCTATCCTTCCACAGGAAACTATTGAAATGGAAACATCCCGGGGAACTGATGCTCTGAAGAGAACGGTGTCAGATATCAAAGATAAAGTACAGAAGGTAATGATCAGAAATTTGGGGCACGAATGACAAACTGTTCACGTGCCCTTAAGAAAGGTTAACTGTTTTGATTAACCCTAACTCCCCAGAGTGATTTACTAGGAACCATACCCATTCACACAAATTCCAACACCATAAGGTAAACTGTTGGACTCTGTTTATTGTGGGCATGCCTGAACCTATGTTAAAGCACAAGCAGTTTAGGGGTACGGTACCCAGTGCCACAAATTCACACACTTTACACTTGTGTTCAATTCTGTGT
>NW_019091358.1:3712014-3731873 GCF_001949145.1 Acanthaster planci
TTAAGGGTGCAGTACCCAGTGCCACAAATTCACACACTTTACTGGTGATCAGTTCTGTGCGGTTAGGGAAGGTTAGGGTTAAGAAGAAGTTGAGGAAGCTATAGTCAGAAATACCAATGATGAAACTTCAAGTAATGACAGCAGTTTCTAATGGGTTTACTCTTACACTGCAGGGGGTGGAGGATGTACAGAAACAAGAATGGGCCAAGAAAGCAGGGAGCATCACCGAGGACATCAGCAAAACGGCCAAGGGGGCGGCAGAGAAGGTCAGCAGGCAAGGGGAGGAGCTCACCAAAACGGCCGCCTACAGGACAATCTCAGATGTGAGTAGACAAAAAATGTCAAATCAATAAAATAAAACCCTGCTGAGTACTAAACAATAATAGTGCTTACTGAAAATAGCCAACCTGCCCAGATCTCACGTTAATTATAAGTTTCAAGGGTTGTGTTACTGTGTTCTGTGACAGAGTGTCAAAGCTGTTAAGCAGGAAATTGATGAGAGTACCACAGCAAAGGCAAGACCATACAGAGCACCTGGTAAGTGAAGTTAGTCAAGTGTCATTACACAGCAATTTGTAGAGAGTAAGCAGGATTAAGAATATTCAGTGTCCAGATCATGCTTATGATACAGAAAAGTATTCGTAGAAATTTCCATAAGAATGTGTATGTACTAAGCAGAATTTCTAATTTGAATCTACATCAGTTTTTAAAGAATAATCAGTTGTAAAAAGTGATATTTGTCAATATTGAGTTTGATCATTGTAACTTTAACCATATGCTGCCCGGGAACCTGGTTTTGGAGACGTTGGCTTTATATGCCCAGACAGGGTGCCTGAAATCGGACAAAGGGAACTGGGCCTTGTAACAAAAGACTGCAGTCGGAACAAATGACTGAGCTGCTGGGAATTTCCAACATTTTTTCAGTTGTCAATAGAAGAGGAAATCTGTCATTGTTTTGAAGGATTATACCACTATTTGTGGCATTCAGCATGAGCAGATTACCACCGGAGACAAAAGTTCTTCAGCGCTCCAGTGATGAGCGATACAATACCGCTGCACGCTAATCTGGCCCCTATTGAAAAGACGGCAGCAGCACACTGTGCCGGTTTCGGGAACAAAAGGAAATTACGTAACACCACACAATCTGGGCTCTTCTAACAAGGCGGCAGGCCTGGTTGAAATACTCCAGCGTCAACAGATGTTGCCTGTCAGATTAGAGTAGCCACCAGACAGTTATTTGTGTAGGTGTAAACGTCCAGTAAATGAAGTTATGAATTTTTAAAGAATTTTGAAACAAACAAAAAATGAAAACTCACCCGGCACAGCAGAATCAACATAGATAAATGGCCCGGCAGGAAGTGGTTAAGATTATTGTTTTCAAAATTTAAACCCATCAGTATTGCACCAACCAGTACAAATGAAGCTGCTTGATTCTTTGGGGCTGTCTTTTCATTTAAATGTACACTTGATCTTGTTTCTTGATTCGTGAAATAGTAAAACTCCGCAAGCGAACAGATGGATTTGCAGATGGACAAGAATCAAGGAGAATATTTGAAGCCAATGAGTGAGTATCTTTAATTCTTGTTCATAATTTTTTTAATGCCATGTTAACAACTTGAGGATTTGGCTGTAGTAGAGAAATTGCTTTGACACCAGTCAGGTTTGTTAAGGAGGCAATCCATCAATGCATGTAACGAAGCACCGCGAAACTATTTAGGCCACAGACGCCATTTTCCAACTTTGGTGATTGGCATTTCGGTCACCTTAGTTACCCAGTCAGAAATCACTCTTAGAAATTTTCCGTGTGGTTTTGTACTCAAATGGGGAAAGTTTTACAAGTTACAAAATTATTACATTTACAGTTATGATCTTCAACAATTCCTCTGCCCTACCCTTCTATGTAATCCAAAGTCTAAATTCTGTCTGAAGAATGCTTTGGTCATTACTGGCAATGACGTAACTTCCATGAATATGACCAGTGGAAGTCAACTACTTCACAGGTATTATGTTACCTACTTCAGCCTAGTTTGGGAATAGCGGTTCATATATTTCAGGAGATGTTCCTTATTTGTTTTTGGTTTAGGGATGCTACGGGTATGGTTCTACACAAAGATTCCAGGTGGTACAAACAATGGAGCGAATTCAAGGAGAACAGTCATGTCTTTAATAGTAAGTATGGATCAGTGGAAATTGAGGAGATGAGCCCGTGGCAAACCCAGATTGGTTCAGTACAATTTCATTACAATGCACGTAATAGAGGCTTGTTTTTATTTATTTTAAGAATTCAAAACAAGGATTTCTCAGAAGTGCTAATGGCATTTTTGCTCACAGATATGAAGAGATTTATCAGGATAGTGTAAGACATGTAAGTTTAAGAATTAGGGAACTTTATTTACAAAATCTGATGACTTAGAGGCCCAGACATTGCATTCCTAGCAGAACTCTTTCAGAAAGGCATTTTGCCTGTGAGAGAGATTCTAATATGATCAAACATCAAGCCCATTAACTTTTTCCATTTGTATGTTTGTGGTCACTGTAACCAGAATGCAGTTTGTGGAAGTCTGGTATTTTTCATTATTGAAAATCTGGTGAGCCCAGCTGGGTTGCAGGGGTGCAATGGGTTAACCAATGTGCTGAATGGAGCTACTGTGTTCATTTCTCAGTTGTTTCACTGCTTGAGCAAATATCATTTTACTAGTGACAGATAAAAAATATCACCAAGAAATTTACCAATATGGGTGTGCTGTCAAATATACGTGTTTTCAACTGTTGTTAAGAGTTGAATATCAGAAAGTCTGGACAAATATCCACATTAATTCCGCTGAAAATGAGACTATGGCCACCAATTCAATCAAATTACTGATGAAAAGGTTTCTCTTTATAAATTTCAACCATCTTTCTCCTGCCCCAGAAATGTTTGACTTGAAAATGCGGTATGACGAGAGCGACAACGTGGTAGTGCGGGCTTCCAGGGCAGTCACCGACAAAGTCAGCCAGCTTCTAGGTGAGCTTTCTCTCTGCCTTGTCCAAATTATTTGGCTACTGCAGGCCGTCGTGCACAAGTCTGTGAGAAATGGCAACAGTCACTAGCTAATGGCTCTCATAGGCACGTGAGCTATATCTAGCCTTAGTCATCATCAAGTCCTTCTCCCTCACTCTCATACTTGCTTTCATAATTGCTCTATTTGCATAATTGCTCTACTTGCATAATTGCTCTACTTGCATAATTGCTCTACTTGCATAATTGCTCTACGTGCATAATTGCTCTACTTGCATGTTTGCGCTACTTGCATAATTGCTCTAACTTGCATAATTGCTTTGATTTTAGCGAGCCCATTGGAGGCAGAAACTGTTTTGTGGAGAAGATAAAGTAGTTTGTTTTTCTAAGCTGAGCGTACACAAAATGATGTCCACCGCAGGTCATTTGGGATAATCAGATTGCATACACTAGATTAGCCCCTTTTAGTGCAGCTGCAACATTGATTGTGTACAGCGAACATATTCAGGCTGGTGCGAATACCAAATGACCTTCCCTCACTGAAACACTGAATTGTAATGTTGCCATCAAGGGAGTGTTCTTATGCCAAGTGTTCTGTCGTAGGCATGTGAATCCTTCTGAGACTGCACCGTCTGTGGTAGTTGTAGGCAATCAACCACATAAACTGTACATTGTCCACTTGAATTTGATATTTCTCGGTGTTCAATCATTTCACTGCAGGTGGTGTATTCTCTCCAACGGAAATGTCAGAGGTCCTAACCGAAATCCTCAAGGTGGATCCACACTTTTCAAAGCAGGAATTCCTTTATTTATGTGAGCATGAAATCATACCAAATGTTCTTGAGGTAAGACTTGAAATTCCAACTGCAAAATGTGCCTAACATTTAAACTTTACAGTTGTTCAGAAAGAATTGTAACTTTCTCGTTCAAACCAAATGGATGTCATTTATTGAGAAAGTACACCGCCGTTGTCAGAGGAGGGTAGACTCAAGATCAGAGGGTCAGGGGCTCTAATCCAGCAGCTGAACGTATGCTATGTCCCTAGGCAACCCACTGTACCTCTACATTCCTTTCTCTACTCGGGCATGAAATAGTGGCGGCATTAGCAGGGCAATAACTTTTCTTGAATTAGCATCCCATCGGGGGTAGGGGGAGAAATACTTTCAGATGGTCCATGCCAAAGAAAGTGACAATAATCATTGGCCTGATAAACCCAGTGGCTTGGCACAGACTTGGCTTCATATCTTGCTATTACAGAGTGTCATATGTGGAAATGTGCTTCCTCCTATTCATAAATTTAGTCATTTAGTCAAGCCTAAGATGTACAGAAGGGGAAAGAAATTGCTGCAGACAATTTTCATTCAGCAATGTTCTCTTTTTCTAACAGGCCATGATACGAGGCGATTTAGAAGTACTCAAGGATTGGTGTTACGAAGCGGTAAGTCATTTTGCGTTGTTTTCAAGTGAGGCCAAGCACAATTTTACACAAATGTTAAGTATTTGAGTTTGTTCTTTGCCGACGAGGAAATGATATTTTGAGAGATTTTAGAAGCCTCAGTTTACCGGCATTAGTTTTCCATGGCAGCCTTTTAAAAGTTTGAAGGGAAATGTCTTACTATATTTGTATTGATACAGATTAGATTTTCTTTTCTCTGTTCACAGCCGTATAGCCAGCTTGCCACACCAATCAAACAAGCTAAAGCAATGGGCTATATGTTTGATAATAAAATTCTGGATATCGATAACTTAGATGTAAGTATTGTCTCGCAGGTGTAGTTTTAATGATCCTGTCTCCTTGTCATCGTATCAGAAAACTCTTAATGCATCTAAGAATTAGGATTGTATTCCCTGCATTTGTAGGTCAGCTTTCCATGGCTTCCATTTCATAAAACTCTTCCACAGAGAGAATTTTTTGTGAGCTGGTTCATACTTGGCACAAGAGCAAACACGAATGTGGAATTCTGATCAGTCAAATATTCATTCTGTGACTTTGCAAAAGTTGAATGCATTTCAACAAAATGCAAAACAAATGTTTTGTGACGTCAAATTTGTTCCACTTTAGTGTTCGTCTGAAGCATGGAGTTCATCTGAGGACCAGTATGTCACATCGCACAGCACTCTGGTTATCAGTTTTGGCAAACCGAATCCCTGTGTTCTGCAAATTTATTTTAAAAATTGCTTCTTCTTGCTTCCTGAAATTCATTCAGCTCAATGAAATAGACGTCTCTGTACTGATGATGTCATACTGCGTTTATGTGTGTGCTTTCCCATGATGCTCAGTGGACCATGGGCCTCCACTGGCCCCATAGCAAAGTGCACATTCAGTCAACTCTTGTTGTAATGAACACTGTTGTGACAAAATTCTGTAATGAAGAAAAGTTTTTGAGACTCCTCATTTCTTGATTTCTTATGTTTTTCTTTGTTTTTCCACTTCTCTTATAACAAAGCTATGATGATAATAAAGTAATTTATCTGCTCCCCGCGACTGTGTTGTAATGAGAGTCAATTGTATACACAAAGTGTGACATCATCAGTACATAGGCCTATTTACCACAGGTATTTGAAGAAATGCCGACTCCACAAAAAATGTGTTACTTCCCATTTCCATTATATGTTTGGGTCCTGGACTTTGTATACAAATTAGTAATAAGGGAACCCCAAGAAGCCATACCAATACCTACGTGAAATTTATATTTGACACTAACAGCCTCTTTTGTTTTACAGCTCTTTCTTTTCTGTATTTCCCCCCTCCCAGCTTTCTATGGGTAAGATGATGGAACAAGGTCCTGTCTTAGTCATCAGTTTCACTGCACAGCAGCTCATGGTGGTCCGCAATACTAAAGGAGAACTTGTCGAGGGTGATCCGGTAAATGCATGTCTATTCCAAATTCCCCCCCCCCAAAAAAAAAAAAAAGATTGTGAGATGAATTCCTTCCTTTTCAGATTAGAACCTAACTCCTCTGAGAGAAGATAAACACAAATTACTCTTCAACCCTAACAGTCCTCAATCCTCCACTTGTCCAAGGATTGAGGACTGTTCGGGTTAAAAGAAGATGAAGACATTTAGTGGTTAGTGATCCTATGTGAATGGCACATGTCCTGTGGTAGCCGCAAGAGATGCAATATAGCAAAAGTGCTCCACGTGCAAAGGCCATTTCAACAGCCATCTCCAGCAGTCCAGTCACAGTTTCAATCTCCAGTACAATGTTGCTTTTCTCCCCAGGACAAAGTGCTGCGGGTGACCTACGTCTGGGTGCTGTGCAGGGACCAGGAGGTTCTGGACCCCAATGCTGCCTGGAGGCTGCTGGACCTGTCGGCGAACACGGCCCAGCAGTGGGTCTGATTGCAGGGATGCATGGCCAGGATGCCGACTGAAGCTCAGATCCAGGGCCGACGGGTTGAGGCATGCACCAATGCCAAATGGGGCTGGGAGCTTTTCAAGTCTGACAAATTCCTGGTGTATGTTGCAATTGATAAACAATATTTGTAAAGGAAATCATACTTTTTTTACCCAGTGTAAGTAATCAAGACTATCACAGAACAAGACAAGACCATTCACAGGTAACAGGGTGAACAGTGGCAGATATTGCTGTTGTTGCAGTTCATTTTAACAGCTTGTAGCCTGCGTTTAGACAAGCGGTCTTGTGTTGGTCTTCAGGGGTCTTGACTATAACACTGCCATCACCCCCCCCATCCCCTGCAAGGAGGTCAGCGAGACTTGACATAATCACCCAAAACCCAAGGAAGAGTTCACATACATATGGCATCAATACAGCCACATCCAAATTCCACGGCTACAGCTAGCAGTGACACACATACATGCTCATGGCAGCCACCAGCCAACAACTACGTGCATTTCCCCATAGAAGCATGCTTCATTCCAAGCCATTGGCCAAGTTATTTGGATGAGGTCTGTGCTGTCTAAAGCTTTACAGGAAAGCCTGGAGTCGGGCTTTTGTAGGAGGAGCTGCATTCCTTCCTCCAGGTACTCCCCTGCCCCTCTTGATGGTTCCTTGTCTCATCCTCCCATAAACCAAGTAGTGCATTTATTGAAATAAAGAAGAGGGCTTTCTCCTCCCACAAGTGGTCAGAGCCATCCCTACCACAATGATGTTTTTAGAGAGTACTCGTATGACACTATGACCTGTTTCAAGTGGAACACATTTTGTTGAGTGCAAGTTAAATTTTAAGATGGCTTTTAAATTGATTTATGTGAAGACCTAACACACTGAATTTTTTTGCGAAAACAGCAATGCATGTAGGCAGAGGAAAAACAACAGGGCACAGAAATAATTTCGCATTGAGCTGTGCTTGGTCAAGCTGATTGTAGAGTATGGGATTTGCATTCCTGATACTTAGACCTCTTACACAATAAATTGGAACAGAAATATAACATGCTGCATTCACAATTTCAATTTTATGAATTGTTGAATTTTTAATAAATATGGGTATGCCAGTTTCCTTGCAAGAAAAGCAGTCGTGCACTGGGTTGCTCATTTTACATGTATGACTGTTACCTTCATAAGTGTCTAACAATCTAACAATGCAAAATGTTATGTTCTTAAGTATCTCCACCCATTCCATTTTGTCCAATTGTGTTTAGAAGGAAAATTTCTACAGTTTTTTTTTTTTGGGCATGAAAATTGATTACATCTTGGATGTAGTCATGAAAATAATTACGATTAGTCCAAGCGGTGCTGAAAGTGTTAATACACTGGCACATCAGTGTAATGTATTCAGTCTCACAGGATGGGACTCCAGAATTGGATTCGAGGAAAATTATCTATTTTCAAGATGTATTTTTGCGTTGGGGAGACGTTAGTTACATTTTGAAATAGTTCGCAGTACCCGCTGCTTCACCTGACTCGGACCGGCCGGCAAGCTCGGCGGTCGAGTGGTTAAGACGTCTGCACTAGTAAGCAGAAGGTTGTAGGTTCGAGTCCAACCTGAGTAAGCTTGTGAATTTTTTCACAAGCTCTAGGACAAGCACTGAGCACACAGTGTTTATCAATATATACGTTGGGTCAGGGCAAAAACCGTTATATAAAAAGGAAAATAATCTACTCTCCATGAAGTTTGAAAATAAATGTGCAAAGTGTTATTTCGTGTGCTTCAGACAACTGCCACATCGCATTGATCAATAAAATGGATTTGTTCAGATCACAGTGACCCTCGTCTGATGTAACTTATTTATTGTTGATGCCTGTTCCAGGAAATGGAAAATCTTCCAAAGCCAACGATGGCAGACAGATCCTAAAAGAAAGAACTCTAAGAGTCCTGAATCGTCGAATTTCTATATCATTTTTCACAGCCCCAGGGTTAGGCAATACCATTTATGCAAGCTCATCTAAATGGGCGTACAAAAACAAGATGGAATTTTGGATTTTTCTATAGGTACTTGTTACAAACTGAATTGTTAATGTGATATCCCCTCAGCATAAAATGGCCTTGAAACTCATCATCTTTTAAAAAGAATTTTAGACTGATTTAGTTGCATCCACGTAAACTCAATTCCTTGAATGTTCTCCGTCACTATAATCCGGCACATTTATTCAAAGCTATTGATGGAGTCTTGACGGTCTTGGTACAAGGCAGTCATATCTGGAACGGACGTCTGTTAAGGCAGGTTCATGCCCTCCATACTACATGTAGCACAAGAATGCCTGTTGCATAACTACAAGGGAGCACAGCATCAGGACAATGACGCCATGATATCCGTGACTTCTGCCAAATTCCTAGCCTGAAACAGCAATGCCAGTCCTCGCATTCCATCTGATTCTTGATGAACTGCTCATCATGTACTGCAAGTCCTGTCATTCAACTCCTCTTCTGCCTCGTCAAGTTCCCTGGATTCATCATAATCATCAAAACCATCATCACCATCATCATCATCCAACTCCTGACTCTTGCTCATGCATTGTGCCTCCTTTGGAGTACTCCCGTCTCCTTCGTCTGGGCAGCCCTTGGCCTGGTAGTGGAAAAAGGACTGTCTCTGCTTCTCGGTGAGTTGTCTCAGGTCAGTCTGGAGCTGGCTAGCCGGAGGTGCCTCCTCGGCAGGTGTCATTCCCTGTCTACAATGGGCATGAGGAGAACAAAAGGCTAAGTGTAGTACAAAAAGAACCTTTTATACCAACAAACTAACTTATGCCTGCTGCATCCAAAGTGAAGTAGACTGCAGCAGGCAACAGCAAATGTATGAAATCCATTAGCTGGTACAGATCTTTCATGATTTGTTACATGACAAGCTCAGCTTTGATTGGTCATGAGTACAAAAAACAAACTTTTAGAATAATTCTCAAAACGGTAAAATGTCTCTTGCAAACATGAAAACACTAAAATAATATTTCTACTGAACACTAACTGAAAATGCCTCCCGTTTTAATGCAGACTAAGCATAACGTGCATTTTGAGGCAAAAATTCTTGCAAACCAAGGGTGAATGCTCTGCAAACTCTATTTGGCTGGTTACACAAAGTGGCAGCCAATGTTTGTAGACACAAGAAAAGTCTACGGTGGTTGCATCCACTTCCTACATAGCATTAGCTTTTGCACAAAGGAGCATTATTAAAATTTTGATTCAGCTCATTGACACTGTGAATGGCCTGGATGTGATCTCCCAACAAAAATGGACACGCTATTCGCCTGGATGGGTGATTTTGGTGAGGTTTATCCAATATCGCATCCAGACCACCAAAGTCACATCCGAGCCAGGAATCACATCTTGTGTTTTTTGATGATCCCTGCCAAAATCACATTCCAGATTCAATATCACATCCACCCCAAACACCTGTCCATTTTTGTAGGGAAATCACTGTCCAGATTGTTCACCATATTACTCCTCAGTTAGTTCCCACATGCTGCAGTCAAGTGTTCAGTCATCAGAGAAACTACATGTACATGTACTTACTCTGTTACAATGTCATTCTTGCCACACTTGGCGCAGACCTTGGCAGCAGTGGCACATGGTTTGCACATAATGTGATATGCTTGGGTGACTGCCTTCTGTTCACACTTAACACTGCGAAAAGAAAATTGACAAGAAACCTATTAGGGAATGTAATTAATGGAAACCATTTTCACTTTTAAGAATGCAAGTAAAATGAATGCGGGGGGAGCAACTGTTCCAGAAAAAAGTCCCTCAGTGTAGAAATGTACATGTACCTATCAGAAAGGAGTGCAGCATAACCTCCAGTGTAGTCTCTTACACTGGTTTATCTCATCTAAATGATCTACGCGTAGGTTTATTTTACAGATTCACATTTTTATTCGACTGCCAACAAGTGCTCACAGAAGTACTTATGCAACATTCTGACACTTCTTCACCATGCATGTTTATAAATACATTGTAGGTGCTGGTTTTATCCATTTTTATGGAGGGTTAAATTCCACATTGGGAAATCAGAGGGCACCTTTGACAGTTTGACATGATCAATCCTTGTGATTGGCTTTTTGTAATTGCCGTTTGACTCCTGAGTCATTAGGAGCAAGAAGCACAGACAATCCTTACTGTTAATAAGCACACGTCTACATTAGACACGTCCCCATCTTTTGCCACTTGGGTTCAGTCACAGGGTCACGTAGTCCGTGAACATGTACAATAACATCACGTGAAACCAATGCAGATTGACTTTCGGGAGCCTATGAGCAATTTATTCGTGTCTGTATTTAATCTGTATAGTTGGCAAGGCAACCAGTGCCATTCCCCAGGAAACATCACACCGATTTGTCATAAGCATGTTTCGGCTTAACCTCAGAAAGGTACTGTTACCATATTCTTACATGTGTCTGATTAGGTTCATTCATGACATTTTTAAAGTTGAAGACTTAAAAAGGTTTAGTCCTAGTAAGTAGGACTTCCCATTGGCCAATTATGGCCAAATAATATGTTTTAAAACGGTGATGTAGAGTACTACTGTAGTACTGGTACTATGTCAAGGTACTAAGACTGGGTTTGTAGCTCTATGGTTAGATCCACCTTAGTCCCTTAAACTGGAGGTGGAGTCTCTGTACACTCCTCCATCAAATATTGACTAGTCCAAGTAACAACATGTAGAATTCTCCAAATCTTCTCTTTATATAACAACCAAATACACGTAACTGGGACTCTACCCCTTAAACTGTTGGGTCCAACTTCCGCAGTTCTGGGGGTAACTAGGACTTTACGAATCACTTCTTTTAAATTTATGTCTTTTAAAATCGCCTCTTTTAAAAATTGCCCCTTTTGACATGTTCAACAACCACATAACTAGGGCTCCATCATGTCCATGAATCACCTCTTTTAACATTTGGACAAATGTTAAAACTGGCAATTCGTTGAGTCCTACTGTGAGTTGAAGTCCTAGTTACTCAAACTACTGTACTGACCAGGAAGGCATTGTATACAAAGGGCCCACAGGCCTGGCTAGGTTTAAGTTACAGTGCACTACTTTGATCTGCCATATTTTCCTTCCTTACTTCGAGAACTAAAAGTCACAGCGACTTTGACCATCATGACCATGGCCTACCCATATCTACATCATCAGAACATGACCAGTTACAATTGCAATTGACCGATTTTTCCAAAACGAATGATATTTGGGAAAAACAAGGACAGCTCACCATTTCTTTGGTTGCGTCAGCGGTTTGTACTTCTTGTACTTAATTTTCCATTCAATCTGCTCTCGGCAGCGAGAACACACGCCGCTTACGACCATTTGATTCAACGCTTTCATTTTTCGACTTGTATCATGCAAGTCGTTTTTAAACGCTTTTGTATTCTGATACTTTTGAGACTTCTTCTTCATGTTCCCTTTCTGCGAACTCATTTTCTTGGTAACTCACTAAAACAGTATTTCTAACGTGAGAATCCAAACTAGATCCTCAGAAAATCGTAGTTTAATCATATACGTGCCTGAAATGACCTGAAGTGAGCGATGACAAGACCGTCCACGTTGAATAGCGCCCCCATTTGTCGAATGATATCTGGTCCATTTGAAAAAACATCAAAAATCGTAATGATTTTTCGCAAATTGTTCACACTTCAATGAAAAAAAAAGAAACCTCGTGACGAAATGAGCAAATGTAAAGTAGCCCTTAACGGTTATGTTTAATATTTTCACAATTTCTGTAAAATGCATACGGGCAGAATTTATCTTTAAAGCAAAAATAAGTTGCATTTTCATTACTTCAAGCAATATTGGAGTTTCATAATTGCAACACAAACAGGGTTCTCTGTAAATAATTTGAATATTTGTCGGCTCTTGCTTGGGGGAAAAATCAAAGGAATAAAATAGTTTTGCTATGATGCAAGGTCAACCTATCTGTCTTTTTTCAATGAGTCTATAGCAATACATGGATCTACAAATTGCAAACAAAGGAAAGCATACATTGTAGAAAAAAAAATGTCTTTGCAGGAGTTCATTGCAAAAAAGTCCATCTACTTCAGCTTCACTTTCTTCACAGGAGAGTCAGTGTTCACATTATCTTCACAACATTCAACAACTTTGACCAAGGCACTGAGAGATGGTGATAAATGTTTCACTGGTCCCCTGCCGTCAGCTCTTTGCAAGCCTTGTACCGGTATTGAATACCCCGATTTTGAAATTGCGACCAACTTTAGACAATCACCATTAGCCAGTTCTCCGGAGTCCATCAAATGTCTCCCATTCTCCAGAAGCTGTGTCTCTGCAGTTCTGCTTCTAAACAGTTCCGCTTCTGCAGCACTGTCGCCGTCACTTTCCAAAAGTTTATTACAAATTTCCCGATCATTTCCCCGTTGTAGATTACCACTAACGTTTGAGAGATTTTGATGGGCATTCCCCAGATTCAGTTCTCTTTCTTCCTTCACTGAAATTTGTTCCGAATAGGCTGAATTTTCCTCCTTTACGTGAACACTCTGGTGAGTCCTTTCCACGTTCTCCTCTGGTTCTCCAGTCACCTTTACTGCACCACCACCTTCTGCTGAACAAGTGCGTGACGATGTCTGGACGATGCAAGGTCCCCTGTACTCTGGGATGGTCAGTCCGAGGTGGGCCATGACCTTTGACATGACCTTGTCGACATATCCATGTATCCTCAGATATGCATGTTTGTCCTGCATGGATAAAAAGATAAACATAGCAGTTGGCAGATGCATACAAAAGTCCCAGACTGAATTCCAGCCAGAAATCACTCGGGGGAAAATTGTAGCCATCAGACACTCTTGCTAGCTGAAATAAATTACAATGAACCTCAATCATTCCGACGTTTTTCCTGCTTCTTTCCAGAAACTACGCAGATATTTGACAAGTGATGCAGGCAGACTTGGGTACAATTGTGCACTGAAAACTACGGTTACATGGAACAACACAGACGCCTGGTACCATGGGTTGTTAGTAAAGCAGTTTTCCTTGAATGCAATGAAGGCTCAAACACAAAGCACATGACTATTACAATCAGATGCTCCCAGTGACGTCTGATTCAAGGGTTCAGTTACAAGAACAATAAAATATGTATGTTGGTTATGCACCTCTGTGTAATTTGAGCATTAAAATGATTTCCTTACATGTTTGGTGGGTTGGAGATTGACAATGACGATCTTTCCTCCGGCTTTCTTGGTGAGCAGCGGGAGGTTGCCGCTGGGTACAATCTGAAGGCTTGTCCCCAGGCAAAGTGCAAGGTCAGCTTGCCTGGAAATCACAGAACCGAATCAAATGGATGGTGAAAAGGCATTCACATTAACCTTGGAGAGAAATGAAAATTGTCAGGGCCCAGTAAGGATGACAAGGAGATACCCATAAAGCATCAAGCAACAACGACAGCAGTAAAATACTGTGACTTTCTGGACATTTTTTTTTTCAAATGCCAATGATAGTGAGAATTTTGCAATTTGTTGTTTTTCTACAAACTACAAAATGGCAACTAAACCCCCTAAATTCAGACAAAAATCTGAGACATCACACTCCAGAATTTCATCTTTGTTCACCATTATGGCCAGATCAAATACAGTGAGGGTATTTTTCAGAAGCATACTTTTTTCCATTTTTAAGCAATTACACAAAAATCCACTTCCGTTTGTTACTTATTCACACATTTGCTTCTCCCCGTTTTGTAACTGTATCACATGTTTCTAAATCCTATCAAATAACAATTATGTGAAGCTATAAACTTAAATCCCTTTGACTATTGACTTTCCTTAGTTCTAATTTTTCTGATATGTAAAATAAAAAATCATGAGTAATTTTGGAGGTTACAATCTGTCAATGGAATCAATTGAAGTTCTCAAGAAAAACTAAACTCTCTGATAAAAACTATGATTAATTATTTTTGGACAAACCTGGATTGTTTTTCTGCACGATCCAAGTCATCTTCTGGCAATGCATCCTCCCAGTCTAAAATTGTGTCTCGTAACTTGCCTCTTTGGTGAACAGGTAAAATAGACAAGAACTGAAGGGTTACTATGATTTTTAGTGACAGTGAACTCAAGTGTTGGGGTCGGGGCACAAACATGTATTTGAGAAAAGCAGCAGAAATCACTGGACCACCAAATGGTGGAGTAGATGGGCTTTTTACCTGCATTTTCCCCGGGGCTTTGTCTGCGTACACTGCCCTCCAGTTGGCTTGAGGCCCAATGTGGGAACAGCTGTCTCTCGGACATACTGCCTGCATAAAACATCAACCCACATAATCAACATGCAAAGTGTGTTTCATTTTCCAAATTGCTCATGTTACAAAATCTTCAAAGACTAATTTACATCTCTGCTCACAGGGACATTATGCAAGACTGCATAAGGCTAAAAAGGCATACATGCTTAGTCAAGGCCTGTATGTTACGAGCATGCAAAGGAATGTTGCATGAAAGGCTTCTGGGCACAACAAAGGACCCTGCTCTCAACTGTGCCCCCACTGGTGACAAAGAGAGAGGTTGGACCAACACTTTGACCGCCCACACGAGAGTTCACCCATTTCTTCAGGAGACCCACGCATCATCATCATCACCATCATTTTCGGTCATTATTGGTCCCCTGCAAGGCCCAGACCTCCGTACGCTGGTGCCAACTGATCCAACGTACCACTCTCATCCTTGCAATGCCTGCTACCTTAACAATCTCATCCTTCCATCTTGTTTTCTGTTTTCCCCAGCAACGTGAACCTGTCTCCCTTGGTTGACATTCTGAGCTCTATTCTGACCCACGTGGACCCTGTTCTAAACCCACAGACTTGGTCTGTTGGTACCAGGAGATGGTATTGCCGGCCAACAAAGCCTCTCATCTCACACTATACAGGGTGACCCTTAAAGTAAGATAACAGGTCTTTGCATCTTACTTGCCACATTTATCGCACTGCTCCACAAACATGTTGCCATGAAGTTCTGACAGCCTGTCCCTGTAAAGGAAACATCAGTGGAACGTTAACAAAACAGACAGAACCACTGAAATCATGCATCAGTAAATGGATCTGCAGGGTGAATGCGTAGCCCATCATAGAATTGGGACTCCACACATTCTGTTTCAAAGAAGCACTTCATGTAAACAAGAAACGTACCTGGGGAATCCAGACCTGAGATGAAGCCCGTCCACGTTCTGACTGACGACATACTTAACAAAGCCTGCCCTCTCCAGTTCAATCAAGGCACGATGGGTGGGAGTGGGGACTGCGCCATCAAAGGTGACATTGACATCTGGTTTCCTACCTTCCTTCTCCAGGGTCCACACTCCCTTGGGACCCCTGACCAGAAATAAACAATTTCATGAACAGTATTTTCTCTGACATATTTTCCATGCAATCCTCTGACTTATAGTGTATAAATGGACTGGTAATGAAGTCGCTTGCCCTAACAGTCCTCAATCCACCAGTTTCAATATGATTTTACGTACACCCTAGGGAGTTAGGACTACTGCACGTCTACGCGTACTGGTGTATGGGTAATTCCAGAAATTAGGGGTCCATTTTTTTGTAAGTTCAGAACGGACATTTTAATTTGCAAGAGTGGTGAATAAATGCAAATTACCTGCCGAACAAATAGTGATAGTTTGAAATCAATTCAAACTATATGTCCATGTCTAATAACAAAGGTCAGATGTAACAGGGACAGATGTAACTTTTGGACCCCTAATTTCTGGAATTACCCATGTACAAAAAGGTAACAAAATGTATACATGTACATGTACAGCACCAGTATGTTATCTGGAATCGAAAAATACACAAACACGAAATGGGGTTTTTGAAGAAGGACCCCCGTTCCTGATTTTACCAAATTGACAAGTAACTTTAAATCAGCTCTGTACCTGAAATCTGGTATTCCAGCAGATGTGCTGATGCCAGCCCCTGTATGCACAACAGTATATTTGCTGTTAAGGAGCAGGCTTGCCAATTGATGAGATTTCTCTTCGATCACATCTGGATCATCAAATTTCTAACAATGAGTGGTCCAAAAGAACAAAAATCCACAGGTTAAAAACTGGACACTTGGATGTCATGGACAAGGTCGTGCAATGTTAGGTCCAAATGTTTAAAGAAGCAGTCTGTGGGGTCCTAGTTAAATAGTTATCTCAAACTAGGGTTTGCGCACAGGCTGTCAAGGCTCGACCAGCATCTGTCCACAACAGTACAGTTGTCAGGTCTCTCTTAGTTCACCGTTTACTGTAAAGACCAATCTAACATGTCAGGAATTCTTCTTGCTGATACAAGTGAAATCAGAATGTTGCATTCTTATGGTCCTACTACTATTTACTACTGCACCGAGTTAGTACACTAGATTGGATTAACTTCTCACAATACTTGCAAATACAGCAAATGGGATACTGGGTGAACATTAATTTGATTGTATAATGTAATTAATCAACTAAAATTTATTAAAAAGTTGATTCTTTGCAAGCAAAGCAGCAATTGGTAGGATTATCCACTGATGACAGGAATACATGCAAGGGTACGAAATGACTTGGGTACAAATTGACTCGGGTACGAGATGACCCAGACTCAGGCAGAGGGCCTAAACCAGTCAGCTGATCCGAATATGACACACATGGTATCCAGACATCATTTTTTTCTGTGATTGATTGGCAAAGAGCTACATGTATCCTTATGAATATTTAGGACTTTGTATAGACAAATCCTATTCGATGCCATAACTGCTGTGGTGCTGCACTCACATGTGCACATTTTTCAGCTTGACGCGAGCGTGCATTTGGCAAATCACAACACCCTATTGGTCAAAGAGGCATGGAACGCACACGTACCACCTGTCCATGAGTGTTGCACCACCGCAGTAATGCCATGGCTTCCAATTCTGGTTGTCGAATTGCAGTATACATTTGCTATGGGCCCAGCCGGGCATTCTCAGATTTGGACTTAGAGCCTAGACATAAATGGTGGGCCAAGTCTACATCATAAGCATTGTATTTGTAAGGCTATGAGCATGAAAGTTTAAGATTTACCTCGCACTGCTCTGGATATGCACCGTGCACGGACACTAAGGAAACCATCTTGCTAAAAATAAATAATAAATAACGAAAAAAGCCTCATGCTTTTCCGAAATGTTCTGGACGCATACGCTCACAGGCCCTATCTAAAACATGAAAAACCATGAAAACTTTCATTCTATGTCTGTAAATTTTCCTGAAACTTAGGCCTATCTCACCTCTGGCATTCCACATTTCCCTTTATGTTCATATGGCGACAACCCTTCTGAATAATTCACGGACATATTCAAAGATCTGCAGAGTTCCGCTCAGACACAAACTACAGACTAAATGTCCAAAAGCGTATTTACGTAAACGTGCCTCTGGAGGGCGCTTTTTTGTACACCATCCCGGCACAGTCCGAGGGCAAGTGATTACGTAAGCGCGGCACGGCCTTATGAGCCACATGCATGCCTGAAAATTGAAATTAAAACGCCGTTTGTTCGATGCAAGCTTTTGAAAAATGTGGAAATTTCTTAAGTTAGAAGGGGTGACGTTTAGATCGAACCAGATTGTTCATTAACGGCAAACTGCCAAGTCGAAACTGCTGTCATCGCAGGGATGTGACTAGTTGAACAGGCCTGCTCGCGCAGCCGTAAATATTTTGTTTTCTCAGTTCTATAATTTACGGGAGTCGGGAGAAACATTAAGTATTTGACAAAACCATTTTTGTTTATATATAAAGCCTATCAGTATTTACTTGATATTCGGTAAACCGGAGCACGAAACATTGATACTGTACGTTCAGGAATACAACTGAAATTGGGGACGCCTCGAATCCATATGATGCAAGATGTGGGGACGGAGAGAACCGCGGGGTTCCGCGTACGGTCCGTGGCGGCCCGGGAGCGCGTGGACGATCCTCAGTTCGTATATGTACGACACCTAGACCTATATACGATTTAACCATAGACCTGAAGGGTTTCTATGATTTAACCAATACGTATGAGAAACATTTAAATTTTTAGCTTCTTTTGCCAGACCAAGTTCTACAAATAATAAGTGCCAAGTTTTAAATAATAATGTTACAAGAATGCCAGTAAGCCTCGGGAAATATAGACCCCTTCTGGTCATTCTCAGTCCCTCGGGGACCTCGCGAGCGGGGACATAGGCGTGCACCATTGCCAGTCCACGTATTCATAGAGCTAGCCCCCAATGTAAACTTCCCCAAAATCAAACCTACGAGGGGGCAAACAAATTTGGATTGTATAAACTTCTATTGCCTTTCTGGGGTTCACGTTTACATTTCGATGCTTTTTTCTCGATTTTGGAAGGAAAGGAAATGAAACAGACCTCCAAAATCGCCTGCCTCTCATTATTCCCCCATAACCCTTTCTTGATTTTATGGGGCACGATTCCCTTTATTCCCGAGATACGGCCTTGCTTTCCATCACTGTGGATAGGCAATAATCTTTCCAAAGCCGAACACTTTTGAAAATTGTTAATCGAGAGGAGCTTATAGTTCCCCTGCGGTCCTGTTAAAGTGTTGTCAACAATTTTGTTTGTCCTCCTCCCGCTTAAACTAAGTTGTTTCTTCACCACTGCTTTCAGTCAGGTTTTCACCGTTTCGATGAGCATAATGCATGTTTCCCGAAAGTGCGGTGCCCCTCAGTCTGAGGGCATTCAGTGAAGCAGTGGTGATAAGTACGCTATTTCCCGGTAAAGTGTGTGGATGATAGGTGTACCGTATGGTGTTCCATATGTGCCATCCGGCGTCACATTTTTCGACGGGCGTCGCATTTTTCGACGGGCGTTGCATTTTTCGACTGGCGTCGCATTTTTTAACTGGCGTCGCATTTTTCGACGGGCGTCGCATTTTTCATTACTTCATCGGAACGACCTATGGAGGCCAGTCATCGGTACCGCCAGCTTATTATAAAACACTCGAAAACTAGTCTAATAAAGAATGAAGTTATCTGTTGTGGAGATTCTCACACGTACGGCAACATTTGTCACAGAAAAAAAGAAAATTAGACAGAAAGGTATGTACATGTACGTGCAACCCCAGGGTCAATCAAGAAGAAGCAGCTACGACGAAACAGCCTTTTCAAACAGTGACACTTTTCAAACCCAAATCCACATGCAGTCCTCAAGACCTTGGGAAGTCATTTCGTTGAGTAATAAACACAAGCCCCCCCCAAAAAAAACAAAGAAAAATAAATGATCTCAAGCCCATGACCAGACGGCCTCCACCGGGGGAATGCCTGAACCACGGACCATTGCCTGAACAACTTCAAATGTGTGAAATACCTTTCTACCACTGTAATGAAAAAATAAGATCAGTTTGGCTTCCTCTGGACAGATTTTCATGGTTCAAAAAGTATTTTCGGAAAACTGTGCGTGATTTTGTATTGCTGACAACTTCTTTCAACCAAGAAAACGTAAAATATCTCAAAGTTATGGTGCGTGACATTTCTTCGCCAAGAGTAGTTACATTTTAAATTA
>NW_019091358.1:3732497-3792220 GCF_001949145.1 Acanthaster planci
CGCCCGTCAAAAATGCGACGCCGGATGGCACATATGGATCACCATAGTACCGGCTCGTCCCATGCCGTTCCTGCTCGCCAGCAGCGCGAAGGACACGACTGAGTCACTTTTTTGTTTGTGAAGAGATGGCCCAGCGGAAACGAAACTTGAACCCCGTGGACCCTGGACTTATGACGTCACTGTCGGAACTGTTTTCGGTTGCTGTGTGGCCAGCCCGTTCCATACAATCAATAGTTCGGTCAATTGAGTCTTGCCAAAAACAGCAAGCGGCTGAAGTTCGGGAAGACGTGCGCGAACGTGACCTGGTAACACCGCAATGATGGTGCCTTCTCGGAAGTGGAAAGCCTTGGCAACAGCACCGTAATCGTATCTTAGTCACGAATGTACAACTATCAGATACGTCCGCGTGATCTTGGTGCGGGTCGGGGGAAGAGGAATGAATGAATTTTTTTATACGTGAAACAATCCCTCCCAACTCCACCTTCAGGGAAAGGTGATGGTACTGCTTTTAACTAATGCTGGCGCTGGCCCTAAAAATGGCAATAAGGCTCTTGGACCGGACATCCCCCATAGGCCAATAAAGTGTAGCTGCAGTGAATTTTTCTTCGACACAACTTTTCTGCATCTTTGTACTTTTGTTCAGTGTATAAAAACTCTTACACACTCCTATTTGGTTAAATGCATTGAAAAGTGCACACTTTTAAACAATCAAAATTATCCACGTTCTCTTGGACAACTGAGGGCGCTGTTGCTATAAAGTCTCCTGGGGTACAGTCCACTAATTCAAGCCCCATTGAAAACAGTGTAAAACCAGCACTGTTTAGGGCCCAATAACATGCACGCCAACATCCCTAAGATTTCTGAAACACTGAATGAAATTCTTGTCTGGTCACTAATCTTTCAATTTTTTTGTGGGTTGACCAATTACTTTTTTAATTATTCCCACAAAACAAAATCACCCCCCAAAAAGTGATTTTTCCGAAGTCTGATTGCAGCCATTTCTCAAGTGGCAACCCTCAACTTTTTCGGGCACTTAGACCATTTTTCAACCGTAGTTTTTAGCCATTCTGTTCTCATATGAAAGCTCAAAGACCCAGGGAGTTGATCCTGGCAAGGGTTTACATAATCTCACCATTTTGGGAGCCAAACAATCTCCTTGTTCAAAAGATACTGCGGGGCACTTTTAATGCTAATGAGCTGGCCAGAAATTCTCACTTGAATTAGTGGTCTGCACCCCTGGGGAAGTCATGGTTCAGTGCATAGGTATTTATTCACATTGCAATCCCAGAATTTACCGACTGAAAACATTTCTGAGAAAGGGATTGGTGGTTTCTTATTGTTATGCGCATAAAAAACAACGAATCAGCAAAAAGAGAAATATTAGTCCAAGGAAATGTTCAAAAACGCAGGACTTTTTGTGTACAAACCAATGTAACGTGGAGGCTTCTTCCTGAGATGATATCACAGTTTTGTCATGAATATAGATATACTCGTTAGCATAAAACAAAAGGCATTAAAATACCCTTTAAAATTGTGAAACCAACGTTGAAATAAGGTTAACTGAGGCACAAAGGTGCGTTTTACAGGTTTGTAATAAAAAAACATTGATTGCAGTAATAATGATAGGCGTGCGTACGTGTTGTATTTAGCCGTCGCGTGTTTAAAGCTTTGGCGCACCCTTTAATTTGGTGCGAGTAATAATATTGCAACTTTTACCCGATGTGTCTGCAACTGCGACTCGCGGTTCATTTCGTAAACACGGTGATAAAATATAAGGTGACCGTTTCTGGGAAGTGATTGTTTGTTGTGCAGTTTACATAGAGCCACCGTTCGTGGAATATATTACAGAGTAGATTAAAAGGTCGGTTGCATTTTGTTCCATTCGAATTTCCTTGGGCATTCCACAACCATTACGAGAGTCATAAACGGACTGTTTGTCAGTACACCCAATCGGGGGGGGGGCTACTGTGACCAATTGAACAAGCGTTCATTTCATACTTCTGATGTGCTACCCGAACTTTTCTGGATTTGCAAGTGGATATACGAGTCCACATGATATGGGCATGAGAAAATTTGGGGCCGTGGTGAAACTTGCAACACTGGAGAGCAAACCATGTAGTCTATCCCAACATGCAGAAAAAAATACACTGACAGGCCTCAACGATAAAGCCGGTTAGTTGACAGTTCGATTTTTTGGGTTCATTTCATTCAAACCATGCATGTACTTAGCAACTTTGTTAATAGCTATCACATAAAATGATAAATGATTAGATAAAATGATCAGGAAGGGTTTTGATTTCTCATAAAACTTAAACTCAACTCAACTCAAATTTACTTAACTTAACTAAACCAAAGAAATAGTTCATATACAGGTATAATAATTCATGGTGACTACAGAAAGTGGAGGGATCTCATAAGTGAAAATGAAGACTTAGCAACGGTTTCTTTCTTGGTTTTCCCCGCGGGCCGCACGGTAAGCAGGAGCGTCGTCTGCAAGCGTATTTGCATTTTGACTTACAGGAACGAATTAGGCAATATTCATCCGATTAGTATCTCAGCATTGTACGTTTGAATGTCTTCCCTAAGGCAAATCATACTGACTTAAATGGGTGAAATCCTTTTTTCAGGATAATTTACAGTTAAAAATAGAATTGAACAATCCACTAGCTTTCCCCCTTTTCGGTGAAAATAGTACATGCGGAATGATACAGAGGACTTAAAGCCAACACTACGGTTTAAAGGTCAACAGCTGGTGTGATGACAGCCCGTGACAAGGCGTACATACTTAGGCCGCGTGCTAGCCTCGTATAAAACTAGCACGCAGTGTGTGTGGGTTGACTACTTAACTTGGCACGAGTTGTGCTGAGACACGGCTTCCCCACTTCGTCGAACCTTTCTCTGTGGTCGATTATTGCAGTGTTTTACAGCTCAGGTTGGTCAAGAGCCCCTGCAAACTTGTTGCAACCATGAGGGGTGCCTTCTTTGCAGCAGCGCTGGCTCTGCTTCTGTTGAGCTGTGTGTCTGGGCAAGAAAGTCCCGAATTGCTACCGGGGCCAGATGAAGAACCTACGGAAGAACCATCGACAGAGCCTAGCAGGTAAGCATAAGCAGATAACACCAGAAGAAATAACCAACATCGTCATTATTGTACTTTCGGCACCCCCTAGAACAAGGTTTCCTTGTTAAGCTTGACCACCGGAGCCTGAGGTAGACATTTTTCCATAGCTTCCTACAACAAAAGTACTAGTCGTGCTTGTTCAATTGAAAGTATGTTTCATAATCATATGTCAGTACGTGTGGGGTGAATGTAGTCCGATTAACTTGGGCTCTAACGTTACCATGGTTACAAATCGCCTTTTTAATTAAACATTTAGACATGGTCGGCCGGTAGTTAGTAGCTATTACCGCCCGGCTATGCCGAAATGTTAATTAAAAAGGCGATTTGTGGAGTCCCAGTAACTTGGACTAGGGAGTAGGGTAAATGTAAGTTTAATCACTGTTTTTGAAGTGGATAACTTATTTTTCTGTGGAGTGTGGTCATGATATCGATGGTATTCGTATTTTAGTTCTTTTGTTGAATTTAAGTTGAATCACCTTTTTGGTTATTATTTAGATCGTGCACTTTTCATTGTTGGGTCATGCAAATGGAGCTATACTTACATCATGTACATGGGCAGAAATCATTCCATACATGGACACCACTGTTCCCTCCAGTGATAAACCCTCTGAAAACATAATGGCCTAAAAAGTCAAATTTTTGCAGGGAATATATTGAGGTATTCCTTTCCAATGAAAATTTCTATTTGGCCCGATATCCAATTGTCTTTTGAAGTGGGTACAGTAAATTTAAACTCTCTTAGAACAAGGAAATAATTTTCTTACTAACTTGTGGTTTGATATGTACATGTATGATGTAAGTGGAAGTAACTGTGATATGTCAAAATTTATCAACTTTAAAGACATTCACAAATGCAAATGTGGGATTTGTTCAAGTGCTCCATGTAAAGGGACACTAAGCTGCATCTGCGCAATTTTTAGAGGCCACCTTTTTTGAATTCTGGAAAAATTTAATGATGCTGAAATTGTTTGCCAAGATCCAACAGTAATTTGAGTTTTTTAAAGAGCTTGAACAAAATTGCACGAGAAAGGAGGGGGGAAATGCATGTATTGAAGTGTACCATGTAAGGGGACCCCTCTGTATATTGTACTACATTAAACACGAGTGAATTTATTGTTGAAAACTGTTCCTCCATCTGTTGGCTCTGTGTCGTCTGCGAGGAATGTCAAAACAAAGACCCCATGTTGCTTTCTGTGATGCATGCTAAACCTAATTCACAGAAAGAGTTGTCCATTATTATAGATTTTGCACAGGTGTTGTTTCCCCAAGCGAGAGTGTGCAATTCTAGATGAAAATCATACAACGTCAACTAAGCTGACCATGGTTTGAGTCCACTTTATTTGTCCACAATGTGTAAACCACTAGAACACTGGGTTCTTTCTTTAGTTTGATGTAAATGTTTTTTTTTTTCTCACACAAAGTTCATCCTTGGATCATCCTGAGGTTCAAGGAAACTGAATAAGGTTTTAGATCCCTAATTTGTCAGTTGCTTGTTCCCTTGTGCACTTTTAAATCTTCAGTGTTGTGTACTCCTTGGTGAATCCCAACATCAGTATGGATCACCATTCTCTGTTATCACTTAAGCTGTTTGCAGCCAGTCTTTGTGGGATCTATGCCTTTCTTGGTAGTTGAGCTGTTCAGGCCTTTGTAGTTCCTAGTCCCATAACCAGGTGATTCTGAAGTGCTTTGTGTAATGTCAAAGTTGACAGACAAGAGACTTGGCTGTACTAAGCATCAGAGTGGTTTATTACGTGTACTTTCAGGGTAATTGCACACAAAGCCCTAAAATTTGTCAAGTTTACCACAATAGTGTTATGTAATAAACTGCATTTATACCCCATTTTAAACTACTTTTCTAAAGTTTGACTGTGGTGTTCATTACTTGGCCCAGTGAAATTATTGTAATAAAATTAACATGTGTGCCTTGAATCAAAGTACATGGAGTTCTCAACATTGAGGTGAAGGATTGGGATGGGCTTATTGGATCTAAGGTCTGGATGGGGTATGGAGGAGGAGCTATATTGCAGAAAACCCCAGTTTTGGAAAAAATCTCAAATGTACATCCTCACATGTTGGTATTTTGTCAAATTACGTGTAAATCAGCTCAGAGGAGTTCTAGCGTTGTGAAACTTTTTACCGAGAAAAATATTTAATTACCCCTAAAATGCTGTATGAAAGCATTTCATTTCCCTAAAGTGTTGCCAGAAGTTTACTCATTGTTTGACAAGTTATAAAGTTTCTACTTATTTTGTCAGAAAGAGGTTGGTTGCACTGTGTATGATTTAAAAATTTGTAACAGAAAGCTCATAAATTTAGTGCAAAGCCGGTTTTCATGCTGAGATGAATTTGTAACATTTCAAAGTTTTGGGAAAGGTGAGAGTACCTGTAATGTACACCAAGCCTATTGGCACTGTAATTGTTTGGGAAATTCGGCTGAAATTCTTAGAACAAAATGTGAGTGAAGAAGAGAAAGTTAGTCAAGAGAGGGAGTTCGTTTCTTTTAAACACAGTGTCACAGAGTTTTAAAAAAGAAATTTATACTTCATGGATCTTCAGATACAAGTTATGGTTTCATTGAGATGCCAATATCTGCCTGTCCCTTCCCAGCCAAGCTTAAGAACTGCCTGTCCTCTCCCAGGAAATCTTTTGAAAACTGACACCCCATTTTAGTGATACCAGGCCGTATTTCCACTGCATCCAGCATTATGGAAGGAAATAGGAAATATTGTTCACCGAAGTACATATACATGCCAAAGATTTATGTGGAAAAAACTTTGGGGCTTGTGAATTTGAGCGAGCAAAAATGCCCGTCCAAATTTGTTTGTGCTTGTCTTCAAAACAGATGGACAGGTGGCGAGATGGGGCAGTGCGATTAAGCTGTCTGTCCCGACTTTCTAGACTTCTGTTGATAATCTTGCCCAAGTCAACAAATTCCCTTTCTGATGCCAACCTTCCAGTCCTGTTTTGAAGAACAATATCATACTAAGTAATGAGCTTTCTTCCTTTTGGGAAGGGGGACGTTATTTCTTAGCCAGGCTTAGAGACTCGGCTCTGTTAAGTTACTGTCTAGGTCTTTGTCTTGTGGTTTTTCTATTTTGACTTCCAGAACTTGCTTGGCCAAAAACACCATTATCAATAGATCATCTTGAGTGGCATCTTTCCTGTTATCTAGGTCCATCGCTTTTCCTTACTTAGTGGGTGTACCTGCAACTAGTCAATTGCACATGTACATGTATGTTCTTAGCAAAAGAACTGTTTAACTTTGTTCTAGAAGGCTTCTCTGATGAAGACCACATTTGACCCTGTGCTCCAGGTGCTTGCAGTACTATGGAAATGTCCATTCTGAAGCAATTTGTCAAGTGGTCAATTTGCAGCTGTCAATCAGTTCACTCACAAACTGAATGAGCTAGGGGGACCTCACGTTTATTTTACTACATGTAGCATAATCTTTTTTAAAGGTCTTTTTCTTTTAGAGAACTTACGCATGGAAGCAAAAGTCAGCAGAAAAGTCACAAATAATTAACTATAGATCTCAAACCTATGCCTTATTTTACCATCACATTAAATGGCAAAAGTTAGGTGGAGGGTAACTGGCTGTCGCATACCAAGTTTGAGAAGACCGCCATGGAAGAACTTCCACTAGGTGAACTTTTCACCCCAATTTTCTGCCAATTGAATTCAAGGTTTACATTAGCTTCACCCCAAGTTAACCCCAGGTATAACCCTTATAGCAATCTTTCAGTGAGACAGTGATAATGTCCTGCACTTAACCACATCACACAGTATATGGACCCCACATTATTTGTTTTGGTTGCAAAGCATTGAGGTGATGAGTGATATCAAGGAATGATGATGTCTTTGTTGGTTATAGAGATGGGACAATGCACTTAAATTGCACTCACAATGTTATTTAACAGATTTGGTATGAATAAATTGATAATCTAAGTCATCTACATGTACGTGTATCCACATGACACCCATATGAATATTATGACACGAGAAGGTAAAACACAATAGCAGTTTTGACAAACAGAGAGTGAGGGTGCAGGGGAGGAGGTCCTGACTTGCGAGGTGGACCTTGGTTTGTCTCCTCCCCCTTTTTGGCTTTAAGTTCACAAGGGACAGAATGTTAAACGCACATGAAGAAATACATATAAGTAGCTTGTCTTTTGTAACGGGCAATGGTAACAGCTACTGACAGATATTTGCAAAGTGCACCAGTACCATATTGTTTTGAAGGTCAGCATGCAGACCCATGCACTTTACTTTCAAAGTCAAACTCTGGGTAACTCAAACTGCATGTAACTCAAATCTTCATGGAATTCCTCAGCCCTCGTCAGTGCAGTGAAATCTGGTTACGAAATAAAATAGGATGATGCATTGTTCAGTTGTGCGTATGCAGGAAGACTTGACGAGACCAAACAACTTTAGAAACAATTTGTTTTTTCTTTTCTTTTTTCTCACTAAGGTTTGATATAGGCTATCTGATCATGGCTCCCAAGGTGATGACGGCAGAGACCACTGAAATTGTCTGCGTCCGCCTGCTGAACATGACAGGGCCCATCACCCTCACCATCAGCCTCTTGGAGAGCTCAGAGACCAGGGAGGTCCTGACCTCACTGCAGCCCTACTTCATGGAGTTCTCCTTTGCCTGCCTGAATCTGGAGGTCAGTTTCAGGTCTTTGGATTTCCCAGTGAAAAGTCCCAAACTGTGTTTTTCTTAACAGGTTGATGTTGCAGTATTGTGACTATAAAGTCAGTACATGTATGTGTAGTATTGTGCATAAACAGTGACATATATTTGGAAAGAAACGAACATGCTACTCAACATTTTCTACTACTGAAAGCCCTTTCCACAGAGCCAAAATGACTGAAAAATACACTGAGTAGTGTGGTCTGCACATTTTGAACAGGGGTTGATTTTGCTCTGTATTTAAAGGTTATTGTGAGAGTATGCCTGGGATGCAGGGAAAGATTACAGAGATAGGTTACCAAAGTGATTTATAGGATTAGAAGGATTAAGTTTTGGTTTGGCAAGTGAGTTGATCAGGTTTTTTTTGTGGATTGTCCCTCCCTCCTTTCGCCTTTTACATGCAGGTTCCAGCCATTGATGGAGAACAAATAGAAGCAGTGTTCCAAGTTGAAGGACAGGCAGAGCTGGACGCTTCGCAAGCTTTCAGCGAGAGCAAGAGGATTTGGATTAGAGGAAACAACTGGGAGAGCTTTATCCAGACTGACAAGTCCATCTATAAACCAGGGCAAACTGGTAGGTGGTCTGTTTATGATGCTTGGCTTATGCACTTTTTTGTAAGTTACTCTCAAAATTATGACTGTTGATCAGAATTTATTGAATGGTGTAAACCTTTCGATTAAGCCATTTATAAATGCAGGATTTAACATGGAATCCTCTTCTGTTGTCGGAAGAAAAAATTTGTGGAGGCTTTTGCTGAATTTAAATGCTACTTACAGAAAATTAGAGTACATTATTTTTATTTGATCATGTTGGCTGTCACAGCTCAGTACTCAGTATTGATACATGTCTGAGCCTCACCTTTTAACAAAATATTTAGAAAAGAATAACAGTGTCGGGAAAAACATACTGGGGAAGTAGCATGACACATGCCAAGTTGCGTTAACCACAAGAGTGCATCACCTGACATTCACACTGAAGGACAAAGAGAGGAAATAAAGTTGTAGTGATGTAACGTGGTGGTACGAGGGCGTGAGAAACATTTCACCGAACCAGTGGCATTGAAAGTAAACTGATTTGAAGTGTAGTTGTGTGCTTTCAGTAATTACCCACCCTTTCCCAATCAGAGCTGTGTACTTTAACTAGCCACACAACAGCAATCAGCCTTCAGTCTGCCGTTTTCCTAAACCTCCGGCGAGACTTGTGTCATCAGTTATTGGAAACTCAGAACCGTGTGGGTGGGGTTGTGCGGTCAGAGGCTAATCATGTAATGGTTTGGTACCTCTCTCAGAGGGGTACAGCCAGGACTCTGGTTTCAACTCCAATGACATTGACACTGAACTCTGCCAGACACAAATGAAACACAAGCACACTTGGCTTTTCTCAGCAATCTGATACTATTGTTTGGAGTACAGTAACTGCAACCTTGTCTTGGCAGCAAGTTCTTAAGTTGATATCTTTACCTTTTTTATACTATAGTTTTGGATTTCCCCCAAGACACCCATTAACCAGACCCTAGTCTGGTTCATTTGGGGAATATTTTTTTAAGTTATGGGGAAACATGAATCACCTTACAGTCACAGAATAGTTTTTCTGAGTTTTTCTCTCTATCAGTGCCAATGTGTACAGTTTACAAAAGTGCACACAATTTGGCCTTGGTACATGTGACTTCACTGATGTACTTTTTCAAGGCACAAAAACATTTGTGAATATGGCAGGAATTTCTGACCTTGAACCAAAGGTAACATTGTCATCCCAAAAGGATGCATTTGTCTAAAATCCAGTCACACAGCAACTTTTTAAGTATGCAATTGCAATAGTACTATTTAAAGAAATTAATTACTGTGTAGGCCCTCTGTATATATCTAAAACTACAGCTGAACAATCACACTTGGCAGATTAGAGTTGGAAGATTTTGCCTTTTCCCCAGTATTGCAGTTTGAAACAATTTTCATTTTGTTTTGTTTCACAGTGAAATTCCGCATGCTGACAATTGACCAGAATTTCAGACCAGACCTGAGTCAGGTAAAATGGAATTGGTTATAGCCAATTTATCCTTACTACGAACGGGAAATCTCTTTTCCACTGTGTGAAATGTATAGTTAACTGATGCACACAAAGTCCTTTTAAATACTCTCCAATGTACAGCCAGTGTGAAACAGACTTGGCCACTACATGTACATGTATACAGTGATTTCTTTTCAACAGAGCTATAATGTCCTGGATTTAGAAGGTAGCAGTGATGAATATTTTGTAGGCACACTTTTTCTGGAGCTTTATTCTCATCTTTGACATGTGAAAACTATTTAAAATTCCTTTCAGCTTAAATGTATTGAAAAGGGCAGTTTTTATGCACATGCAAAACTGATCACACTTTCCTCTGTAGTGTTGTCATGCAGGAAAGACATGGCTATGTGCATAAGGTTTTCTCTTCAAGTTATAAACCCAGAATTTACTTACTGACAACATTGCTGAGAAAGGGTTGCTCTCTAGCTTATTGAATCGTCAAAGAAACAAAAATTCAAGCCAGCAAGGTATGAATCCAGCAGTTTTTTACACAATTTTTTAATCAACGTCGCATTAAGATTTTCTTCCTAATATGTGCTCAATATGCAAATATGCTCAATAGCATAAAAATCAAAAAAGGTAGCAAAGCACCCATTAAAGTTGGTGAAAAGTAGCTTCATCAATATACAAAGGTGGATTTTGAAGGTTTGCATTTAAACAAATAAATGTATTACAAAACCCTTGAAGGCTCCCAACTCTGATACTCTGGTACATATATGCATCCCATATCAGGTGTCCAAACTTTGGGTGGAGGCACCAAGTGGTATCCACATGGCCCAGTGGCTGAACATAGATACCGAGGCCAATGATGGCATCATTGATCTGGAGCTACCTATGACCTCTGACCCACCCCTCGGTCAATGGAAGATAACAGCTGTCCATCGGGGCAAGGATGTCACACAGACATTTACCGTGGATGAATATGGTGGGTGTTAAATATGGTTATATTTCATCCATACTTATTGCAGATACAAATTTCCTAAAGCAGTTGATTTATGGAAGAACCAGTTTTTCTGCAGACTAAGTCTTACAGTGCAACTTCTCCAAGAAACAAGAAGGTGGACTTGATGATGTTTTCTTGTATACAGAGTTGATCCACAAATTGGTGTGGATACAGATGAGTGTTTTCAGTTCAGCTACAGCGGACGGGTGAAATGAAAGAGGAATTAGAAATGTTGGCCATTAAGGAACTGAAGTGTCATAATTCTACTTTCATTTTGGCATCTGTTCTCTCTCACATTGTAGTCTTACCCAAATTTGAGATTGACATCCAGGCCCCCACTTACATCTTAGTGAATGAATCCAGAATGGATGCCAGGATTTGTGCCAAGTAAGTATTGGCTGTATCCATCTATATAAGCTTTTTTCTTGCCGTCAGTTTTGTCAGAAAAAATAGATAGTTATTCCACCAGGTAAAGACTAGATTGACCCCATTTTATTCAGCTGTTGGTTATTTTATTAGCCTGATAGCTTAGCAAATAGTTTTTAGTGGTTGTAAGGGTTTTGCAGGCCTCGAAGGTAAATTTGCATAGACTGCATGCTTACCTAATCAGTGGGTTCCATCTTTGGCAAATTACACTGATTATCAGATATGCTTATATCAGGGTTATATACGAAGTCGGTCACCTTGATAGTTTTTGCATTGAAGGCAGTACTAGTACCAGGCATGAAACAGACGGTGTGTAAAGATCAGTGCGTGGTATTAAGTATATCGTGAGTGATATACCAAGGAAGGAAGTCTCATAGGAGGCTGTAAAGATGGAAGGCTGGATATTACATGTACTCTATAGACATTTGAAGGAGATCTTACCGTAGAAGTGGAAAATGTGATGATCATCAGGAAAAATAGACCTTATTCGTGGTCAAGCCAATTTTGAATGTGTTTCCAGAATCTTTGTCATGGTGCCAGACTGTTTTTGGTTCCATGCCTCACCTTTTTTTTGAATGTTTTTGAAAATATTTAGTCATATTTTTACATTACTCATCATCATATTAAAATGAACTTCATCTGTAGCGAACTTTTATTTCACCGCTTTGATTTTTATTCTGAGGTTTCCAAAGAAAAACAGTTGACTTCACTCCAATTCAGTGTTAGTACCAACTTGTAACTAAGGTCAATTGAGCCATTTGAATTTATTGAAGCATACTTTCCTCGTCATTCCCCTCTCAATTCCTTAAGTTTGTCTTGAGACTCAGAAGTAGCTTTGATACGAATTTTTTCTGCGTATATTAGTTTGTGTAACAAAATAAAAAAAAAGCTGTCAGTGTGTAGGCCGAATACCGAGGGAAAGGCCCCACCATAGAAAAATCTCCCACTGTTGAGGAAGGCTCCTGGTACACTCACAGTTGGTGTAATTAATTGACAGCCAGGTTGCAGACAAAACCACCCCAGCAAAGGCAGCACAAGTGTTGTTGCTTCTCTCACAGAAATGAACTTGTGCCTTGTTAGCATGCTCTTGGGACCATAACATTGAAGGAGCAATGAGGGCCTCGATTTATGACTGCCTAATATTACTTCAATCCATCCCCCAAAGTGATTGGGCTGAACAGCTGGAACACTGTGTGGGGTGATGTTGAGGGGAACTTGGTGTTTACATTCCCCTTGTTATTGTGCACAGCTGTTACATAACCACCCAGCAGTCCTGTGATTTTTCTGATTATGGAGGTTGCATGGCAGCTATACAGGTTAAGTTCCTCAGTTTTGTCCATAGAGTGATTGTTCCTGTCATTGACTGCTCCTGTCAGGTAAACTGAACAATGGAGATTTGACACCTAGGAGGGTGCTTCCTGCTGCGGTGTCCATGTTATACAAGGCTGGGGCCTTTAATGAGTCTCAGCTGCCAAAGACTGTAGAGCTAGACTCATGTGAGAAGACATTTACCGGAGAAAAAATAAGAAAAATATAAAAATTGGCACACCACCAATTTGAACTCAACCCAGTTTCCTTCTGTGTGTCAAGGTCTCGTGAGATCACACTATACATAAAAAGAGTTCTCTCTGGAAGACGCCTCAGTGGTCATGAATTGGCTTCAACAAAAACATTGTGCGCATATACAGGCCTACATATCTCTGTTGATGATGTGAATAAAGAAAAAACTTTTCCATTGTTCTTCTCTAATGCCAGGGGCACTGCTTGTCTGATGTTAAATTTATGATTCTTTTCACAGATAACGGATTTCCTGTGCAAATTATCATGCAGTTTCAAATGATGTTAAAAGAAACCAAAAGTTGTTTCTCTCTGTTTGTAGTGAAGTTCCCAAGAAATACTACCAGTCTAGAAGCTAACAGTTTATCATTCTTAACAATAACATGGCATAAATTGGGGGCTTATTTGCTCAGAAGTACCCATATGTTGGTTTGTACACTTAAGGTTAGACACACGGGGCGAATTGAAATTGAATTCACACTCCTTTGAGGTATTTGTTTGACAACAGGTACACCTATGGACAACCAGTGAGAGGTTCCTTTGGGGCTGTTATCTCTGTGGCTAATGATGGCTGGAGTGCAAGACCTAGGGCTGCCATTGAGTACTTCATAGAGGTATATTTTCCAACCCTGTTGACTCGAGAAAGTGAACAAAGTCATTTTGAAAGTATTAGGCGATATTTTCTTTTTCGTTTTTTTTTAGTCGCGTGAAGTTTCTCTGTACTTATTGAATTTGTGGTTAAAAAGGTTAATTTTAAAATTCTATTTGTTTTCTCAGGTGTTATGTTCTGCAAAGTTTTTTTATGTTATTTGCCGCAAAACTTTATTTACAACTATACCCAGAAGTTAACTGTTGGAGTTCGTAAGCTGTTTTATCTGAATGGAAAACCACATAAACCTGTGCTTCCCATCTCCTTGATGGATGCCAAGTTGGAATGAACATTGTTTTTTTTTATCTGAAATTTGGCACTGAATCAAACTGCCTGATTTGGAAACATGTCTTGTCAAAGGCATCCATAGTATTTTATCTCCATCCTGTGCGTGGTCGTATTTACATGAATGTTTCCCCCCAGCTGTATTTCCTCTCTTTATCATTTCCTTGTGGTAAAAACATTTTGTCACGTGCACAGCATGATACAGAGTGTCAACATTTTAAACGCAGTATTTTGTAGGCTTATGCTTGGTGTTTACAGTGTGCCTGAACAAAGTGCTATTGGAAATTAGACATAGGCTGGGAAATCCTACTAAATTTGCCGTAAAAAAGGACATGATCAGGAATCTGTTATTTCATGATTGCCTTCTCAGTTGCTTGCTGCTATAGGGGTAAAAAGCAAGTTACATGAATGTTTCTGAAGCAGAAATGTAGCCAAATTTGTGCGAGTCTGGTATTATTACTGGGGCCATGGTAGATATTTTGCATAGCTTAGGTAGGAATTTTCTTTCAAAACAAGCTTTTATTCATATTTTATTTCACCAGGAATTTTGGTTCGTTATTTTTACAGAATTCCAGTTGACCCTGTGGTTAGTTGGTTGGCACGTTCTTTGGTTTGGTAGGGTCAGTGGCTTTTATTGCATTGTTTGTCCCAAAGGGCATGCCCTACACTTGGGTGTAAATGGAACAGACATGAATGCGGATATCATAAGACATCTCCCCCCCATACAGGATACGGGAAGAGACGGCTGCCAGGATATTGTGGTAGAAGTTTACCGCCTGGAACTGAACAGCACTGACTTTGGTTTGTGGAATGCTAGGATCCATGTTGCCGTGGAATTCACCGAGGAGACAACAGGTACAGAAATAAGAAATGTTTACAAATTGGTGGACATTATTTATAGAACGAAATTTAAACATGTGCATTTTGAGCATTTAGATGCTTTATTCAATATGGTTTTATATACAAAAGCATGGGTCTCTTTTTCTTCTTGAAATTCAGCAGCAGCCAAACTCTCGTTTTGCCACCTCTCACCTAATTAGTTTTTAAGTTAAGAAAAGTTTCCTCTTCACAAGAGTCACTTAAACGTGATGTGTTTTTTGGGGGTTTCAACCCAACTTAATGCAGGTATCATGTTGTCTGAAGAGAAGGATGTCGCCAAGGTGTCAACAGAGGCACTGAAGTTGGAGTTCAAGGCACCGCCAACATTCAAACCGGGTGTTCCATACTATGGAAAGGCAAGTGGACTTCAAGGAGCCTGTTGCAAAAGTGTCTGTTGTACACATGTCGGGGAAGGGGGGGTTGATGTAGTGATGCATTGTGGGAACCAGCTACCCTGTTGAAATGAAACCCACGTAACTGGGTACTCTAACCCTAATTTCAAAGATAAAAGAATGATAAAACATTTGCATTTTATCAATTCTGTCTTACCCAGAAATGTGCAAAAACAATATGACAATCTTTGGACACATGTTTCTTGAAGTTCACTCACAGAAACTTGTTGAAACCTTTCCGTTTCCGTGTCACATTAGCTGCTTAGTAATTCAAAAAGTTGCTTTTTGATACCTGGTCTAATAAGTAGGTACAGGTTTCTGACAGCGTCAGTCAGGTACCTCCATGTAGTTATCCAGTTCCAATACACAACTCTGAGAGAGTGCCATTTGAGAGAGAGCTTTTCAAAATTCAGTTCCCAATTTTAGCAAAGGCTTGGGCTGTGGAGGCATGAACAAGAGAGCATATTGGGACTATACGCTGAAGACACGTGCTTGCTGGCAAGCCATTAGGCAAGGAACACGTCAAACCTGAAGCATCCTGTGGGCTCTGGGCAAGTGGCTTCAATAGCCTTTGAATGCTGTCCCTCCAAACTCCCCCCCCCCACTTCTCTATTTGTCATGAGTGAGAGTGTGTGTGTGTTCAGATTTGGTAGTTCGTTACCTTGAAGGAGCTTTGTCAAGTATCTTGCAAGAGTGAAAAAATTGGGGAACTTGTATGTCTCATTGTTATAAGTAATGCATTGATATTTTGGCTTCATAAGTGGTTAGCTCTCTCAGCAATATCAATTTAAGCTTTCGGAAAGGAACATTGATTTGTTAACGGCAAACCTAAGAAGTCAGAAATCAATTTGAAGAACATTGTTGGAGGAAAACTTCATGCTTTCACCAAAGGGAAAGTTTCACCCAAAGAGATCGACAGTGGAGATGCTGACAGTGCTTGGCAAGTAAATGTATTACTTGGCATTAATAGATCCAGCTATATATACCATGCTTTTCTTCAGATCATTGTAAAGAACCCAGATGACTCGCCAGCTGGGGGTAAGACAATAGAGCTCACTGCAGACACCAATGAGGGGCGAGTGTTTGATGAGATCCTAATCTCTCCACCCAGTGGCATCATTGACTTCGCGGCCAAGAACATCTCCATCCAGTCATCCAGCCTTAATCTATATGTTAGTGTCATAGTTTTTTACCCTTGCTTGATTTCACCTCATCGACCTTTATCACGATGCTGCTGTGTTCGTCTTGCTCCCTGTAGCCCCTTTGGCAAAGCAATACAACTTAACATATTGATAAAAGGGAACGGAGTAATTGTCCTTTCAGACTCGGTTTAGTTACATTTGTTTGAATGTTAGAAAAGCAAAATAGAGGTCTCTAGTCCCCCAGCGCATTGTTGCAATGGTGAACATAGAATATTCACCATCAGGAACCCTTGAGATATCAGTTGTTCTGAATTGCCGTGGATTTAAGTAAATGCCATTTGCCACCCTATATTTTACTTTATACACCACCAGAATGTCATCCAAGTGGGAATCGTAGATCATATGGCATAAATTGTGTAGTATAATACATGGCACGACCATGATTATACCAAATAACCCTTACAAGATGGGGAAATTTCGGAACTCTTAATGGTTATGCTTCTTTAAGGAAGAAGTTCAAAAGGTTATCAAATAATTAGAGCAAATTATAAAGCAGAATTATCTATTTAATCATAAACTAAGACTGATCATGAAAACTTTGTGTTGCATATTTACCAACACATTAACTAGCGACTTGTACATCATAATTTCAAGTGAATTCAGTCTTTGTGTAAAACAGTGACAGACTGAGTGTTCTAGTTCTGTCTTATGACATTATTTTTACCACTGCACTCGTGAAACATGCATTTGAGGCCTTAATTTTTAAGTCACCGGAAACAAAATAATAGTTTCTTGACCTGGGGTTAGGTACCAGTATCAGTTTGCCTTTGTGGTGTCACCTAGATTTGTGTGCAAATCATCTAAATTCGCTTGACTTTTAGCGAGAGAGGGCGGTGTTGTGGGTAGGGCTCGTAGCTCATGAATGGAGGGTCGGGGACTCCAATCTAGCTGTTGGTCCAATACTGTGTCCTTGGGCAAGCCATTTTACCCCAACTTGTTTTTCTCCACATTATTTCCACTAGCATCGCATTCAATAGGAGCAGAATCGTTCTCAGTTCTGTCAAGACAAGGAATCCAGGAGAAAAAAAAATTTACTTTTACTACCACCTTATCACAGTGACAACTTAAAACAGGTGTTAATACACTAAATTTTCTTCTTTCTCTCTGACATTTCTTTATTTTTCCCACTCAGGCCAGAGCACCAGGCTATGACAACAGGCCCGATGATTACTCATATGGTGGCCGGTACCGTTACATGTATGACCCATCTGTGTCATTGGGGGCCCAGCCTCAGTACTCGCCCTCAGGCAGCTTCATCCAAGTTGCCCCCATTCTGGAGACAGTGAACATTGGCACTGTGCAGACCCTCACCATTGACTTCACAGCCAGGGAGGCAGAGAAAGAGAGTATTGATTTCAACTTTCTGGTATGTCGGCTTTCTTGGCTGGTTAGGTTTATAATTGGCACAAACTAAAGTGAAAGTGTGCACCATTCAGGAATCTTCTGAAGTCCTACTATAGTGGAACACCGCTATAACAAACACAACGGGGTCCACGCTAAATGTTTGGTATAGTGGTCATTCGGTATAGAGAACTTAACTGCCGAACATTTCGGTGCCATGTTGAATAGCGCCTTGTTTAACTGAAGTGCACCCTCTTGTGATACTATGATTCACTGTTTTTGTGATGTTTTGCCGTAGCATTCACGTTTGAGGTTTCTAGAAATGTATCTGTTAATTATTTTTGTTTTTTATTAAATCTTGAGTTACAAAATTGATATTTAGTTTATCCTAAAAGTCGTGAAGCTACCGCTCAGGATCGATCTCTGATGCATGCTGTGGCGAATCTCGGTTGATTTGCAACTGCATAATGTTTGGTAGGTTTTGTGCACAAAATAATGGGAGCCAAGGACGATGTTCGGTACAGCTGAATGTTCGGTATAGCGGTGTTTGGTAAAGTAATGTTTCACTGTACTAGCATGTACAATTTCTTGGATGAACAAATGTTCCGTTTAGACAGGCCCGGAAAGCGTCTTGTTGAGGTAGTAGTGTGACTACACCTCCTAAGCCTCTAGTTTGGTTACTGGTTGGGAAAAAACTCTGTGGGAGTGATTGACCTTTGACATTTACCAATAAGGGGACATATTAGGTGTTCCAAACAGACCACTTGCATTGGCCATCCTTTATTGAGTTGATCTCGTTGAGCTCCCACTGTCATTAGGTTCGTCTCTCATCTCTGTGACCCGCAGTTCATGTCCAAAGGAAACATCCTCGGGACTGGTGTTGATAGCCTGGTGCCAGTGGACCCTAACACGCACCAACGGACTGCTCGACAAGCTGGGGAGGAGGAGCCAGAACTTGATCTGGTTCCATCTTCTATCATAATTGAGCGTAGCGTCATTGGTTACCCTGACAGCGAGATCTCTGAAGGTGGTAAGTTTTAGTCGGTTTTAGAATGTCATGCAACATGTGGCGATGGAGTTGATATTTTCTCGTATAAATGTGGTCAGTTTAAGTTGTACAGATACGGTAATTTCAGAGTGAGCGTAATTAGTTTACGTGTACCGGTAGAGGCTATTTTCACAGGGAATTTTGTGCACAAGAGCTTTGCTCAATAGCTGCAGGCTTAATACCAGTAAAAATATGGTGTGGTATTTGTGTGATGATCCTCCTCTAACTTTTGTTGAGCAAGTGAGCATTCCAAAGGAAGCCGACAATGATATGGTCATTTGCAGATTACCGAATTTAATATTAGTAGTTGGGCCATATTTTAGTTCATTAACAGCGTTGGGCCACTAAACTACATCCAGCACCCATGCACAGTATTAAAGTCTGTCGCGACTTGCATAGGCACAGACTAGAAAAAATGAATGACATGTGGCAAATGCTAAGGTCCCTAAAATAATATCAACTTTATAGACATTAGGTGACATCTGCAGCGAAATACCAGTATATACATTCTTCCAGGGTTGTAGCTATGTTGGCCGGCACCGGCCGGTGCTAGCCATGACTCAACATCACCGGCCGGTGGTTGAAAATGAAGCTTGCTGGCCGACACAAATTACAATGTATACTACATTATTGCAACTTTCTAGCACTGAGAGAGAAAATGGGCCTTTTTATTTTGTAAAAATTGTCACTTTGTTTTGATTTTATAGAGATCTCACCGAAAGAAAGTTCTAAATAAACGTCATTCTCCAAGTACTTGCAGAGTTCACCTGCGTAATGTGCTACATACGCAATCGTTGGTTTCTATCACAGAATGTCCATGCTCAATCTGGTTCCCAGACCAAAAGATTCTGACTACCGTAACTTTCGGAATATAAGCCACAGCTCACACGTTGCTTCTCATGCCGAAAAATGTCCTTGCAGCTTATACTCCAGGCAGCTTCTACGGCAACACGTGTTCACAGGCCGCTTAGACTTGATTGTGTACTTGAAATCGGCGTGGACCCAAACGTTGGGCACTTTGGAGTTTGTGTATTATTGAATTATTACCTCCAATTTTACATAAGTTGAAATTTAGTCAAACTCCAAATACTCTGATCAATAAATGTTAATTTCATACACCCTAGCAAAGTTCTGATGAACTTTTATTTTGGCCCGACTTTCCAATTTTTTTATCTTAAGTGCAAAATGAACTCGATTAAAATCCGCTCTGAATTTTTTTTTCAAAATTTTTTAGTTGGGTATGTAAGTGGAGGATAATAATACATGTAAGTTGAGTTGATGTGAACAAAGGTAACTACATGTAACTAATAACACACTAATTCTTATTTTTTGCATTAATTTTATTTTTTATTTGTTGTGGTACATGTAAGAAGATTTTCCCATGCAGAAAGGAATAACGTGTCCTAAAAAGTTATTTTAAACTAGGGTCACAGGTGTCAGGTGATCTGAAATGGAAATCTTTCCATATTCGTTGATGCGCATTCAGTGTACAAATGCACATTATGTACACATCCATGTACGTGTTCATGGTTAGCTCGCGAGTGCATACAACCAGCACACGGTGCAAAACAGCGAGCACTAAACATTCCTAGCTACAACCCTGCATGTTAGAAAACTCAAATTTATAAGAAATAAACAATCAAGCATCCAAAATGCAAAGTTTTTGATCCCCACAATGAGTCTGACCTGTCCTGAAAAATGGAATCATACACACATTTAATTATTTTTTTGGTTGATGGTATTTCTCTCACACTGGCTTGGCTTGTTATTTCC
This sequence comes from Acanthaster planci, assembly GCF_001949145.1. The sequence goes on from NW_019091358.1 coordinate 3,752,868, forward strand.
CTGCCGCAACTCATCCCGCACCCCGCACCCTAACTAAACAACAAACTGTCAGCATCTAGCTCCCAATTCAGCTTCATTAAACCCCCTAACACCCCAGAGCCGCCCGTGGTCATCGTCAGTCCGGGAGAGCTGAACACCGTTGAAGCTCAGATCACCATCACCCCAGAGATGATTCCGCTGACCCGCGTCCTGGTGTACTACATCCGCAAGGACGGTGAGGTGGTGACCGACAGCCTGGCCATCAACGTGCAAGAAGTGTTTGAGAATGAGGTAGGTCCAGCCCGCCCTGAATCGAAGTGCTCCTTCACCGGCTAAAGAAGAGAGGCAGGCTGATGGGAAGTGCTTGCAACCTGGCTCATTTTGTTTCGACACGGTGCACGCTTGAAGACCATGCACTCCAACAGAAATTGGCAGCACGCGCCCAGTGCAACCCTTGCCGAACATGCATAAACCTTCGCGCGCATGCTGTGAGGTCTCACCAAAGGACCCTCATTGGTATGTAAAATTGCACCATCCCTGGTTGCTGCAGGGAGCAAATGGCATAAAACTGTGACGAGGAGCATGTCATTCAAAATCCAATGATCTGAATTGCAATCGCTTGAGATTATTTTGTTTTTCCATTCCTGTTTGTTAGTCAACTAAGAGGTAATTTTATATCAAGCAAGATATGGGACAGAGGGGTACCCCCTCCTACCTGTCCATTCCCTATACACACTCTAGACTATTGTTACTTAACACACCCCCCTAGAAGTCTGTAAAGAATTCCTGAGATTCCAATCAAAAATGACCAACACAAAGGCGGGGGGGGGATTTCTCTCCGTCCCATATCTTGCTTCACATGGGTAATTTATACAAGTAGGATCATTGGGGAAATTCTAGCCCTGCCCTCAAAAACTGATCCAACTTGAAAAGCCAGCATTTTTTTCTCACCTGGACTTTTTTTTTTTGCTTTTGTTGGTCCTCAAGAGGCCCATCAACCATCCTGGTAACCATAAGGCTGAAGAATATAAAGGATGCAATTACCACACTGCACCTGCCTTAATTAGACTCCCTCCCTCTGCGTAAAAGCAGCTGTCAAATGACAATATCTATTTGAGCATAGCTGGAGGTTGAAAGTGTTGAACTTGGCAGAAGGAGGAAAATTGGACAACTTAAAGGCATACCCCTATGGTACAGGAGAGAATCAAGGAACAGCTGTAGTTTAGTGTGGCTTGGCATGGGAATTGAACCAGGGCCACAGTTGTTTGAAGCACCCTTACCCTGAAACTCTGTCCCAGTGTTCATAAGCTACACTTGTTTTGAAAATCCTCTATGTTGCCTTTTATGGGCTATTTAGGGGTGAGGCTGCATTTTTGAGCGTTTTATGCACTTGTGGAAGAGATGTAGAATAGACCAAGATTTTCCTGTCTTTATTAAAAACAGGAGTTTTGCTGCTTTCTTTTTTAGTGGGGGGGATAGTCCCTGCTGCCCTTCCCATCCACCAGGGACTATCCTGTGCTTAATCTTTATTGTCCAACTTAATTTGACATGCCTCCTGTCATAGTGCTTTGGAAGATGTAGCACAGCAAAGGTTTCAACCAGTTGCCATGTTCAATCCATGCCTATCTGTTACTTCCACAGGTGACCATGGGCTTTATCAGTGACGAGGCAGCTCCAGGAGAGACGACCCAGCTCGTGATCCAGGCAGCCCCCGGGTCTCTGTGTGGCGTGGGTGTTGTCGACAAGAGCGTCCAGCTCCTGGGCGGAGACAACCAGCTGAAGAAGAGCAAGGTATTCCGCGCTGTGCAAGATTCTCTAGGGCCGCTATTTCACGGGCTGCAGAGCAGAAGATGACTCTCGGCAAAAATACGTGCTGAGAAACTGTTATGATTATTATTTATTTACCCACACTTCGTGGCCAATGAGCCAAATTATATGCGAGTTTACAAAATTAAGAAACTATCTGCCGAGAACCAACTACAAGCATTGTAGATTATACGGCATTGAAACTGGTAACCTGAGCAAACTGAAATTGATTGGCATTAGAATATTGTGAAGTGAGTGCATAATGACCATTTTGTGACCCAGTCTGACAAAATAAGAAGCAAGTTGCCTGAAGCACCTTTAGAGAAAGTTTTCAAGAGAATCTCCCATAACGTATTCAACTTGGCAAGAACCCTCAGCGTTTTCAACTGCATAATCTTCAGTTTTCATCACAATACCAAGCTGAGTGTTACACCAAAAGAAAGAGCTTAGTCTGCCCTTTTATAATAATAATTTTATAATAATGTTATAAAATTACAAAAATAAAAGTGCAAAATGATGAAATGGCCACATGATCTCATTTTGGAGGAGTTGGTCTCGTTTGAGGCAGGTTTGTGGCTGAGAAGAAGCCATGACAACCTGTCAAAAGGCAACTTCCGAAAACCCCTTGCTCCCTTTCTTTTTTGTTTTTGTTTTATTCTTCCTGCAGGTGTTTGCATCTCTGGAGAAGCATCAGCTTTCTGATAAGGATGGCGAACTGGATCGCAGCAAGCACTGCCCTGAACCCATCCCCTGGTGGAGGCGGCTTCCATTTGGTCGCAGGAAGAGGAGTTCCCCCCTCATCTACCGTCCCACACAGACCTACAAGGACGCGTCCCTGGCATTCCAGGTAAACTCCGGGAAAGGGTCCAATGCAATTCTTAAATGGCTTTGAAGCTTTTCTTCCAGAAAAGAGCAGGTGGCACACCATCTGTCATCTGAAATGGTTGTTTGAAACTACCGATTTTCATTGCTTAAGTTGGGCAGTGTTGCCAGCATTGAGACTTTAGCATGATCTCTGGCGAACCCAGAGTTTCCCTTCCCGTAAAAAGGGGGCAGTTTATGGCAGATGGTTCATTGGTAAAAGCATATGACGTCCTGGTTGCGTCAGATTCAAACTCCAATTAATTTCTTTGTTCATTTAAGTGTAGTTAATTACTGTTAAAAATTAGAAAAGGGCCTTTGCTCTTAAGATCCAAAATAAAGTGGAAATTTGATGTTGACTGAGTTGGAGCTGGTTCTTCCCTCGTGAATGAACTTTATTGATAATGTATACGTGAAAACCATTTTGGACATTTGAAAATTTTTGGGCGTGCAACACGTGAAGAGGAATCTTGTATGTTTTAGCTGTGTGACTCCTTGGTTCCTGATGTCTATTTCCCTCTGCAGCAAATGGGTTTGGTTTTCCTGACCAACATCAAGGTGGAGACTCGACCTTGCGTAAAGAAGGATTGGTACCTTAGAGGCAGAGGTAAATACAGGTCAGAAGGTAATAACTGAGGAGTCATTTGGATGTTCAGGAGTGTGACTTTGTGCCTCGACCCCCTTGTTAGGATCAGGGGAGCCGTTTTCACTCATGTAGTCTATCAGGATCAAAGCTTTTGTGAGCACGACTTAGATTCCAAATCTCCCCCCCCCCCATAAATTCAGGAGTAAATGCATTTATTACTTTGAAGTCTCCATGTGTAACTGTAGACCAAAACTATCACAATGTCAGTCTTTGTTGACGTGCGCTTTCCCGTGGGGACTTGATTGAAATCATCCCACCTCACTGCCATAGAAAAGCGCACAGGTAATTATAGCGTGACGTCATTATGTTACAGGTCTGTTCCTGGCATTGGAGTGTCTTTAACCGAAAGTCAAGTCACAGTTCAAACCATTTGTCGTTTCAGAAATTCTGATTCAGTAAGCCTCAGGCATTGCGGGTGCTCATTCTTATTCTTAATACCCAGTGGGGTTTCGCATTCAGTCCACCGAAGACTGGGCTTGACTCTGCAAGCCCATGTTTGGTTTGTGATTCGTCCCCCTTTCAAACTTCTCCATCTACTGTTATGGTTACTTTGAAATGGTCCTTGAGACTCTGGCAAGTTTGGTGGTCTCTAAATTGAGACGTGTTTTACCCAGTTGGAGGTCAAACTTTCAACCCCTCCCCTTCTTGCAAAGCTCAAGGAGATAAAACCGAAGCTTACGGAGAAAACCAAGTATGCAGAGCCAATAATACCACTTGCACTGGATAACGCTTGGTTAAGGTGTGAGGTCAAAATAGAAACACTTTTGAAAGCGTTCAACGCTTTGTAAATGCTAAGCCCCACCGACGGTCAACGTTGAACAGACGAATGCTTCAGTGAGGCTGGCCAAACCGTTCGCGGTCTACTGCACTGTGCATTCTGCAGCATCCAGTAAACAATGGACAGCTTATCACATTACCGCATTGTGGACTTCTGCGGTCTGGTGGACGAGTCATGACAATAGCTCTTTGCTTTGCAGCTCCGCAGGAAGATTCAGATCGGCAGACTTTTTTCAACTTCCTGACAGAGCATGTGTATAGAGTAGTTTAGTCGCAAATAAAGTGCTGTCGGTTTCCAGAACAGTCTTTTCAGGTCTTGATACCCTGTAATCTTGGTATTTTGTCTCAGTATCCTCAGTCAAATACACACCTAATTTTATACCTGCAGAACTGATTATACTCGCTCGAAACGTTCTGTTTGTTAACGTGTAGTCATAGATAAAACCTCTTTTAGCCCATGTGCGCAAGCTGGGACTCGGCATTACGCACTCGCAGGTTTTCATGTGTAGGATCGAGGAAACACATACACCAACTACGCGCTTTCCACTTTGCGGCCACACCTGCACGATTTAAGGATACATGCTTTTTCTTCAAGTCAATAGTACATGCGTAAACGTTGCATTTTGTTTTATAAGGCTCTTTTGTACTCTTTTTATACTTTGTGGCTGCACAAAATTCATGTTGGGAAACTAACATGTCAGGTTTTATACTAATTTCTATTGTTTGACTTTACCTATCAAACTTTAATACACAGTAAATAAAAACAGTAAAAACACTTTGATCTGGTGCTGCAGGTGAACCGTCGAACCGAGCCAAAATCATCAAACAAGGCACTTTCGCGGAGCCGAACCAAATTGTTCGGTTCGCATGTTCGGCTTTAATATGGCAAAGGCACGGGGAAATACATACAAGAAAACTTAAAAGAAAAAACATACAACAAAAAATGGATAACGAGTTGTACGGCGTGCTCCACACCTGCATGAACATACTGAAACTTACAGTTTCCCTGCATCATGAGATGGTTGTAAAAAGCATGTGGTGAGAATCACTCAAAAATCAACCAAGAATATGCAACGTACAGCATTGTCACTGCATAGCAATTCTAAATTCTCACTTCATCCAATCGTGCTCATGTATATTCAGATTTAGTATTATATTTGCCAATCTCCCGATAGCCGCGCCCTTACGTTCCATTTTAGGCTAATGACGTTCCATATTAGGCCAATGATGTCATAAATGGCCGTGAAAAAAGAATTTTGATTTGATGCTGATCACAGTCGGACTCGTGCTTGATTGTAGGCATCTCCGGAGGGAAATTTTGCTAAGCGGTTTCATACATGCAGCGCAAGGCGCGAGAATAGTTTTGTTGGTGTGGTGGTCTAACTTGCCTTTCATTTGATCATGAAGGGTTTGATTGTAGTGGGAATGCGTTGAAATGGAATTTTGCCAGAGCTCAAATAATAAAATGCTGTTATCCCTCCAAAAGGGGCTGATGGAAAATCACCCCTTTGGTCACGTGGGCGCCGTCCTTGGAAAAGTTTCTCAGATATGCAACGAAAGCCATATTCTCGTAGTTGATTCTATTTGAAACTAACTAGAACACAATTCCCTCGAAATCTAATTTGATCTTGTATTCTGTAAACGGAATGAAGGGGGATTAAAACTAACTGTTGAACTGTTTCTAACCCATCTGTATTTTGATCTCGCGCCTAAATCAACTATCTCATTTCATTTGTATGAGTCTTTTTCCCCCTCTCAAATCACACATTTCTGAAGGAATACCAGGTCCTGATGAGCCGTTGGCCCTTCCTGTCCTTTTTGATGCCGAACCACAGCCAGTGTTTGAAACAGATGATAATGAGGCGGAGCAAACGGCCAATCTGGAGCCAGAGGCTGCACCAGTCACCATCCGCACCTACTTCCCCGAGACTTGGCTGTGGGAACTTGTGAGAATTGGGTAAGTCTGTGTAAACCAGATGAGGTTCAATCCGTGTGAGTTCATGTTTGATTGCTTAGGATGACGTCTGGAAATTCCTTCTCGTACAGAGTAAACTAGACTTCTCTGGAAGGACTCCCAACCCCCCAATCATTGATGCAGTTCTGTAACTTATTGATCTTTTCTTCCTTGAGCACTGTTTTTAACTTGTTCTTGTTTTGCCAATGTTTACCTCCCCCCATTCAGGCCAGAGTCCAGTGAAGCTGAAGTAGAAGTCGAGGTACCAGACACCATCACCGACTGGGTTGGCAGCAGTTTCTGCATGTCCACAGAGCATGGCATTGGCATTTCCAACCCGGTACGCCTGCGTGCCTTCCAGCCCTTCTTTGCTTCCTACAACCTGCCTTATTCCGTCATTCGCGGCGAGGAGGTGCCAGTGTCGGTCACTGTCTTCAACTACCTCTCTGAGTGTCTCGTGGTGAGTACAGGGTCAAGAATTAGGCTTTTGGGGGTGGGGGGGGTTTAACACAACAGTCGAACTGTTTGAATTTAGAAATGTTTACCGGATTTACGGTTTCCTAATTTTATCAAATGACAAAGACAGTGGGTGAGATTTGTTCAAGTGACATGTAAACCGACAGGAGCATTCACAAGGTGCCGTTTTTGTATTCACTGGTTTTTCAGTCAAAAAACTCAACAAGATAATGTGTCAAGTCGAAGTCTCTCAACCAGTAGGAATGGCTCAACTCTCTTTGCTATTTATAAATGATGTTTAAAAGTAATTACGTTTTACTTCTTTCCTTCACAGAAACATGTAAAATACATAAAATACCTTCAGACTTATATTCTTATGATCATAATTCTTGTACTAAGAAAAGAAGTTTGACGGGAGGATTTTAGATGAACATGTATATAACAAAACTAAGTAGCTACTGGGCCAACTTTGTTTTCCGACATGATTTTCAGACATAATTGGCACAAATAGTACAATTAAAAGTTTGGATAAATTTGGTACATTGATGTGGAAAATGTTGAAAGGCAGTGGAAATGGCTTAGCCACCATTACTTCAGCTTTGATGCTTAAAATGCAATTTCTGATTAAAATCCTGATTGTTTTTCAATTCCCGCCTAATTGAGGTAAATTAAACCTCACTTGCACTTTATTTTCCTCTCTCTGTCTCTTTCTGGGATGAACCTTTGACCCCACCAGGTCGAGCTGACCCTGCAGGACTCCACCGACTTTGCACTGAAGGAATCCAGTGGCGTGCAGCGCCTCTGCATCTGTGGCTCAGAGTCCAAGACAGCCATCTTCGATGTCGTCTTCTCTGGCCTGGGAATGATTCCAATTGAAGGTGAGATCAGAAATCAATTTGGTAGGGGATGCACACTCACAGAGGATTTTTTCTCGAGTGGAGCATAGCAGTTTTGTGATAGTGTGATAATTGCTTATCACTGGTAGATCCAGTATTTTCCAAAAAAGAGGAACTTTTCTAAACTTGAACATTCAAAGAGAGAAGTGCACTGTGGTGTCTTTGTAGACTGTCAAGTTTTTCATAGCCCCCTGCATTTGTTTGTGTGGCAACAGTCCAGGCCCGAGAACCATTTCCTCCACAGACATTATCTTGTCCCTTACTTACAGTGCATGCCGTGGCTATTGAAGACACCACGTCCCTGTGCGGCAATGAACTCATGAGCTCAACCAGCATTGGCTTCAGCGACGGAGTTCGTCGAGAACTCTTGGTCGAGGTGCAGTGATCATTGTCAAAAGGAGCTTTTTCACTCAGTGCCGTAGTTGGGTCCATCGCAAGTCCTTTCACCAGTCTGGGCACAAGTCTTTTCAAAGAGACCAGTCATAAGTAACAGGGTGAATAATGACAAAGGGAATACTTTTGTCACAGTTCCTATGAATATATTGTGACTTGACTTGTGACAGAATGACTTGTGATGGACTTGCAGAGACTTGTGATGGACTCGACCACAGCACTGCTTGCACGGTACAGTGAATAGGCCATTGTTGGTTAACAACTAGAAGGGAAGCATTCAGCATCTATACACGAAATAGCATTCCTTTTGCGTGAGGGTTTGGCAGACTTCCATGAAACCCATTTTGTCGGGTGCCCGGCAGAAGGGCGTAAGCGCACTTACGCCCTTTTGCCGGGAAACATGATCACAGCAGAAAAAATGTTCCCAGTAAAAGGGCATAAGAAACACACTCTCTTTATTTAGTAAAAATGGATATAATTTACTACAAAATCAACCTGGGCTGTACAAAAAAGCAACCTTTGAACAATTTATTAAAGGACTTAGGCTTTTTTTTTTGGCCAAGAAATCTTCATATTTCATAAAAATACAGTATTTGCATACTTTCGTCCTTTTGCTTGGAAAAGTTCTTTTGCAGTGATCATGCTTCCCGGCAAGAGGGCCTAAGCGCTTACGCCATTCTGCCGGGCACACAACGAGTTGTCATTTTTCACAGTTATAGGCTCATGAATATGCTGGAAAAAAAACTGCATATCTCTTTACCTGTTAAAAAGAAGAGCAAGTAAAGGAGTGATGTGATCAAACACTTGTGTTTTGTTTGACTTTGCAGCCTGAAGGTGTTGAGGAAGAATACACAGTTAACTCTTACTTCTGCCCAGAAGGTGAAGTAATTTTGAATTCATTGTCAGATATGTATAACTGAACATAAAAAGAGGCATGGATTAAAACTGTTGACTCCACACGTCGATGTGTCTTACTTGATACTTATTTTTGTTTACACTGCACAGAAACCAATGGTCTCTTCACGTCTGTCAGCAAGCTTGACTTGCCAATCAATGTTGTCAAGAATTCCCAGAAGGCCAAGATAACCATCACAGGTATGTTGTGACATGTACCCTTTGACCTCTTAGCCATTGTGTACGGAAGCGGGCTCAATTCTACAAAAGCTGTGGCCATGTCCAGACCTTGTGTCTGGAACTAGTTGTAGGTCTTAGCTAGTCCAAATCCCAATCTTGTCTTGTTCAAATCTTGTGTTCAGAGCTATGTTTAGGCCTTTCACCAGTTGTGTAAGTTTGGGTACACTGCGACAACAGTGGTGTTCATAAGAGTTCATAGGATGCTGATAGCCACTGACGTTTTATCTCCCTCACAGGTGACCTAATGGGACCCACCCTGTCCAACCTGGACCAGTTGCTGCGTGTACCCACCGGCTGTGGAGAGCAGAACATGCTGGGCCTGGTGCCTAACATCTTTGTCATGAAGTACCTCGAGAGCACCCAGCAACTCACCCCGACCATTTCCCAAAAGGTACCAGTTGGTAATAAATTAGCAGTGATCCAGCGTTCATTTGCTACACAACAGATAAAACTTTCGAATAAGCGCCATTTGCAGTTCAACCTTCTCGCGTGTTTGTGAAATCCAAAGGTGTGTTTGCTCAAGGCTTAGATTTCATTATGTGGGGCTGTAGACTTTAACCAACTACTCTTTATTGTTTGGGGATTATGAATTTGAACTATTTTTGACATTTTCAAACATTCACCCCTTGTGCATCTTTTGGGTCAATTTTAGGCAACAGCCAACATGAAGATTGGTTACCAGCGGGAGCTGAATTATCGCCGAGACGACAACTCCTATTCGGCCTTTGGCATGAGCGACCCCGAGGGCAGCACCTGGCTGACAGCCTTCGTTATGCGCTCCTTCGCCCAGGCCAGCGAGTACATTTATATCGACCCGCAGGATATGGAGCGGAGCATCGGCTGGCTGCGGGAGCGGCAGAACGTGACCTCGGGCTGTTTCCAGTCCATGGGCAAACTCTGCCACAAAGCCATGTCTGTAAGTTCAGGGGAACAGTAGCATTAGAGGCCAGTTTATACTTAAGCAGCGAGGCGAACACAGACGTTGTTTTGTGACATCAGATCAAACGTTTGTGCAGGGAATTAAAAAAGGGCAAACGGATTTCCACTTTCCCTGAAATTTGCTGCAGTCATTATGTTATGTCACATTGGTTATTGTGTTCACCTGAGTCTTGATTAGGGTGAAATTCTGAGGGTCCAAAGAGGGGGATCACATTTGTTTCAAGGGAACACTGAAAGCAAACTGTATTTGGACTGTACATTTTGAAATTTGACATGGGGGCACCCAGGGGGAGGGGCAAGTCCTTCTGCTGAGTTGTTTCCACTGTAATTGTGCCACTGTGAGGAATACCATCAGTCAATAAGCAGATGATACTCATGATGTATACGATAAGTCTTTATATGAATTGTGATATGTTAATGCCACGGCTCTTGTATTTACAGGGAGGAGTTAACAATAAGCTCACACTGACAGCATACATCGTCATAACGATGCTCGAGGCAGGATTACCAAAGAATGTAAGTGTGCAAAATTTATGAGTATGATGGTAATCCTACTGGAAGTATGTACCTATAACACAGTGACATCACTCTTTGTTTACATTTGTATCCTACGGCAGTGAGGTGGAACACGATCTGAATCCACATAAGAAAGTGTACATGCAAGCAAAGCGTGATGTCAGTTTTTTGTTAAGGCTATTAAAAGTGTTAGATTTGCTAAGTAGTACTTATGCCTAAACTGCCACCTCGTCATTCTAGTTGATGAGCCAATACTAGTAATTTCCTCCATCAGCATCCTAAGATGTTTGCACAACAGCACCCCACCGAAAGCCCCCCGAACAGTAAATCAGTGCCGCTCCGTCTTTTGTGAATATAGGATTCCGCTGTGGTTGGCGGTCTGCGTTGCCTGGTCAACGGCATCCCCAATCTGGCCGACACCTACACCACGACCCAGATGGCTTACGCCCTGGCTCTGGCCTCTAGCCCCCAGCTGGAATCAGTCATGGTGAAGCTGGAGGAAGCAGCCACTGTAAAAGGTAACACTCTCAAACTCCAGCCCAGGTTTTCATTAGGTCTTGTCCCAGCACTTGGTTCCAGCTGTAACACATGCATCACGCACGCTTTTAGAGGACGAGTTGGTCACTTCTTCGGATGCCAGAATTTTTTCCCAGCCATAACTAAGTTAGACACTATCGTTTATTGTCACTGGAGTTTCCGCTTCCTGACTTTATAAGCATCTTTATACTGGTTTAAACTAACTTCATTAAGATACGGCGATCTCCTACCAGTTGGTACCAGTGTACAGACAAACAAATGCTAGACAGACTTAGCCAGTGGTTACTGTCTGTTTTGAGTTTTTGAGACACAGTTATCGCAGTTGTCTTTCCTGACCTCAGCATATTTCTGTAAGACAGGCCATGTAAGAGTTTACTGCTCAAAAGCAGCATTTATAAGTTTTAATATTAATGCATCTTGCATGAATGCTAGAACTTAACCAGCATGGTTTCATTTCCATTTTCTTGTACTAAAATAATTTGTGTAAAGAACAACGTATTGTGGCTTGGAATACAGCAGTGTGGTATGACATTTGTGCTCAAATTGCGAGATTTTATTTCTGCCTCTAATGCCAAGAGTTCATAGAATTCCCCCACAAGGAAACCAATATCCTCAAGTGTTGCATCAGTTTGGAATTGTTCAAAGACCTTCGCACATTGATGTTCCTTAGCTTCAATGCCCAAATCACCCCTCTTTTTTCCAGATGGCACGAAATACTGGAAATCCAACCGACCCCAGCCCGAAGATAGCTACGGCTATTACGGTGTGCCGGCCCAGGACATAGAAATGACAGGCTATGCCTTGCTGGCCTACATGCAACAGACGGTAGGAGGAGAAGCGCTGGTTGCTGGCAATCCCATCGCCCGCTGGATCATCGCACAGAGGAACTCGCAAGGAGGCTTCTCATCGACACAGGTGGGCAAGACAAAGTTGTGTGTTGAACTTAAACACGGCCTGTCATGAAAGCAAATGTCACTCAGTGGGCATGACCCAGGAGTGTTGAACGAAATGAGGTAGCAGTCTCTTGCAAATGAGTATGGTGGTATTTGGCTGTAGTTTAAAAGTTAGCCTCTGTAGACAAAGCCAGCAATGTTTCGCTGGACGTTTTGAGGGCCCGTTATAATGGCAGAAAGTATTGGGTTGAATTTTATATAGACAAGACTGTCTATAATAGTGAAACGATTCTTTCTGCTATTGGTGGGGGCCACCGTAAAAGACCAGTGAAAATGTTGCCATGGTCACCAAATTCATCCTTATCTTACCTTTGTTGAAAGTGGAAATTCTCAGCAAAAATGATCAGCCACAAATGGTCATAAAAGAAATTAATTTTGCCATTGTCTCTTTGTATTGATGGTCCCATTGGTTTTTTCTTTATGCAGGACACAGTCATTGGCCTGCAGGCCCTGGCCACCTACGCCAACCTGGCTTACACAGGTGGGGTGGACATCCAGCTGAATGTGCTCACTCACCCCCAGCAGGTCACGCACGCCTTCTGGGTGGGCCCCGCCAACCGACTGATCCTGCAAGAGCTGAGCCTGGATGCCATGAATGTGCCAACCCGGGTCAGCTTCAAGGGCCACGGGATGGGTTGCGCTTTGCTGCAGGTGGGTGAACGATAACTGACACTGCGTAATGACACTGGCTTCCTCCTGTTTGGAGAAAGCCAATATTGTGCCAGGTTGTTGAAAGGCTCAAAGAACATATGAGTTAGATTTGACATGTGTGGCAAGGTGTGCCTAGTACACTTGGAACGATATGCTTGCTTTTTTCACTGAATGATTTTGTGACTTCAGAGTGCCGTGAGCTACAATGTCATTCCCAAGAAGCCCAAGACACCAGCCTTCACTATCTCCCACGGAGTGCGCGAAATCGAGAAAGCCAAGAGATGCACCCAGTATTCCATGCAAGTTTGCACAAGGTAAGCCCTCAGAATAGGCGAGCACATGGAAAGTGCTCCCCATGGCTTAACCACTTCCTTCCGGGCGACCCGTTTTGGAGTACATAGGCTTTATATGCAGAGCCGGGGAGCTTGGAACTGGAACAAAAGAGTTGGGCCTTACAACAAAAGACCGTGCTCAGCACAAAAGACTTAGCTAATGGGCATGACCGATATATTTTTTTGCTCTCAATTGTGGAGATAATCCAGCCTTGTTTTGAAACAGTATACCACGGTTTGAGGCATTTTGAGTGAGCAGATTACCACCAGGAACAAAAGCTCTCCGGCGATGAGCCACACAGCACCACCGCACACTAATCTGGCCCCTATTGAAAAGAGGTCAGCAGTGCACTGTGCTGGTTTCAAGAACAAAAGAATCTTATGTAACAATCTGGGCTCTTTTTCCAAGGCTGCAGGCCTGGCTGAAATATTCAAAAGTCAATGAAGGTTAACTGTCAGCTTTAAAGTATTGCCCAAAGAGTTCTTCATGTGGGTATAAACGGCCATTAAAGGAAACAGTGAATTTTTGAAGAATTTTGAAAACGGAAAATCTTGAAAAGGACCCGGCATCTTGTCTTGCTCAAGAAAAATCCACCCGGCAGCAAGTGGTTAAGGATGAATGGGATTTCCCTGCAGATACACAAGTATGTTTCATTGACCTGTTGCCTAGAAATACTGGGAAAAAATGGGTTACCAGCCAAAGTGTTTGTGTCTTACTGTGTTAAATATTGACTGGTGCTGTGCTGATATTTGCTTAGCACATCATGTGGCCATGCCCAAATTACTTAGGTGTGGCTTGACATTACACACATATCTGTTGGAAGTGGCCACAGCCACAACCATGGCGCTTGCATGATTTCAAGCTGCAGCCTGACTAACTGATTCATGAAATGAGTCCTTGGTCCACTACTGCAGAGATTTGTCTTGGCCGGTACTGCTTTTGACACCTTTTAGCCATATCCCAGCTGTACTGTATTTCAGACCCAAGTGCTGTCCAGCACACATTATCAGTGGTTACAGTGCATCCGGATCTGTTGTCTAGAACTAGGTCTAGGTCTCTGCTCCATTAGAAACATATGGAGACACATTGGCAGTAGACTTAGCCTCAGCTCAAGAAGGCTGTTTTAGACGTGGCCTTCGCTAACTAAATGGCTCACTCAGTAGCTTTGCAGCATTTGGCACTAATCTTGGAGCAACCACTGCTTTCTCTTGGCAGTTACACCGGCGAGGACGAAGTGTCTAACATGGCCCTCTTGAGAGTCAAGATGCAGACCGGCTTCATCCCAGTCAAATCTACCCTGACCGATGACGGACTGAAGCGGCAGTCGGAGGCCTTCCGAAAGGTGGAGATTGAGGGCAAGATGATCGAGTTCTACTTTGACGAGGTGAAGTTGGTCTTGTGCCTTGTCTCCTGTGTATCAGAAATTGTTGTGTAGGAAGTTGGTGCTGAGTCAGTTCTGAAGGGAATCCTGAGTAAACACACTTCTCTCTTTGAGATGAGTGGGGTAAAGGGACAATGCAAAATTTTGGGAAAACAGGTGATAATTTGAAGTTTACCGCACAGGCAAGGTTTTATGAGGGGAATAGTGGTCTATCTTAGAGTAAAATCTCAAGTGAGAAACCTTGAGTTGCCCATTGTTAAATTTACTTTGTTCCCTAAGAGTTGCAGTCCATGTAAATTCTCTTTAAACTGAATGACGGTTTGTCGTCAGCTCCTAAGATTTCCAATCTGTGTAATGTGCTTATTACAGCTGACTGCCGAGGAGACCTGCCTTGTGTTCAGCATTGAGAAGAGCATTGACGTGAAGGACATCAAGGATGGAGCAGTCACCATCATGGACTACTATGAGCAGGGTGAGTACCAAGTCAGATGTTTCTGCGAATAGCAAGGAGTCCTCCTTTAACCAAGGAGTCCTCCTTTAACTACTTGCTGATGATGATGCCCGATGAAGAGACTCTCCCACATTCCTGTACAAATTTGGTCTTTACAAATGCTGACCCATGGTGGTCATTTTCCCAAGATTTGTGTGAAATTTCCAAAGTCAGAAATAATTGCTGCAGTGCCCAGTGTAAAACCCAAATCCTCTTGAAGGCTCCATGTATGCTCAACCTCCACAGACTTACTTGTCCCTCTGTGTGTGGGGGTGTGTGTGTGTACATTTTCCGTGGGAATCATTCAGTTGTGGGGATGAGTATAGATGTACTAACACGGTCGCGTGTGAGACAATGTTTTCAGAATGCTCCCATTTCAACATGAATCATTCTCCTGGACTGAAATTTCGACCGAATATCCCTTTATATGAAACACTTCAATTTGCGACGGATTCTTACACATTAAAAATTTCTCTTTTTTGAGCGATTTCATGGTGCTTTGTGGAAATGCAGGAGAATGTGTTGAATAGGTCTCCACAAGGAATGTGTATATGTGTGTGTATAGGTCTTTACGAGGATTCCGCAAAACACATATTTGGAAATCGGTCAAAAAAGAGACATTTTTAGTGTGTGAAAATCTGTCGTAAATTGAAGTGTTTCATATAACGGACATTCGGTCAAGACTTCAGCCAAGGAGAGTGATTCATGTTGAAATGGGAGCATTAGGAAAGCATTGTTTTACACGCGACCGTGTTAGTACTAGAGAACAAAGCCATGTCTCCACAAGGATACAAAGTTCGGAAAGGTTGTCACGCACTGCTACGTACATAATTCGCTGGAACATATTTAAATTTCCTCCTTTCCGACACCAGAAATCCCCCCTGTTTTTGTAAGTCCTTCTGTATGACATTGTAAAAGAACCAACAATCGAGTTTATGTGATGTCACTGATCAAACGTTTGGCAGTATTCGGTTGTGCATTCTCTGGGTACCCATTTTACTCCCAAGTGTTGCACTTGTCTGGCTTGACCAAAGTCGGAGAGCATGAACAGTGGACAGTAACTGTATGTGTATGAGACCTTGGACTGTCACACTTTCTGTGAAAATGATGGTGAGCCTACTTCTTTCAAAGCAGTTGGCAGAGTTCTTGTTCAGATGGATAATGTCTTGTTACAATCCTTCAAGTTACACATCGGGGCATTTTTCCAAAGTCTCCAGTGGCAGCCATACAGGTTTATAAACACAATATTAATAATAATGAGAATTTATAAGGTGCCAAATCTGTCACAAGTGACACTCGAAGTGCAAAACAACTTTTACACTACAAAAATACACATGTACATGAATGCATCAAAAACAATATGACAGTTACTGAAAAGTTCCTAACAAATATAGATACAGTATATGAAAAACAATTACCCAGGTCTGAAGTGTTTAGCCAGGACACAAGACTGTCTTCAAGGCTGCTTTAAATTTTAAGAGTGATAAATTTCGAATATGAAGAGGGAGTTTATTCCAAAGAGAAGGGCCAGCAAGAGCAAAAGAGCGATCCCCCCATGAGTTATGAGTATGCGGGATGACAAGCAGGAAAGCATCAGATAATCTTAGGCGCACGGTCCATCTCCGTGTTTGGGAAGTCTTTGGAGATGGACTCTGTGTTAAGTTTCAACTGGACTGCAGTACATGTCCTTCTGTCATTGCAAGTACTGCTCTCTGAGATGTTCTTAGAGTGTTGCAAAATGTGAGGTTGTGTTGAGAAATATATCAATATTGTACAACTGACTCTGAAGACACAAATAGTTCAACCTCTCACAATTTGAATTTCCTCCCCAAGGCCTGTTTGTCTCCGAGATGGTAAAGCTGCCCTGCCCTCAAGACCCCCTCTACCTGGACCCCACCTTTCAAGACGATGAACCCCTGGAGCCCAAGGAGCCCCTGATCCCCCTGGATCCAAGGGGTCCCTCTGGCCCTCAGTTCCTAGGCCCCTTCAGAGAGGGAAGACCCCTCAGCGTTGGAAGGGGTGACCCTGTAATCCCCGATGTGGCCATAACTGATGACCTGGATATCTCTTGTAAGTTCTACATCACGAAAAAAAAGGTTTTGTATTTGTGGAGTGGTGTAAATCTAAAGGAAAGGGCAAAATGTCTCAACAAATAATAAGAGTTCCCTCTGTCAAGTGCGGTATATTTCTTTCTACTAAACTCCCTAGGGTTTTACTCAGCATCATTATGTCCTCTTTTAGTAGGCCTCACTGTAATCCAGTTGCACAAGAAATTCAGTTCCTCTGAAGAATATTTGTAGAGAACCGCTGTCTTCTTTTTATTTTGGTTACTTACTAAATTCTTGTCACAAGACTTTTTGTGTTTTGCAATGCAGTTGTGCTTAAATGTCGTCCCTAATTTTTTGGT
The DNA here is from genome assembly GCF_001949145.1 of Acanthaster planci. Next base: position 3,769,977 of record NW_019091358.1, read on the forward strand.
ACATTTTGAGTTGTTCCTTTTGGCCATGATTGTTCTGGAGTACCAAAGTGAATATGTCACACTCAGAATTATGTATGTCAAAGACATTAATGCGAGAACCAGCATGTGAACCAACACAGGTGTGTACTTCATTCGTTTGCATGGCACTTCCTGGTTTTAAATGACGTCACACTTTTGCTCTCTCTACCATTGGGAATTTGCCTGTTTACTCTCTTTCAGCACTTAATCAGTGTCCTGAGGGTCGTGTCTTTGCCGACGGCGTCAAAAAATGTGTTGGTAAGTTGAAGACGCAATGTGTCTCTTTTTGTGCCTCGTGTTGTCATATTCTGCCCGTTCTCCCCTGACTGTGTCCAGCGTCCTTGCTCTGAGTTGTCTGCTTACAGTTCTGCAGTCGGGGATATTGTTTTGCTTTAAATCGCACAATTTTTTTATTTTCAAAAGCAAACAATGGCCAACAGCAACCTCAGCAGCTGAAGGGTTACTTTACATAAACAAGTACATAGAACTTTACAGATGAGTTGATGACGTGATCAAACATCACAAAGATAAGAAGGCTCTGAAAACTATAGATAAATAACGTGTGATAAAACTAGCTGAATAAAAGTTAAAGACAATACAATTTGCCAATTAAATAAAGTTAATTGTACACAGAGCACTGTGATTGGGGATAAATTAGAAGTGGGGAATAGGAAACAAGAAAATGTGAGGATTTGATTAGTAACCTGGAATAGTTGATTTCCTGTGTCTTAATCATGTAACCTAAGACTGAAGAATTGGTGTCACATTCTGATGCACTTTCACATATTTCCATGTTCATGTTTCTAAAGAGCTTTGAACCCATTGCTCCCATAGGAAGAGCGCACTCATAAACAATGTGTAGTAAACGCGTAGCCCTTATGTTTGTGAGAAGACATGTCACTGTTGTTGTGTGTGCCTTGTTGGTAATAACGGTCCTCATTTGGTACTTTATTTCAACGTACAGCTCCCATGGGAGATGCATGCCAAGACGGCACTACATGTGAGGAGGGGTACACTTGTGTAGATACAGACACCGGCACCAAGTGTGTAGGTATGTATCGGAATGACCAAAAAGTAGATATTTTGACGTTTCTAAACAATATTTTAATTAAAATACCAATGCAGGAGAAAGAAATTGAAATCCAGAGCTTTGTTCGCTAGAAGCCATTATGGAGTAGAAGTCTTTAATCTGAAGTGTTACACAAAACAGAGGTTCAAATTTCATTGCCCTAGGAAAAAAAGGTTTTGACATCCGTCTGAAAATTTCTGAATGAGTTATTTCTGCAACTTCATCGGGTACTGTGACCAAACTTGGATTTTTTTCCATTTTATAAATATTTTGTGGCATTACATTTGGATAAACTTGAATCATGCATCACAACCACAGATCTAGATGAATGCAGCAAGTATGGGGACATCTGCAAAGGCGACTCCTTCTGCACCAACACAGAGGGAGGTTACCTTTGCGCTAAGCTGGATTGCGGTGAAGGATACAAGATCTCTGCCCGTGGAATCTGTGAAGGTAGGTTGCAACAGGGCTTGTCATTTCATGCTTTCTGTTCCCATGTCCCATGCTTGAAAATATCTTGACACCATCAGAGGCCCTTTTGTTCTGTGAAATAACTCCTCGGCCTTTGGGTTCTTGAATAATGCTTATTCTTCTGGGAGGTGGTTTGGAATAAACAGATTTGTTCAAAGCACTTGCACTCATTTGAAATCCTGTCATAGTCGACATTTTAAGCGTTTCTTCTTTTGTTTCAGTAGCTTTACAAGTAACAGGAATGCGGTAGAAATGTTTGGTTTTTTTTAAACGGAGGAAGTTTTGTCTGCTTTTTAGATACATTTCATCACTTTGAACTTGGTGCTGTTGGAGGCAGGAAAAAAATCATGCTATTCGCCTTGCATGTACTTTACATGAATGGTTTCTTAATGTTCTCTGCAGATGTGAATGAGTGTGACACCCCGCAAATCTGTGGCACATTTGGTATTTGCTTGAACACTGTGGGAAGTTACTTCTGTGAGACCATTAATTTAGAGTGTGTCGAAGGCTTCAGGCTTGCACCAGACTTGCAGTGCTTAGGTGCGTAAACCAGCCAGAAACTACCAGTGGCTTTTCTTTTGTTTGATCTTTTGTCATTTTTTTTGCCAAATGCAGTGTTGATCATTGAAAGCGTACTCAATGACCCGTCTGACCCAACCTAACAAAATGAGTCACAAGTTGCCAGAGCCTTGAGATAATTTCAAGAATCCAAAGAATCTTACAGAGTGTGTTGAAATCAGTCAGATTCCTCAAGATTTTTCACCCAGATAATGTCCCATTTCATCAGGATGTCAAAAACTGGGATATATGTCAAAACGAAGACCTCAGTTTGCCCATTATAACCAAAATTAAAAGATGCACTTTAAACAAGACTCTTTTAAATTGGGATCAAGTCACACTTGTGGTTCCAGGAGCAATACGTCCCCCCTCCCCCCCAAAAAATCACTGTGCACTGCTAAAATGGCAGGTCATACCTGTCATGGTGAAGAAAATATGTTGAACAAATGTACCAGGAGTTGAGAATAAGGACAGGTGGATCCAAAAGCAAAGGTGCGTTTGGACACCTTTATCAAGCATTTCTACATCTTCAGCAGTTCTGTGTGTCGGGTATCATTTTCGTCTCTCAACCTTGTTGAATTGGCCCAGGTCATGTCTTGTCACAAAGTCCCAGGTCATGTCTTGTCACAAAGTCTCAGGTCATGTCTTGTCGCAAAGTCCCAGGTCATGTCTTGTTACAAAGTCTGCATTTCAGGCATCGTGCCCTTTACCTCAACATTCTTGCCAGACTAGAAACGTGATTCAACCACATGATCAATTGCTATCAGTTAACCTCTTCACGGTAGGATTTTTTGACTGTGACTGCTGGGCTTTGGTATGCCCTGAATGGAGGGTTTTGTCCAGCAGCAGGCCCCATTGAACCAGCAGCTGTATAGTGAATAGACTGTATGTGTGGTATGCACTAATCCTCACACAACAGTGCGGTAGTAGCAGTCCTCTGCAGAGAAGGGGTTAACCCCCTAAGTCTTGGGACTTTATTTATGAAAATTCTCCACTGCATTATAAACACCAGTGAGCACAATCTTCAAGATAACCAACCAGGAGGCTTATGGCTTGACTGGATGCTAGCCCCTTTAAGGCCCCCAGTAGGTTTCAGCTGACTTGGCAGGGGCAGGGCCGAGACAGAGTTGTTCAAATCCTGAATATTCTGGCATTTGGATTTTCGTTTCTTGTCAACAGACATAGACGAGTGCTCTGAAACTCCAGACATTTGTGGTCCCGGGAACTCATGCACCAACCAACGAGGCAGCTATATCTGTCTCATTGTAGACTGTGGCACTGGCTACATCAAGAACGAGAATGGCTCCTGCACCGGTAAGAGCTTACCTTATTTCAGAAATCCAATGGATATCAGTATTTGTATCAAATGTTTCTGATTGCCTTAGAAAGGAGGAACTGGCCTATGTTATAATTCCGCTGCCAGAATTTAAACAAAAATGATGCACTGGCCAGATGCAGTGGACAGGTGGTGTGCATGCATTACATACCAATCTTCAACCAACCGGGTGTCCTGAATCACTACATGCACTTGTTTGTCAAGCTTAGAAAAATACATGTGGATGTGGTGCCACTGCAGTTACGGCATCTCCTCTGATTAGTCTTCCAGAAGCTTACCGATAAAGAACCTTATGCCATTTTTGGGGTTTTCCGTACTTTTTGTTCATTATTAATAGACTGAAATTTCTTCAGACTGACTCCTGCAAACTTGATGGCCCATTTGTTTCATAAGGACCTGGATCGTGATCAGTGATCCCAATGCTGGTTCGCACCATCCATTAGGCGAGTTCTGGGGTCTGTAAATCACTGACCACAATCCAGATCTTTGTGAAACAAATAAACCGAATGAACCCAAACCGAATGAACCTTTTTTTTAACCCCCATCCCCGAAGGTGCAATTTCATCTCCAGTAGATCCTGTTGCATTGAGCACAGTATGGGCTTCAAAGGTGAAGATGCTGAAAATGAAGACAGATAGATGGTTTCTGGCTATTAAACATGGTTCCTTTTTGGCTGTACTGGGCGCATCATTGGTAGAACCGCAAATACAGAGAAAAGTCCCAAGTTGTTCAGCTTCTCTGAGGACTGTTGTGCTCATTGGTACCATGTTGTTAATAGTTTCTATGGCTGCATTTGTGCTTGTTAACCCCTTCGCGCCGGGAAGCAGCTAGAGCCGCCATAAAAATTGAGATACTCAGCCCGCTTGTCAGCTATTATTCTCGGCCCACGCTCGAGCGAACACGGTGAAAGAAGGCAGACCCTGGCTCTTGCATACATGGTGATTGGCCTTTGTGTGTAGCCCAGAAATGAAAAGACAGAATTTGCATCCTAATCACCAGCTTCACAATAGTCCCCACTTAGAAAAGAGGCAACAGGAATGTGGAAGCGTGAGTAGAGCCGCGTGCCACCGAACAATCAGCCTTTTCACTGTGTAATTCAAAGCTTGCAGAGCACGCAGGGCCACAAAGCGAGAATTTGCGGTTTGGCAGGTGGCCTTCGTGGCCAAGCGAGGCTGGAATTCTCGGAGTCCGCTTTTGGAAAGAAATTCCCGTCGTCAAGGGGTTAACATGATTACAGCCCTGAGCAACTAAACAGCAGGAGTGTGACCTTAAAGGCTATGCAAGCAAGAGTGTACTTTCAATCAGATAAGTACTCTTACCATCGCATCATTCTTTTAGGCTGGCAGAAAGGTATCTGTTGATTGTTATGCGGTGTGAAGCGTGAGCAGTGTGCATGCAGCATTTCCTGCTCTCGGAGTGTCGAGAGCAATGCTTACGAAAGTAGCCATCATGTTTGTCAGGGATTTTTTGGTGTGTACATTTGTAATCTGTCACCAGACGTGGACGAATGCAAGGATGCGAACACCTGCGAAGAGGGCGAGACCTGTATGAACACCCCTGGAGGTTACGCCTGCACAATCACCGCCTGTGAGGACGGCTACCGTGCTACGATGGACCCATCAGGGGGGCTTCAGTGCATTGGTAAGGGAGTGGCTCGATAGCGGGGAGAAGGTCTGTAACTTGAGGGATGCTTCTCCTTGCAAACTCTCAGGAGTCCACAAACATGCACAAAATATATCAGCGATGGACAAACCTCCCAAAGTGCACTTCATAGTTGAATAAGTTGCTCAGGGAGGGTTGCTCCATGCTTGGGAGCACTGTGCACTCCAAACCACACACCATGCTCTTGTGTTGGCTGTCACTCAGAATATGATCAGGAGCTCTTTTATTATTAGGAAGTCCAAGCTGTTTTGGGGGCGGTAATGTACAGAACATCACAGGAGTAAATAGTCCTCACGCTAACAAAATACCACAGCGTGCAATCAAGGTAGACCTTCAGTGTATGTCATTCATAGTATGAGGAGGATTTGAATGGTGTTGTGTCCCACACCTTGTAGCTACTGAATAGCTTGGTCTTGCCATCCATTCGCTGGCAGGATGTTTCTGCTGATTCTAGGGGCTTCCCAGTGGTTCACTGGTCCCGTTGGCAGCAGGTATAGTCCCCACCATTCAAGTTCATTGATTTCTCTTTCAGTTGAACTTGGTCTCGAAATTTCTCTTTTGGTTTAGACAAGTCTGGTCATCTGCACACTCAGATCACTTGTCGTTTCTCTCTGTACAGACATTGATGAATGCAATGAAACTCCAGACGTATGCGGTCCAGGGAACCTTTGTGCAAACGCACCAGGGAGCTACTTCTGTGCCATTGTTGATTGTGGACTTGGCTTCTTCAAAGATGAGAACGGCAGTTGTGTCGGTAAGAAAAGTTCTTGCCACCTCAAACAAATCAGCGTTTTGCACATACTGTTTTTTTATCTAAAAATTACCTCCCTTTATAGGAACTGATTTAACCTGAACCACTTTGCACCAGGCCATTATCAGTGTTCAAGCTGCTGGGCCGGGCGCTTTTCCCCTTTTTTTTTCTGTTTCTAAAATTCTTCAAAAATTTATATCTTCATTTACTGCACGTGTACACCCAAAAGAATGACCGTCCTGTGTCAACTCTAATCTGACAGGCAACCTCCATTAACATTTGAGTATTACAGCCACGCATGCTGCCAAATAAAGAGCCCCCATTCTGCAGTGTTGCATAATTTCCTCTTTGTTCCGGGAATCAGCCCTGGACGGCCGCTGTTGCTATGCAAAACGTCTGGGCCATGCATGAGGGTGAACGGGGCCATTCAATGGGCACACTGGCACAGTTGACACTGCACAATGTGGCCAGATTCCATGAATGCTCAGTGGTATTGTATCGCTAATTGCTGGAGCACGTGCTTTTGTCCATGCTGATAATCTGCTGGCGCTGGGAGCGGCAAACAATGGTACTGTTTCAAAAAACAATAACAGATTATTTAAATATAAATATATGTTGGGTTAGGGCAAAAGCTGTATTTATATGACAGATCAACTCTGCCAATGGCCAGCACCCTACACTGACAGTGTGTGAACCTTCATTGGCAAGTCCCAGCAGCTTGGTCTTTTCTTTCCAAGTTCAGTCATCCCGACCATGAATAAAGGCCCAGTTTTCCAATCCAGTTAACCCATTGTTGCACATCAATGATGGACTTGCCTTCGCTGATGGCCCAAACAGGTAACTGACAGCAAGTAGACTTTTCAAAAATGCCCGCAACATTTTTTTTAAAAAGAAAATTCCGATTTCTGGAATGCCGGTCTCAAGGGCCACACACCATGTCTCTGGTACTGGGCACCCCGGTGCAAAGTGGTTAATAAAAGAATAAATGTTTGATGGAACACTTTTTAAGTAGTACATGAAAACTGAATAGAGGCCTGGCAGAGATGAAACTTTTCCACTGTAACATGTCATTCCATTAAACTAAATGGTCTTGCTTGAAACTTTAAACAAGTTTTGGAGAGAAGGCAATAAATGAACAGTCACAAATGTCGTCTCTCTTTGGCAGAAATACATGGACTTAGACTAATAGGTTGGCTGGATAAAATGTTCAGAATTGAGTTTTGACATTAAAAAATACTGGTCACATGGAGCAGTGTTAGATTGTGTGCATAAGAGCAGTGTTGTGTGCCATATGCCCATGGCATGACTGAGTCTCGCCCCAGATGGGGGCCAACTACCTCTGTATACTTGGCCCCTCGACTACCCGCCCAAATGTGGAGACTCATGAAAAAGTTTCCTGTGAGCCCCATTTGTCTTAAACGGCTTCATTCACCCCATCTGGTCATTAATTCATCAGTATGGATGATTTTCCTTTTGTCCTTGTCGGGGAAATGTTGGTTTCTATTTGGTCGTCTCAACACAGCCATTCTTTTGCAACAGCGATTCCTTTTTTCATTTTTTGACGGGTGATACACACTGTCGAAATCTGTTTGGTCAAGGAACCAGACAGTGATAAACATGGTGATCCCAACTGCTGTTTTATCAGTGACTTTGTATCACCCTTAATGAAGCCTTGTGTATGGGTGAGCACTATGATAGTGTTGAAAAAACAGCCGTCTGGTATTGCGCGTTCTTGTCATGCAATGCTTGTCTGTGCAATCAGGTCACTTGTCATTTCTCTTTAAATAGACATTGATGAATGCGCTGATGCGGGCATTTGTGGTGCAGAGGGCTTGTGCGAAAACGTGCCAGGTACCTATGCATGTCTTATCATAGACTGTGCACCAGGTTTCCGCGTGGAAGTCAACGGCAGTTGTGTCGGTAAGAAACTATTTTGTCACCTCAAACAAATGAAAGGTCGTACCCTAATTTTTTTTTCGTCGTCAAAAAGCTTCCTTAGACAAAATTTCTCAAAGGGACATGAAAATATTTGGGAAGTAAATCATGACACTTGACCTCGTTTTTTAATCATGTCTGCTCCAGATATCAATGAATGTGAAGAATTTGACGGCGTCTGTGAATTCTCACAAGTTTGTGTCAACAATGAAGGCAGTTACACGTGTGTTGGTAAGTTCTCTTTCCTTCAAACTGAAGAGTTTCTTATTCTGGATAATTTTATTTATGTCAAGCATAGAATAGTGTGGTGTTTCCACATTCTTCAGTAGCCTAGTATTCTGCATTATTGTCATCAGTCTGATCGGGTTGAGGCATTTCGATGACCTCTTGAAAATGTATAAGGGTGTGTAGCTCTCATGAAGACATGTGTTGCCTTCATTGTCCACCTGTACCTCACTGGTTACATTCTAAGTGAAAAACAAATAAAAATTCTCGTGCGCATTGGATAGTCTTCTTTTGACATCCAGTCATAAGCTATTCAAATGAACTCGGGGGCAAGATTTTTCTGGATTTGTCGGTATTTCCAGAGTTTTTGTAAAATGAATTGAGGATATGTGGATTCCTGTTTGGCATGGCTTTGCTGAAATAGAATGTATTGTTACCTGAATTTCGTAAGAAAGCAAATGCAAGACTTGTGAAAGTTGATGTTTAGATAGTGTGCATTCTTGTGCTGTTACTCTTACTGGAGTGCAGTAGATTGCCACTGAACTGTGGGGGTAGCGTGGTGTCTGCATTGCGCACCTTAATTCGAGATTGATCTTCATTCACTTTTCATGTTATTGGTACTGTGGCTTCTTCAAGCGGCTTTTGTTTTCTGTTTACAAAGTGTGGGGCACAGAATTTCTTGGCATGGTTCAGGCAGGTGCATTTATTGCAAGTACTTTCTGTAATGAATTATGAGGTTGCCTGATATACGGTGCATTGAGTTACTTCCCCGACCTCACTCATGCAACTGTGGCTGCATTTGATTTAACACTCGCATGATTTCTCGTGCTTTCTAGGCCCTAGCCCAATTGAGTAAACTGACCCACCTAGCTTGGGTACTGAGGGGAGTATCTAACAGTATAAATATTAAAAAAGCATGGTGGCTCAGTCGAACAATGAAAAGGAAACTTGACATTGTTGTAAACAGTGTGCCGTTGTAAACAATTGTACAATTGTTGCAAATTGGGTATATTCAATATACTATATTGACTCAAATTGAGCAAAAATCTGTGAAAGAAAGGCCGGCAGTGTATTTGTGCGGATGTCCATTGAGTTTAACAGTCCCAATTCATTATTCAATTGAATCACTGCATGACCTCTTGACCCAGTCAGGGCAGCTTGAGTAACCCGAGATCAGTCATCATTCAGATTATGCATGAACATTTGTAGCTTTGACTCAAGTCAGGGTGAGTATGAGAGAAGTAATCAAAGTAAATAAATATACGTGCACAGCTGCAAGCATCTGTTTAAATGGACTGCCCCTCGAGAAAAAAATTTCTCAAAAAAATTTAGCCCCTGCTTCACTCTGCCTTTCAATCATTAGACCATCCAGGACGCTGCAGCCTACCCCTGGTGACTGGCCGATGCCGAGGACGGTTCCGCAAGTTCGGCTTCAACGTTGGGACAGCAGCATGTGAGGAGTTCATCTATGGAGGCTGCCACGGCAATGACAACCGCTTTGACACAATGGATGCCTGCCGGAAGGCCTGCGAAGACCAACCCTCCGTCGGGGGTGGCGATCCGATGGTTGGACCGGCTGAACCACTCCAGCCCATCGTTAACACCTCTGGTAAGGATGAAGCAAAAAACTCTCAAGGAGACGCATGAATGTGGTTCCGAAATGTGGGCAAGTTGGAACAATGACAGTAGTTAACTATAGCTTAACCAATCAAAAGTCATTGTGCAAGTTTTTCATTTGTCTTTGTAGAACCACATGGGAATAAATGGTGATGGATGCTTTTCTCAATTTGTTGCTGCTGAGTTTAATGACTGCAACTCTCATGTTCTTCCATTTCATTAATTTCTTTATTTCTTCTTTAATATTTCAGCTATCTGCCGGCTTCCACTAGAAACAGGCCAGTGCCGTGGCTACTTTCCGAAGTTTGGATACGTGCCAGAATCCCAAACTTGCGAGGAGTTCATATACGGCGGCTGTGACGGCAACCAGAACAGGTTTGACACTCGGGAAGAGTGTATGCAGCAGTGTGGAGAGCTAGCTATTGTGGTTTCTCCCGATGAAGTGCCTTTACCAGGTAATGCGATTTGCCCTGTCTGTTTTGTTGCAAGAGGTCAACAAATATTGCCATGGTTACAGAGTGTGTATAGTGAGTTACATGTTTGCCACCTTGTGTTCTTGATACTCAAGAAACTTGGTGGTTGCATGGTCATCCAGGGTCTTGTTAAGTTTAAAAAATCAGCACACGGCAGAGAACGTGAAACTGAAATCATACTCTGGAATAGAACGGAACGATTCTTATGCATATAACATTAGTTGTGCCAAGCAGATTCATAGAACTGCACACATATGGTCGTCTGTGACAGGTTTTGGAAAAGACAAACTCGTCAATGTATCCATGCACTTTCATAACTGACTTTGTTTCAAAGGCCCAACCCTTTGAGGAAAAAAAGTTGAAACTGAATAGAAATTCATGCGTTTGTTTAAACTGTAACAAAATGCTCTAAGTTTTTTGAATAAAATTACAAACCATCAGTGATGGATTTCTTTAAGGAGATTCTCTGCAGCCGTTCAGATTTTGAGATTCCGGGTGTAATCATTTGGGTAAGTCAGGCCGTTCCTTTCGTCTTCATGCAATCCAGAGCTTTGCAAGCTGCCACTGATGTCGGGCATGTGTGAGGCCTACATGCCTATGTTTGGCTACATTCCTGGAACGGGAGAGTGCGAGCAGTTCATCTACGGCGGCTGCGGGGGAAACGTCAACAGGTTTGCGACCGTGGAGGAGTGCACGCAAGTCTGTGGGTCCATCCCTCGTGGTGTGCCCCCCATCATCCCCAAGAAGTACCCAGGTGAGATGCATGGGGCCCTTCCTGACACCATTCAAGTGGATCATTCAACTGTTACTGCCCACTTTCCGTGATAAACCGATACAGTTATGTGACATTTTCTGGCGTGCAATGTGAGTCTCAGTCTTTTGGATTATGTAGAGGACAATCTGTACTATGAGAAAACGTTTCATTTCTCCTATTTTGGCTACTTCTTGATTTGTGAGCCTCTAATGTACAACTTTTTTTGGCTTGAGTGGTGCCTTCCAGTGTGTTAGCAATGCTAGAATTGTCTTGCATCCCAGTGCATTAAGTTCTTGTTTAACTGTGGCACCAAGGGAAAGGCATTGCGTATCCTGTCGGTCCTCTCATAGGCCAAGTACAGGCACTGATTCTTTTTTTTATGCTACCATCCAAGTGTTCTCAAAGACCTCCCATTTGAAGCAGCACATTTTCCTATCTCCAGGTGTGAAGATGGGCCAGTGCCTGCCCTACATTGATGATAACGGCCCCTGTGAGCGGGAGTGTCTTGGGGATGATGCCGACTGCCCTGGCAACCGCCTCTGCTGCTTCAATGGGTGTGGCTTCCAGTGCACGCCCTTCACCCTCGAGGAGCCTCCAGGTACTAGACTCTGTCATTTTTGTAATAAGTGGCTACTTCCATTTTTTTCAGGGATGGGAGGAAGAGGAAGGGTCTAGTTGCAAGACAGCAGTTAGCTGTCAACTTTGTTGTGTGATTGAAGTAGTAGCCTTCCAGGATGGTACGGATGGCTCATGTGTGAAGCGCATGCCTCGCCTCTCACCATTGTTGTCTTCAGTTCAATTCCTGGCCTAGGTCACACATGAGCAGAGTTGTTCCTAGGTTCTTTCCTGTGCCGCAAGGGCTTTTCTCTGGGTTCTGCAGTTTTCCCCCTTCCGTATAAATCAACTGTCTTCCTGTGCCCTGCGGTCAATTATGCATTGTCTAGCTTGACTATGTTGGAGTTGCATCCCTCGTAATTCAGCCTCGTAATAGCGAGTAAAGATGATTAATCCATGGAAAGGACTAACTGCTCTTGATTATGTGAGATTCTTTTGGGTGTTTTTCAACTTAAGGCTCAGACTTAAAGTCACCCACCGTTGTTGTTATTGCATTTGACTTGGGCTTGACCATAATATTGTCTTCAGTATATAGAAGAAGAGAATACTTTAATTATTCTATGGCAGGGCCAGTGCATTAACCCAAATATGGTCAGTCCTCCAACGGGTGAAAAATTGTGGTTCAGTAGCGTCAATGTACCAAAGTTTTGCTTCACATGAGTTACTTCATTGCAGTATCATTTGGGGCTGTATGTAAACAGTTATTCAAGTTCTATTTTTTGTTGTTTCTGTAAAAAGGACGAGTCTTACTTTAAGGCCAAAAATGTGAGTGGTTCATATTTGTGACAGGGCACAAATAAAGATTTTCATCACAGTTTGATCACATCATGAAGGTTAACAAGTGGAACCATTACCAACCTTTGAGGACGAACAACTGATAAGGAAAAGTCCTTTGTCTTTGTGAACAGACCGATAGTTTTCCTTCCTCCCCCCTCCCATGAAATTTGTAGAGCCAAAGGAGGGGACCTGCCCCCCTGTCCTCCCTGGAGAGAACTTGAACTGTGACTATGACCAAGTTGTGACCGAGTGTTACTATGACTACAACTGCGAGGGGTCAATGAAGTGCTGCGAAGACGGCTGCAACTCCATCTGTGTCTTGCCAATGGGAATGGTGGATCCCATCCTGCCACCCAGTAAGTCTTGCCACCCTTGTGGTTTTTTATATTAAGCTGGACTTGTTCATAGCGAATCCCAACTTTTTTTGGTTTTTGTTTTGTATTCCAATTGAAGATTGGAACAGAAGTTAAGATGCTTGCTTTGTTATGCACAAAAGTCTGACTTCTAACCTCCCAGAATTTTACCTTGCCATCCTAAATTTTCTTCACATCTGCGGACATTTTCTTGGTTATGTTTGAAGTGCATTTTTTTTTTCACTCTATCAAAGAACCTTGCAGGTTGTAAGATCCTGCAAATGCCATTTTTTCTAAGACCAGTTTAAACTAGAGTATATGCTCACTCTGACTAGTATTCTAAGTCGTTTGAGTTGATAGAAAGCAGTGATGTGACAGATTCTTTCCTACTTGAGTTGAATTTGGCAACAGAAGTTTGAACCTCATGTTCTTGGGACCTCTCCTTTAAAATTCCCCCACAATGTGGCACATGACAGCAATGGCACTGTAGAAGCCAATCTGTGACGTAAATGAAGTTGAGTTTTTGCACGCAGTACTTCACGATTCTCCAAAAGTAGCAATGGCATTGCAGTTAACAAGCCCAAGAAAATCTCTGGAGAGAGGACATGAAAATAAGTCTAGTTTCAGAGGTGGAAGAGGAGGCCATTGAATCAGGTTGGGACCGATTGTCCCTACACATAGGTCAGCTTGGATGGGATCTGCCACTAGGTGGCAAGAGAGAATTACTTGGCCAACCCATTTCCATACAGTTGTTTAGTTTGAAACTCTCATATTTAGATCATAAAGCAATCAGTTCGCTGGTCTTTTCTCAAACCCTCAATGAAAATGAAATACGCCAGTGCTGGTTAGTACAACCTCTCCTGCTTAACACTGCATCCAGATAAGCCCAAGGTTGGCCTATGCCCGATAGTGGACATGATGACGATGGCCGATGCCTGCGTGAACGAGTGCTTCGACGACTACTCCTGCCCCCTTGACCAAAAGTGTTGCAGCAATGGCTGTGGCCAACAGTGCATGCCGGCGTACAACCCCATCGGTAGGTTTGTCAGAGCAATCATTTCTGTACCCTCCGTTGCTCCGGATACTAAGACCATCCCCATAGAACGTGACATACTTTGGCACGCTGTCAAACACATTTTCACGCTTGTATTAATTACAACCACAAAGTGACCAGCAGCATCGCTGGCATCGTACATGTATCCAATGGTGTAACTGATTAAAATGCAAGCAGTGAAGCCAACTTTGATTACGCTATCTTGGCAGTGCATAATTACGGTGAGTGCCCACCAATGACGGAAGTGGGTACCTGCCCGGAAGAATGCGTGGAGGACTCGGACTGCGAGGCAGACAACATCTGCTGCTTCACTGGTTGCGGACGCGTCTGTACCTACGCAGTTATCGTGGAACCTCTGCGTAAGTCACTTCATTTACCTTTAAACAGCAAACGTTAGATAAGATATCTGGACAATGTGTAGCAATGTGCTTTGGAAAAAAAAAATACAAGACAGAAACAAACAGTGGTGTGGAAATTCCAAAAGCTGAATTTTGACAAGCTCAGTGATATGGAGATCATAGAGAAAGAAGTTCTTGAAACTGATTTAGAGATGTGAATGCTACCAGTAGACAATACTCTGCGTTGATTGAGCAGAAAATGTACACTCCGATCAGTCAGTTGAAGTCAGACCAACTGAAGAAAATGACTTATGCGAGTCATAAAATGTTTTGTTTGCACTGTCATGTTTTACATCAGAGAGTACTGAGTTCATAATGGCCAGTTTCCCGTCCATGTTTCTATGACCTCAAATAGCACCTGACCCGGGTCAGTGCCCCCTAGTGCCCGAGCTGGCTGTGGGTCCCTGTGCCAACTTCTGCCAGTACGACTACGACTGTGCCAAGGGGGAGCGGTGTTGCAGCAATGGCTGCGGCTATGAGTGTATGGCAGCCACAGATGTTGGGCCAGTTGAGCCCCAGCCTGAGCCAGAGCCAGGTAAGACACTGATTTTCATTTTGAGGGGGGGGGTTTAATAAGAAGAAGAGTCAAATTTAAGGTCGGAGTCCTTTGTTGTGATAGAAGTGACAGGACCTTCATAACTGACTGATTCAACTTTGCAGTGTGGAAGCAGTGTGGCTAATAGTGTAACCACATTGTCTACATAATGTTTGGATTTCATTTCACTAAAATTACATTTAGTGACCATGCCTAGAATGAACCGTGTATGAAATGTACAGACGTACAGTTTCACCTGAGTCTCTCAGCATTGCAGTGGAGTCTGTCACTCATCACAGGTCCCATTATAAGTCCTTTTACTAGACCGTGAACAAAGTCAAAGGAATGCTTTTGTCACAGTTCCATTTGTGACTTGACTTGACTGGTTGTTTTGTGGTGGCCTCGTGATGAACATGCACGGACTTGCAGAGACTTTCTGTAAATTTGACTACAATGCTGGAGTCTCAAAATGAGAGCATGAAGCATCAAGTGCATTGCCTGTTAACTTCAACCCTGTGACCTCTAAAATTTCATTAGCTCCATGCCTCTTAATGTAAGCAACAAACTTGCCGATTTTGATCATTACTAAATAATACTGAGAAAAAACCCTTTAAGCTGACATTGTAGTCGTATTGCTGTAAATTAATGGCTTTTCTGCCCGTAGCTCAACCCAAGCCAGGTGAGTGCCCCGCCCTAGTGCAGGGCTTCTTTGCAATCTGCGTAGAACTGTGCAACAGTGACCAGAGCTGCCTGGGAAGCCAGAAGTGCTGTTCCAACGGCTGCGGGAGGCAGTGCATGGAGCCGTTGATACGTACGTCGGACTATTTGGCTGGAAGTCATCCGATCACTCATTCGCATTTCTTGTGTATACATTGGTGGCCGTCATTGGCGACATATCCAGCGGGAGAGGGGTGAAGGGGAAGGCAGAGGAAGATCTGTTTAGGGGGAGGAAGTTCCTTTTGAAACATGTCTATTTTCATTTTAGGCATTGAAAGCACAAGCATTTAAGAATGGCACTTGCACCTTTCTATTGGGGGTTCATCCAGAGATAAAACAATTTGGACAATTGTATTTGACAAAAATTCATTTAGCCACACCTCCCACCCAAGCCCTACATACCCCACTGCCGCACATGTTTCCTGCCATGCCATACGTTAAATACTCCCACTGTGTGGTTGTATCCATTTCAAGGGTAAGCTCGGGATCCCACAATCTGTGTCGATCTCTTTGCCGGTCCCCTGTAATCACTTAATCCAAATGTTTCTAACATTTCTGTCAACTACAGACAATTCTCTTCCGGTGTTGGAAAGGGCTCATTGTCTTCACTAATGGATCATCTAGCACATCCCATCTTTCTCTATTTCTCAATTCATGGTTGAACTCATCTTTAACAATTGCTAACACTTGAAGCCTTTTCAGATTCACAGGACTCGGATTATCTCCATTTTAAGCCCATCCAAATTCTAATTTGTTGTTCATCTGCAATCAGATAGCAATGATGCGCTGTTTTCATTGTAATACTTGGACATGGTTCACAAGAAGTTGTTCAAATTGTTGTTCAGATTGAGAACATTGACTCTGATTGGTTCATGTAGCAGTGTTTGTTTCAGTATCCGAAGCATCGAAAGTCTGAAGAGGCGTTGATGTTTCATCGTCAGTCCCATTTTTGTGAGTGAGTTCAGTTGAGAACTGTTGGTCAGCCATCAGTGAATTACTGGAATACCTGGGCCTATATTAATAAAACAGTGGAAGGGAATTGAAGTCAAACTGTTGTTAAGAATGATTGCAAAACCATCTGGCCCTAGCTCCTTGTGTATTACAATACACCTGTCGCATAATCAATCAGTGATGCACACATTGTCTGTTGACTGGTCTCCATACTATAGTCAGACCATCATAAAAAATGTGGTTGACCATACAGTTCTTGGTCCAAACCCACTCTATATTGCGCTTGGTTCTAACCACCAGACTTTCTCTGTGCATGCACAGCTCCTGTTAAGCCCGGCCAGTGCCCAGTCCTCGATCCGGGCCTGTCTTGTTTTTCCTTTGCTGCTGTCATCGAATGCACGGAGGACAATGACTGTGAAGGCCCCATGAAGTGCTGCGATATGTTGTGCGACAGTCGCTTGTGCACACTTCCTGTCTCCCGTATGTTTAAATTGGAGTGGAGTCTTCTCACAGAATTAATCATCTCTGACGAGAGATAACCCTGTAACATACCTAGTGTGTGTTTCTTGGCAAAGGTGCTCTGTGCTGATAAAAAATGGTGCACCTTTGTGTTAATGCTCCCAAGCTTCACAGTTCCTTAAAGCTAGTTGTCATACTAATGCTAAATTTCATACCATTGTGTAATGTACTCATCAAAATCCTTTGAATCTCTCACACAATGTAATCTGGACATTTTTCATTCAGCGTGTCCTGTGCAGTGACACATTAAAATTTTGTGTCAGTGAAGTTATCTGTTCCTTTCTACAAAAAAGTGTTCAGTTCGGTCTTGTTTTCTCCCATAGTTCTGTAGTTTAATGTGCGCTTTAAAATCCTCTCGCCACACAGCCCCTCCCAGCCCGCCCAAGCCCGGAGAGTGCCCAGTTGTGGAATCTGGTGGCTTTGGTATATGTGTCCAAGAATGTAACGACGATAGCAGTTGTGCTGGTGATCAGAAATGTTGTACCAGTGGCTGTGGAAGAACCTGCATGGATCCAATCAGTATGCATGTTTTAAATGAGATTTCTTATAAACAGTATGAGATTTGTCTTGCTTCAACTGTTCTGCCACACAGGTGAATTCGTCGTAAGTTTTGACGTACATTCGAGCAACATCAAGTTTCAATTTATTGACCATCAGGACAATTCATATCTCATTGGCAGTGCAAGTGGCTCAGAAATCAGCCATCTGCCTGGTTTAGTTTAACTTTCTTTGACTTTCTTTCCCCTATTTGTATATATTCTCATTATGCAGCCTCTCCCAGCCCGCCCAAGCCAGGACAGTGCCCCATGGTTGAGCCTGGCAGCGTTGGTATCTGTGTCCAAGAATGTAACGATGATAGTGGATGTACTGGTGATCAGAAATGCTGTTCCAACGGCTGTGGAAAAACTTGTGTGGATCCAGTTGGTATGCATTTTAAAGTAATTTTGTAATAACATTAAATTTGTCTTGCTTAAGTGTTTTGCCACATAGTGAATTCTTTGGAGTTGGAAAGTTTTAACAATTAAAGTTTTGGATTGTATAGATCATCGAAAACAATACCAATCTCATTGTCATAGGAAGTGGGTCAGAAATCTGTAATCTGTATGCTTTAGTTCAGCTTTTCTTTTCCCTGCTTGTATGTTTTCGCCACACAGCTCCTCCTCAAGAACCCAAGCCTGGCCAGTGCCCTGTGGTTGAGCCTGGTGGCTTTGGTATCTGTGTCCAAGAATGTAATGATGATAGCGGCTGTTCTAGTGATCAGAAATGCTGTAGCAATGGCTGTGGAAGAACTTGCATGGATCCAATCGGTATGCATGTTAAAATGACTTTGTAATAGTAAAAGATTTGTCTTGCCTAACTTTTCTGCCACACGGACAAATTCTACTTAAGCTGTGGAGTACAGAAGTTTTAGCAATTTGAGTTTAGAATTGTTTATGAGCACCAGGAGTAATGAATATCTCATTGTCAGGGGAAGTGGGTCAGAAATCTGTAATCTGTATGCTTTAGTTCAGCTTTCCTTTTCCCTGCTTGTATTTTTTCGCCACACAGCTCCTCCTCAAGAACCCAAGCCTGGCCAGTGCCCCGTGGTCGAGCCTGGCAGCGTTGGTATCTGTGTCCAAGAATGTAACGATGATAGTGGATGTACTGGTGATCAGAAATGCTGTTCCAACGGCTGTGGAAAAACTTGTGTGGATCCAGTTGGTATGCATTTTAAAGTAATTTTGTAATAGCATTAAATTTGTCTTGCTTAAGTGTTTTGCCACATAGTGAATTCTTTGGAGTTAGAACGTTTTAGCAATTTAAGTTTGGGATTGTATAGATCATCAGAAACAATACCAATCTCATTGTCAGCGGAAGTGGGTCAGAAATCTGTAATCTGAATGCTTTAGTTCAGCTTCCCTTTTCCTGCTTGTATGTTTTCGCCACACAGGTCCTCCTCAAGAACCCAAGCCTGGCCAGTGCCCCGTGGTTGAGCCTGGCAGCGTTGGTATCTGTGTCCAAGAATGTAACGATGATAGCGGCTGTTCCGGTGATCAGAAATGCTGCAGCAATGGCTGTGGAAGAACTTGCATGGATCCACTCAGTACGAATTGTTCTTACTTTTTTCATTCTGTGATCCATGGGTTGCGCCTGAATTAACCTTTATGCCACAGAGGAGAAGTGCTCTCAGGTTTAAATTGCAGGCTTCGGAATTGTCACAGTGCTGAACTCGAGACCATCACAACACCATCACAACACCAGAACATAAAATCATGCACAGGACCAGACACAAGTAATAGTGGGAACAATTACAAAGAAATGCTTTTGTTTATTTATTTATTATTTCTCAGGGAAAAACACATAAATACACTGAAACACAAATTAGGAATAGCACCACAAACAGATCTAAAAAAAACCAACCTGATAACACCCCGAAGGATTGCCAAAAAGCGAACTTAATCGCTGTCTAGAGGCTCTCCTAAAATGTTAACAGTTACTAGGTTGGGCAAAAGTGGGACTCACAAACAAATAAGGCAGAGTGGGGAAACACAAAGGGAGGGGGAATAATAAACAGAACTCTGGAGCAAGCTGTGTAGGCCTAAACAAAGAACCGAGGGAGAGAACACAAACCACATGGAATTAAAAAAAGGGGGGGGTTGACCACGGAGGGAAAGAATCGATGAAGCTGAGCTGAAGAGAAGATTGGAAATATGCAGAAAATACAATGTACCATATAAACAGGGACATATATATGAACAATAACCACATAAAGTTGGGAGTCATTTAAATTACACATAAATAAATAAAAAGCCTAAAAATTCATATAACATGTATTGCATTTGGAATGATCTATAATACATTGACAAAATGGCCGCTACATACAAGAACTATAATAAATAAATGAATAACAATGGACAATAGATCGACATACAGAAGATATCAATATGAGTTCAATCAAAAGTAGTGTTTTTTAAGATTAGTCAGGAAAGGAGTCGTGCCGTACAGGATACTATTATCAGTTTCAAGATCCAAAGAGTCCCAGATTCGAGGAAATAGGACAAAGATTGATGGAAGGCGTTAGTTTGAGATTGCAAATGACCGAATTTAACCTGGTTGAGATGTCGAGATGTCGAGTATTGAGGGTGAGATAGTTCAGGATAGGAATATCAAATTTACTGGACAGACATTTAGCTACAAAGGAGATGGAAAGAAATTTCAGTCTGTTCATCAAGAATGGCAAACCCAGCTTGGTGCACCACTCGGAATACTCGATATTATTCTTGTTTTTGATATGTATACATCTGCATGGAAGACCGAGACAACACCAAGTAAACCTTCTCTGTACTCTTTCCAGCGAGCTCTGTTCAGAGACAGAACTTGGGCACCAAACTGGGGCAGCATGCTCAATAATTGGTCTGACAAGGGCACAATGCAGTTTAACCATCACAGCTGGATCTCTACTTTTGACTATTCTTCGAACAAAACTGTTCATCCTGTTAGCCTTACACACTACTGCATAGTTTGCCGTTTCCATGATAAATTTCGAGAAATTACAACACCTAGATATTTATATTGACCAACTGCTTGAAGAATGTGTGGTCCATTGGTATAAGTTGGTTTAGGTGAGCTAGAACGAGAGATTGACATCAGCTTGCATTTCTCAGCATTAAGTTTCGTTTTGGCCAGTGCACACCAATTGTCATTTTGTAGAATTGTTTCATCATTTCTATTATGAATGACCCTATGGAGCACCATGTTGTCCCCATACCGTCTCATTTGTAACCTAACACAAAAAGGCAGGTCGAAAGCAAAGACGTTAAAAAGGAGCCGTCCAAGGACCGAGCCCTGTGGCACACCTGAACCCACTGTAATCCAAGATGAATGAACACCCTGAAATTGAACACGTTGCTGTCGACCAGTCAGATAAGATTGAAACCAATAAAGAGCCGACCCACAAACTCCATATTTATGCAGTCTTTCTAGCAGAATTTCGTGACTCACTCGGTCAAAGGCCTTTGACCAGTCCAAGAAAACCGCATCGATACGGGGTGGGCTAGGCCTATCAATGGTTTCAGCCCACTCATTGAAAACAGTTGCCAACTGTGTCACAGCTTGCTGCGCTTCACCATATTTCTCCTGCTTATATATTCTCTCCACACAGCTCCTCCCAAAGAACCCAAGCCTGGCCAGTGCCCTGTGGTTGAGCCTGGCAGCGTTGGTATCTGTGTCCAAGAATGTAACGATGATAGCGGCTGTTCTGGTGATCAGAAATGCTGTAGCAATGGCTGTGGAAGAACTTGCATGGATCCAATGGGTATGCATGTTAAAATGACTTTGTAACAGTAAAAGATTTGTCTTGCCTAACTTTTCTGCCACACGGACAAATTCTACTTAGCTTTGGAGTACAGAAGTTTTAGCAATTTGAGTTTAGAATTGTTTATGAGCACCAGGAGTAATGAATATTCATTTTCAGTGCAAATGGGTCAGAAATCTGTAATCTGTATGCTTTAGTTCAGCTTCCCTTTTCCCTGCTTGTATCTTTTTGCCACACAGCTCCTCCTCAAGAACCCAAGCCTGGCCAGTGCCCTGTGGTCGAGCCTGGCAGCGTTGGTATCTGTGTCCAAGAATGTAACGATGATAGCGGCTGTTCTGGTGATCAGAAATGCTGCAGCAACGGCTGTGGAAAAACTTGCGTGGATCCAATCGGTATGCATGTTAAAATGATTTCTTAACACATCCTAATATACATTTCCCTGGCTGGTTCCAGTATTCTTGCTACACAAATTGCATTTTCTTGAGCTTGGAGATCATTTGTTGTGTGAGATCATCCAAGCGTCTTCATCCCCCAGATGCAGCTATGTGATACTTGGATTTTTTTATGGATAGTGACAGTTTTGCAGTTCCAGATATTTTTATTTTCCTTATAATGGAAACCTCTCCCCATTCATTGCCATGAAAAACCTTATTCAGCTTTAAAGGTCTTGGGAACTCCCCAGTGAATTTAAACACAAAGAGGAGGATTTGTTTTGAATAGGAAAATGTGACTCAACTTTACAAAATTAATCAGAAATTGACAGTCAGTTTTGAATTATAGGCGTTTAAGGAATCTAGCACATTTTTAATCTTGAATGCTCGTTGCATACAAAATTATCACATATGTCTGGATACCAAACTGAGTGATGCTTCAAGCAGAAACCTAGCTTTCAACATTCTGACATAAAGTAAATCTTTTTGGGTAAAAAAGTAGATTTAAGTTGTGAGATCTGGTCACAAATGCAATGATACCATTACCCTGGCCGCCCCCACTGATCCACCATTCTGCTTCTGTTCCTTTGTGTTTTTGCAGAGCTGGTTGGCCCTGTGGAACCAGTTGGCCCAGTGGAGCCAATTGAGCCTCAAGGTAAAGAGTGTTATTCCCCCTCCCCCATTGTAAGTTTCTCCATACAAGACAAAAAGAATATTTTCACTACTGATAA